>OY757025.1:27447639-27852349 GCA_963580285.1 Lucinisca nassula
GAATTCCAAATTAATTTTGGATTCTGTTAACGAGTATGCACGGCCCTGGGCTAGGAAAGAGGATGCGGAGGTTGACACCGTCTCCGAATGGGTAAAACCAGTAATGGCCTTGGTAAACAGATGTATAACAGTACTCAGCAGAACCATGTCTCGCCGACATTATTCGGTGTTGATAATCCAGATGTTGCTGCTGCGTTAAATGAAATCCATCAAAAGTTTGTCGTTGTTCCAGCTGACAAGGCATCTAACAATATTGTGTTTGTTTGCACAACACACTATATAAACTGCTTAAAAGAAGAGCTTGGTTTGAGCACTATGACAGGCAATCCAACATATAATCTTTCTTCTTTGTCCAAAGAGGAAATTCTGCAAAACCACCAATCGGTGATGCTTTCGTTTGGAAATTCTCTCCCAGGGGAAGATATGGAACTACCAAAGTTGCACTGGATTCCTAAGCTTCACAAGAATCCGCATAAGCAGAAATATATCGCGGGTTCAGCGAAGTGCTCAACCAAGCCTCTTTCACAGATCCTAACACGAATCCTTACTGCAGTTAAAGATGGCCTTCAGAAGTATTGTGACACTGCAAATGCCAGGAGTGGTGTGAATCAGATGTGGATCTTGAAAAACTCCACAGAGCTTCTAGAACATCTTCAGTCACAGTCTTTTCTCTCAGTAAACAGCATAGAATCTTTCGATTTCTCAACACTCTACACAACTATTCCTCATGATAAATTGAAATCTAAACTCAAGGAAATCATAAATCATTTTTTTCCACAAGAATGGTAACCGTCGCTACCAGTATGTTGTCCTTGGCTACAAAGACACATACTTCGTTCGAGATCACTCTGATGCACCACAAAAGTCCACTGATGCAGATGTCATAAGGGTGCTGGAATATCTAATTGACAATATTTTCGTGGAGTTCAGTGTTCTATTATTTCAGCAAAAAATTGACATAACAATGGGTACTAATTGTGCACCGCTGCTTGCCGACTTGTTCTTGTACTCGTACGAGGCGGAGTTTGTACAAGGTCTCCTCAAAGCAGGCAATAAACGCCTTGCAAAACAATTCAATTGCATCTACAGATATATAGATGATTTATTGTCTCTGAAAAATGCTAAATTCGCAGAGTACTTGGAATTCATCTATCCACGTGAACTTGAAATTAAGGAAACAACAGAGACTGCAACCTCCTCCTCATACTTGGATTGTTATCTCTATATTGACAACGGGAAGCTTACTACTAGGTTGTACGATAAACGAGATGACTTCAATTTTCCCATTGTTAACTTTCCCTTCCTGAGCAGTAATATCCCGTCTGCACCAGCATATGGAGTTTTACGTTTCACAGTTAATCCGTTATGCTAGAGCCTGTTCCAAGTATCAGGACTTTATGGAAGGTGGGAAGGTGCTCACTACCAGGTTGTTCTGCCAGGAGTATCAAAAATCCAAACTGGTATCAACACTAAAGAAGTTCTATGGGAGGCACCATGATCTTGTTGATCCGTACAATTTGGCCACTTCCAGAATTATTTCTGATATGTTTGCCAATGGAAAGCCATAGGAAGACTTCATGCGGACTGAACAAATTATTTGTCTAAATCGCGACGGATGTAAGGGTGAGGATTGTGGCCACGTAAAATCGATTTAAGCCCCCCAGTGGAAATCTTCCACTGACCGTTCCAAGGCGGCTCTTCTGTGGCGATTTATTTATGTTGTTGTTTGTTACTTACTATGTGTATCACTTGTGTCTTTTGGTTTCGGATGGCCATATGGCCATTTTGTGGGAAAGTAACTGTCCTTATGGCCTTCCTTTGTTTAGGTTTCCATTATGGTCTGGTCGCTTAATGTTTGTATTTCTTTCCCTTTGGTGTCTTTTATGGGTGGAGTAAGTTAATTGTATCAATTCCTGATCTTTGTTTTACTTCTACTTTCCAAAATCTCGGACATGTCCTTCTCGGCATTTACACCTTTTCTTCGTTCGGGTCGATGGGCATGGTGGGCGAAGCTTGCATACCAAGTAATGCTTACTATCCGCGGACGCCTGATTACACTCTTCTCCATGTCTGTTGATCTGAACATTGATATTTGCCATTTTGTCTATGGACTAATGATTTTGGATTAACGCTTTGGTACTACGACCTAAACTACTTAGAACCGCCACCCACACTCTATGTTTGGCTTAGAAATAAGAATATATATATATAATTAAATCATCTCATATTTGCATATTCTAGAGATTTAAGAAACATCACTTTTGGACACGGATGTGCTGTAATACGGCCAGGTCAATGCCATCAACAACCATCATAAAGTAAAACTAAAAGCCATCAACAAAAGCTATAAAAGTAAAACAGAAACCATCAACAACGATAGAAAACAAACGTTACTCAGGAAGGTCTCGAACAAGGAACACAGACATATATCCCCAAAAGATGAAAGAGAAAATCTGGATCTAAACCTTCGACCATTCATGGGCTGACAGCACTGGTAGCTTTGAAGGAAAACTAAATAAAAACATTTCATCAGAAACGTAACCATTTTAGAGATACGAAAGAAATAACTAAGTCACACGGGTGTGTTAACCTAGTGGTGCTATTTTTTTCTGTGAATCGAAAACGACGTAAGTTTGTGCAGAATGAAAAACAGCACTGAAAAAAAAAGAATTATGGTCATTATTATTATTATTATTATTATCATTATTAGTAGTAGTAGTAGTATAGAAAGCAGTGGTCATTTGTCAAATACTTTCTTTATTCAAAAAGTCCCAGTGAGAGAGAAGGGACGGAGTCAAAGGTTATAAACATTTAACCTATTCCGATCAAATAGTAATATTTTCATTAAAGTGTTCACTTTTATTAATCACATGGACTTTTGTCTTGGTCTCTCTCGGTACAAAGTCATTTCTACTATGCGAATTATCTGAACTCGGTCAAACACTTTAACAAATATTCCACAGATCATTTGGGACCAATCTATTTGTTTAGTTGACTTACAGGTTTTACAACTTGTATTTTTATATTGTCCATTATTACTTTTCATTACCTCAGGGAAAAAGCCGTGCTTGGGTTGTAATGCATATTATGGCTGATGGAAATGGAAGTCTGTTTGCTAAATTTCCTTGACCATATATGTGTACAATTTATCGACAATCTTAGGGACAAATGGAGAAATATGACAGTGCTATATGGCATTGTAATAACCACTTTACTCCCCAGACTCGATTTGCCGGGAAAATTAATACAAAGCCAACACACAACGAATTAACCATTGACAAGTAGAATGAATGTGTGAAAAACAAGATCAGCCATGCATTCTACACAGAGTCTTTGTAAATCTCTCATTAAAATGAAAATCAATGAACATGATCAGACCGTGCCGAAAATGTGTAGGGATATCTGAGTATTTGCTATTTACACAGGGTGCATAAAGCTCCAGTTCACTAGACGTCACCTTAATTCCTGGTATGTAATGAAATCAATTTCATTTTCAATAAATGTCGGTGACCTCATATCTTTCTAGACAGTCAGTTTGGATCGTGTATTTGTTTTCCTAAATGTATAGTTTAACAGAATCTTGCTAGACTGTAAACAGAGCAAATGTCAAATCAGGCACTTTCAAAAGCCCAGAGGGTTAAAAAGTCATTCCACAATACAATTGCACATTCTGTTCCTATTTTCCATTATGTCATTATCGACTTATAATTCCGTCATGAGGGCTGTTCGTTCAGAAACCGGATACTCCCAGATTAAATTGCATTGCCCTTCAAAGAAATAAAATCCTTATTTGCTATAGGAATGGATTTCATTTTTGTAGATAAGTCCGGCGAATCACTCACAAACTGCATTAAGCCAGAAGGGCTTGATGCTAAATGTGCGAGTGATTGGCCGGAGTTTACAAAGTTTGTGAGTGATTCATCGGAGTTTAAACATCGATAAAATCCACAAAAAATGATAATCCATTCCTTATAATTCCAATTTATTCATCGAATATTTAAGAAATGCTACAAGAATGGTAAATTTAAAGACGTCTTTTCAAAAGCGTAAGAATGAACTTCCAACGCCAACGGCCATGGCGGAATGATTACTCAATTAGAAACGAAACGCAAGCGAAACATTTTATTTACGTTTTCAATAGTTTGATTGTTTGTTTAATTTGAGGTCTAACGTACCCATCAGCAATGTAAGGGTCATTTTTGAGACGTTTTTTTCCAATTTTGTGGGACTTTTACCCGACATTAAGATGAACCTGTCGCCCAATTTCAAAACCAAAAGAATTTATAAGCATGGGCGGACCGACTCGCACCGCTTTGCCTGGGCAGGCTTAGATTCTCTAAGTGGTTAACCAGTACTCGTGTGCGGCCGGTTTCAGCTCTGCGTGGAAGCATCATGCAGCCCATCTATTTCTTCAAGCCCCGTAGAGCGGGGGCCAAACTTTTTCAAAAGTTTGTCACATTTAATCTTACGCTATTGACGTCGTTTCTTTACAATGACGTAACGTGCGGTAATAAACGTGCTTTTTAACGACACGTTATATAGCTACATGTACCTGTGGTTGTGTGAACCAGTTCTGAGATTTTATTGAAGTGTTAAACTTTTATTTCAACCAATCAAATCGAGCGATACATAATGATGGAGAATTGAAATTATTGTTCTAAGTGGAATCCGTAGCTCCAGAAAAGGAGGTGTAACAAAGATAACTAAGGGAAATGTTACTTATTACTTGTCAGAAATATATCTTGTGAGTACTTGTTAGAATCGCCTCGTTGAGGCGATTCTAACAAGTACCCACAACTGTATGTTTTTATTAAGAAATCCCTAAGTTGTTGTTATCCCACTTTATCTGGAGCTATGATTATTTCTAATTACAGTCGAACTTCAATGGCTCGAACACCTCTGGGAAAATCTGTTCCAGACAGGAGTAGTTCGAGCCACTGAGGATTACTGCCAGGAGGCATAACGTGATACTTTTGGACATCTTTTCAGTGTTATATAATGAAAATGTATGTTGTGTGTACTCATTAGAATCGCCTCATCGAGGCGATTCTAATGAGTACACACAGCATAAATTTGCAAGTAAAAAAGGCAAAATCTCTTAAATTATCCCCACTATTTCTTATGTACAGGATTTCTCTAGGGGCTCAAACATGGGTTCGACTCAGCCATGGTAAACGAGCCATCGGTGTTCGAGCCATGGAAGTTCTACTGTACCATTAATAATCGTAAAATGCAATCTTCTTTTTCACGTTTCGATTACAACTACTAAATACGGCCTAGAGGGACATCTATCTATCTATCTATCTATCTATCTATCTATCTATCTATCTATCTATCTATCTATCTATCTATCTATCTATCTATCCTTTTATGCGACTATGTTCCTTGTTCCAAGAGATCTATCTATCTATCTATCTATCTATCTATCTATCTATCTATCTATCTATCTATCTATCTATCTATCTATTCTTTTATGCGACTATGTTCCATGTTCCAAGAGGCCGGCTATGTAGAATATCTTTTATTAGCTTTTTCACGAAAAATGATAATAATACAGATTGAGCACTCGAAAAAAGGCGTGTGTTGGCATGTGTGCCTAGCGAAGACGCAGAAAAGCCTGGCAGTTGTGCGGCCGCACTCTGCAGGACGCAAAATAATTTCCACATTACGATAACACACCCGTTCGCGTAGTACATGATTTCATTTTTCCTAAATGTCTACTTTTCCGATGAAAATTTCTGATATTTTTCTTATTTATACCCCCAACATAGGTTGTTGGTGCTCGTTAGAACCGCCTCAATGAGGCGGTTCTTACGAGTACCCACGACCTATATCTTAGAGCAGAAATAAGAAAAATAATGTATACCCCTATAAACCCAAAATTTCTCTATATAAAGTGGGGTTTAGGAGGGTGTTCATTTCAAGGACATGTTCACGTGATGAGATTCTGATAATCAATATAGCAGTTGCCGCATGCGCACTCAGGCTGATACGAGTATGAATATTATCCGAATGTACTTGATCAGTTGTACATTTTGGTATAAATGACTCATGCGATACTAACAATATATTTCGCAACACAAAATTATGTCTCTTTTACTTCTTATTTTGCCAGCGGAGAAAAAACGCCGTTTCGTACTATAACTGTATGGTGTCACGCATGTTTAGAGTACATGAAAGGTTAATGGTTAAATGTTGACGTCCTGTTTAGCTTAGGGTTTTCAATTACCTATAAACATGATAATAGCTATAATTACTCCGAGTACTGGGGGCGTTTCTGGTATTATGGCATGGAATGAAAACAGATCAGACTTTACTGTTTTCTCTAGAAACCTTTTGTCAGTTGTTCGTTTGTTCTATAAAAGAGTTTGCCTTTGAAAACATGTAAAACGCAATAGAACTAGAATTGTAGCCTGTTCCATTTTTTTCTGAGCCAGACCAGATAGTTTTGATCTATGAGGCATCATCAGTGACCCTCAAGTGTTTACAAAATTCCACAGTGGAATCAGTGACCCCAAACTACTGGACGATATATTCTTGCACACCAGACAAGGAAATCCGTGATTTTACCCTGGGATAGAAATTTATGTTCTGACCCTGGTGTTCCGACCCAAAATCGAATATAATCGCGTTTGATAAATGCACTGGTTGATTACGACCTCGTATGCGCCGTCGTGAAGGTTGACGTCACAGCACGTTACGTGACGTCAATAAATATTCCTGCAGTGTCAACATAATATGGCGGACGTTGGTAACCGAAGTGACTTCAGCATTAAAATTCCGCGCTAAGAAATGGAAGGTATGCAAGAAAAAGGATCCAATATGGGTTTAAGGGTTGGATAGAAAAATCCGTCCCTCGGGATCACTGTCCGGCATCACGGACCGTGACCCTTGGGACGGATTTTTCCATCCACCCCTCACACCCATATAAGAGTCTTATAACCTACACTATGATGAAAAGGACAGAGGGGACATATACGGTCGCCACAAATTCCCATAACACCAGATGATGTTGTATGTAAATCTTATTTCTATTTGCAGGATGCTCTCGTCACTAAGTAAAGAAGTCCTTGAAAAGACATATCTTCCTGAGTTGCAGGTGGCTTTCCCGGAAACACTGCGATACTGAATACAAATTAAATTTGCAGAGTAATACGTTAATTCCCCATGAGATCAGATGGATTTTGTCTGATTGCTCATATATAAGTCTGGTAATACGCAAATAGCTTAAATCAATAGAAAGTCTTCATAAATACTGGTTTTAGAGGAGGATTTTGTATTCGGTTGAATCAGCTAATAACAAAGAACTGCTGATAAATAAGGAATCATAAATGAATGGTCTGCTTGTGATTAAATGATCTGACTGACGTTATGCAGTATCGGAAATAAGAGAAGAAACCAACAATAAGATGAGTTTAATTAAAGACCTGACATAGTGAAAATGCATATACAACATTCTCAGGAATAACTTTGTTTTGGTTATCGATGTCTCAAATGATAGTTTTTATCTGATTTTTATAATAGGATTATTATATCGCTTCCGGCGCTTATGTTGGAAAGATGACTACATAGTGTATCTTCGGTTCTTTTACATTCATTTCTTCAAGAAAATCTTTAATATGGCTTAAAGTACATGTATAAATAATAGTCTGAAATTCTACATTGCTGTGATCAATAATCTATTGAAAATGTGCGTTGTTTTTGTTGTGAAATATATTATTCCAACTGGATTACAGATACCACGAAGAGTTTAAAGACAATTTTTCTGGATTATACCGGATGCATAAATAGGTCAGGTATTACCAGCCTCTTGTTATTTTGTGACATGATGGACAACGGCTTTTGAAACCAAACGTAAAAGCATGACGAAACAAGAACAGCGGTGTTTCACACTTTAAAAGGCTTTTGATCTTTACGATAAAGGTTCGTCATTTCAGATGTAAGATTAAAATAAGTGTTTATTTACAACGTTTATTATTCCCACAACGACAGCACAATGGCAGATAACACTGGCTCTGATATCCGGTTTCATGAAGAAATCGAAACTGGCTCATTATCAAAAGTCGAACAATACCATAAATTAATGCATGACAATAAGAAATTAATCTACGAACTCAAAGTTGGAATAATTTCCATCATTGGCAGTATTATAATTATAGCATGCATTATCTATATATTGTTGCAACTGAAAAGGAACTCGAAACAAATTTATGCCTTTGTCAGAAATAGACGGACTTCAGAAGACAAAGGTAGATTAATAGAGAGTAGTGAGTCTTCGGAGAATCTGCTCAGTGCTAGAACTCACATTACTATTGGCACCAGATGTGAAAAGGAATTTTATGTATAACTGTAAGCCTTACCAACGGAAACCACGCCGACTGGCGCATAAAACCCCATCTCCATTCCGTTCTAACAAAATTTTAAAAGCTTATACAGTGGAACTTCGATGGCTCGAACACCGATGGCTCGTTTATCATGGCTGTGTCGAACACGTTCCCAAGCCCCTAGGGAAACCCTCTATATACGAAATAGGCGCAGTAATTTAGGAGATTTTCGTCTTTTATATTACAAATGTATGCTGTGTGTACTCATTAGAATCGCCTCATTGAGGCGATTCTAATGAGTATACACAGCATACATTTTCATTATAGAATACCAAAAAAGATGTACAAAAGTATCCTATTATGCGTACTGGCAGTCACCCAAAGTGGCTCGAATTACCCCTGTCTCGAACAGATTTGAGAGGTCCCTAAGGTGTTCGAGCCACCGAAGTTGGACTGTATTGCATTTGAATTTTTAAAAACGAAATAGAATTCTAATGCCGGGGTTGGGGTTTGCTGTGTGAATCTAGAAGATGCACAGTTGTTTTGGAAAAAACAAGATTAAAACTAAAGTGTAGAATGTTAAAAAGTACAAGGAAAGGCAATGGTTGGATCAGCGGCCCGTGTTACACGGCAGTGTTGAATTTAAACAGCCTCGGCAGTAAACTTTATCAGAAATAAAAGCAACAAACTTTAGAATGGTTTTACTTGCCTCAAAGCTTTATCTTGCGGTTCAAAATTAACTGCCATGATTGTGTTGCTCTGCAGTGGTCCGGCTCAATTCTTATGCACAATAAAACGAACTGAGGGCAAAAGTCGAAGTTTCGATGAGTTTTAAAATGATCTGCCATTAGCATTAACCCATTTTGTACTGGTAACCCCAACACGGGCAGTTGGCAAACAGTGCAGGCCGAGATCAGATGCCGCAGAACGCGGCGTCTGATCAGGGCCTTCACTCTTTGCAAAACGTTCAGCCAATTTCAAAGTAAAAGTAGAATGTGAGGAAAACACAACCTGACACCCCTAAATTTTCAAAATGGACTCAAGGTTTATATATAAAGGAAGATTGCATTTGGTACAAAAAGGGTTAAAATACAAAAGAAGATAACCAGGAATGCCTCATTCATAGAACATGGGCCACCAATGGAACCAAGTGGAAGCGCAAACAAAGTTTTTCGAATACAGAACATGGGCAACAGAAAGCAAACCATCCATCCATCTCTTTTTCCGATGAGAGCACTACAAAGCAGTAAAGTGTACCATAAAGAACAACGTAGTGTGTCAAACAACACTCAACAGGAAGTCATCCGTGCACCAACGGCTCAAACGGAATGAACATTACGAAAACACGCCCATTCCAATGTACTGAAAATTTTACCACCGAAAACTGAAAAATTCTGACATATTTTCATATTTCTGCTCAAATCATAGATTGTGGGTGCTCGTTAGAACCGCTTTGTCGAAGCGGTTCTATCAAGTACCAAGATTCTATGCTCAAAAACATAGAATGTGCAGTTAGTTTCCGTTCTGCGTGGAAGCACCATGCAACCCAGTCAATTTCTTCCAGCCCCGATGGGCGGAGGCCATTGGTAGCAGTTTAATCATCTCGCCGTGGAAGGGAGAGCTGGTTGTTTTTCTTTTCGTTGTGCAAGTTCTTTAAGTAGGGTGGCATATTTCTGCCACGCGATAGCTAGGTAGTTATCGCGATAATTAAAAAAAATATATCGCAATAATTTTGAGTTTCCTGAAAACTTTATCTAGCTAGCTTAAAGTTTCCTAGAACTATTATAATGGGATAATTATTTTGTATCTCGCTATTATTGTGATAGTGCCTAGAGCTGCCATCAGGTAGCTGGATAACTACCTATCACGTGACCAAGTCCGTGAAATGAAGACCCACCTATGCCCCAATTTATATAGAGAAAACTGTGGTTTACGGGGGTATGCATTAGTTTTCCTATTACTGCTCTAAGACATAGGTTGCGGGTACTCTAAACCTATGTTTGCAGTATTTTAGAAAAAATATCACGAATTTTCATCAAAAAGTAGCCATTTTGGAGATGTGAAAAAATACCCTATGTCGCACGGGTGTGTTATCGTTATGGCAATAGTTAAAAAAATATCGTGAAAACTTTTGCGTTTCCTGAAAATATTATCTAGACAGTTTGAAGTTTCCTGGAAATTTTAGACTATCTAGATATTTTTTTTTTCAGGAAATTAACGAGTTTTCGCGATAGGTTTTGATATAATCACGATAGTTACCTAACTCCCGTGTGGCAGATCTGGGCACTGAATGCAAAAAAAAAAAAAAAAAAAAAGTGATAATAGGTTTAAATTTTCGCAAAAATATTTTCAGAAATCTGGAAATATCTAAATCAAGGTTTCAGAAAACTTAATATTATCGCGATAACGTTTCGAATTATCGCGATAGCTACCTAGCTATCTCGTGGCAGAAATATGCCACTATATTTAAGCTATTGCGTTTGTGCTCGTCCTCTTAGTGCCATTAGTCCTGAGATTATGTCCCTTCTTAACCATCTTCATTTGTCTTTTGTCAGCATGACGAAAACACGCCTATACAAATACACGGTAAAGTTTACCGCCGTAAAAATGAAAAAAAAAAAAAGACAAAAATGCGCTGTTTTTCTTATTTCTGCTCAAAACATAGATTGCGGGTACTCGTTAGAACCGCCTCATCGAGGCGGTTCTAACGAATACCCACAATCTCTATTTTGGAGCAGAAATAAGCAAAATAAGTTTTACCCCTGTAAACCCCAGTTTTACCATGTAAAAGTGGGGTTCAAGGGGTCAGAATTGTATAGGTGTGTTTCGTGATGGTCTGATCAGTACACGAATTTTCATTACGATAACACACCCGTTTTTTTTATATCTCCAAAATGGCCGGTCAGACGACTTAGTGAAATCACCGAAATCTAACGAAATCACCTCATAAATTACCGAAATCACCTTGAATAACCTATTTTTGTGCAATAAAAAATATTATTAATTGGGAAAACTAATTAAATCTTTGTATTTTGCATGTCATATCTCGCTTAATTATACTTTTATTTCTGCTAAGTTCAGAAATGTGGAGGCGTATGACACGGTGATATAGACGATCACTAAAATCACCACAGATTTCACCGAAATCACCACTCCTATCATTATATTGTATACCAAACTATCTATATTAAGGAGTAATAATGTTTGTTTGTTTTTTTTGTTTTGTTTTGTTTTGCTTTTTTTATTTTAAAATAAACTGTCAGGCTTAAGAATGCGGCCTAACATTATATAAAATACGATTACTGAAATCACCACAAATTTTACTGAAATCACTGCTAATATCGTAATGTAGCATTCTAAAATATGTATGATTGGGAATAACAGTGTTGTTGTGGTAGTTTTCATGTCAAATATTCCTAACTGTATTAACTGTACTAGCTTTAATGTCCAGTCTAGGAATCCCGCCTAATATTCTATTTCCAGAGATTTTACCAAAATCACCACTCATATCGCAATACTTTATATGTCTAAATGTCTCTGTTAGGGAGAAATAATGTTGTTGTGTAGATTTTAGTAAAATATTCAAGATATATTCGTAAATATATTCAGTAAATATATTCAGTTATAATGTTCGGATTAAGAAGGCTGTCTAATTGTGCCGAAATAACCACAGATGTTACTGAAATCACCGCTCATATTGCAATACTGTATGCCCCCGCCCCACCCCTCCCCGTATGCTTCAATATCTCTGTTACACTGGGTGGGAGCGTACAGTACACTTAACCCGGATGTTCCGATCTGTATAGTGGACAGATCCTTGTCTTTTGTTATGACCTTGAAGGTGTATGTGCGTGGTCTGTCTTCTATATTTGTATATTTATTTTTTTGACATAAACAACTTGGTAAGTGTGTTTTATTTATTTTGTTTTCCATACTGACCATCTTTGGGCACGGCAATATGTCGTTTTCTATGCTTTTAATCTATTTTTCAGCTGCAAATCACTAGTGTTTGTAAGAATCACACCTTACCTGTGACCAGAAAATCGACCAATTGAGAGCTTTAATCGAAAGAAAAATATCTTTTAAGACAGTTTTAAGATAGATTAATAATCTATAATGAGTTATACTAAAAATAAGTGCCTCTAGAATTCCATACGAAATCACACGAAGAGCAAGACTGACCATCCCAAAAAATGTCTGACTGTATGGTATGTCTCATATTTACTGTATAACTTGTCTAAGATACTTTGTTTTGACTGTATGGGATGTCGCTTTTAATGTGTGTAAGCTATTCAAAAGTACATTGCAATATTTGTCTATGCAATACGATGATAATGCTTAAACAATAGCAATTCTACGTAAAAATATTAATTACCTATAAATTCCCGAAATCTTGGAGAAATTGCATGTGGTGTGTGCTGCATGCCATTGAACCTTTTGAGCACTACAGACTAGAGGTCTTAACCACTCGGCCAAATGAGCCAGCCTTCGAGGACTGTCTTCGGGTGCGAAATATTTAACAAAATGAGTCGCATCGTCACGCTCTCTCTTCATCCACAGGACGCATAGCAAATACTCTGATCAGACTCCACAGAAATGCAATACGATTAGTTACGGACTATTTGTTCAAGACATATACATGTAAATTTATACAAAGAAATGAAGAGCTGTGGACCAGTCTGTGAAAGAAAATTTCCTTTTCATGCCCCGACCGAATAGATTCGGGGGATATAGCGATCGGCTTGGCGTCCGGTCGTCCGTATATTGATGATACTTGGCACAATGGTAAACAATGTTGAGACGGCGTGTCTTGCGCAAAAACCACAATCCTGGGTACCATGGTATTTCAGTTATCTCCTCTTCCAATAAAATAGAATGACTTTCTTGTGATCTCTATAACTCCAATATCCTTCGAGATATATTGATGATACTTAACAAAATTGTAAACAATGTTGAGACGGCATGTCATGGGCAAAAACAACAACCCTTGGTGCCATGGTTTTTTTAGTTATCTCCCCTTCGAAAAAAATAGAATGACTATCTTGTGATCGCCATAACTTCAATACCCTTCGAGATATATTGATTAAACTTTGTACAATTGTTCACAAGGTTGAAGCAGCATGTCATGCGCTAGAACCAAATCTCTTCGTGCCATGCCATTTGAGTTATCTCCTCTTTCAAAAAATAGAATTGTTAGCTTGTGATCGCCATAAATCAAACACCCTTAGTGATATATTGATGAAACTTGGCACAATTGTTCACAAGGTTGAAGCAGCATGTCAAGCGCAAGAGCCACAACTCTTGGTGCCATGGCATTTGAATTATCTCTCTTCCAATAAGATAGAATAACTATCTTGTGATCGCCATATCTCCCATACTCTTGGAGACATGTTGATAGAACTTGGTACAGTTGTACATGAGGTTAAGCAGGCGTGACATGTGCAAGAACCGCAGCTCTTGGTGCCATGGCATTTCAATTATCCCCATTCCAATAAAAATAGAATGACTATCTTTTGAGCTCCATATCTCCAATATTCTTCGAGACATGTTGATAGTACTTGGTACAGTTGTACATGAGGTTAAGCAGACGTGTCATATGCAAGAACCGCGACTCTTGGTGTACTGGTTTTGAGTTACCTTCCCTGACAAAATAACATTGTGATGGCCATAACTCCGAAACCCTTTGAGGTATATTGATGATACTTTGCATGTTTGTTCACAAGGTTGAGACAGCATGTCATTCACAAGGCCCACAACTCTGGGTGTCATGGTTATAATTGTATTTGGGTTATCTCCCCCTCTAATAAAATTGTATGACTATCTTTTGATCGCCGTATCTTCAACAGTCTTCGAGTGATGTTGATTGTTTGAGTTAAGCAAGCCTGTCACGGGCAAGTACCACGACTCTTGGTGCACTGGTTTGTGAGTTACCCCCCTGACAAAATCTTGTGGGCCCTAGCTCAGAAACCCTTTGAGATATGTGGATAATACTTGGCAAGATTGAGACAGCATGTCATGCGCAGGAACCACAACTCTAGTGCGATGGTATTTGGGTTATATCCCCTTCTAATAAAATCATATACTCTGAGACATAATGATGGGACTTGGTATAGTTGTACGTGAGGCTAGGCAGGTGTTTCATGTGTGAAAATCATGACTCTGGGTGCACTTTTTATTTATTTTTTTAGTTATTTCCCCAAACAATATAATCTTGTGATGACCATAACTTGGATACCCTGTGAGATATATTGATGGTATTTGGCACAGTTTTTGACAAGGTTGAAACAGTGTGTCATGCCAAAGAACCACAACCGGGTCCACCACGAACGACTCATTCATCACGTCTGAAATGATTGAAAGAAGAAAAAAATTGGACTATTTCAACTTGCGCATAACAAAACAAAAACTCATCTATGCGTCCAGCAAAGACTAATCTCAGTCTGAGCATCTGCCCAGTCTGAACAGTGTAAAAAAAGTAAAAAGTGAACAAGAGGCCCATGGGCCACTACGCTCACCAGAGGTATACAGGCATGGTGACCATCTTGGTCATGTGACAACAAAAGGCCACCATGCAATCAGTAAAATCCACTGTCTTGCCAATTTTCCATACAATTGTCTATGTCACCACATTTGACCGTAACGAAAAAACAAGGTCAACCAAAGGTCATCATTTGAAGAAAATTGGTAGGGTCCGAGCCCCCAATGCAGCATACCACGTTTCAAGGTCATCGGCAATTTGGTTCCTTTAAAGGTTTTTGCCATATATGGGCATGGCAGCCATATTGGTCATGTGACCAGTCCTTACGAACAAACTTTCATTCCCCCTTCCCATAGAGGCTCCACATGTAATTTGGATTCAATCGACCCAGCAGTTTAAGTTGAGAAGAAGATAAAAAAATACTCAATCTGAGCCTTCCCGGACAAGGGTCAGTAAATGACCTTTACCTTCGGAACTGACACAATACCATTCAGCTGAGTGCAAATATCATTTCTGATGCCACTAGCTACCATGCAATCAGAAACATCCACTGTTTTGACTTTTTTTCCATACAAATGTCTAAGTGACCATATTTGACCTTGACACAAAACTGGTCAAATTAAACCAAAGGTCATCATTAGAACAAACTTGGTAGGACTGAGTCCCCGATGCTGCATACCAAGTTTCAAGAACATCGTCCGTTCGGTTCTTGAGAAGAAGATTTTTAAGGTTTTTACCATATATGGGCATGGTGGCCATATTGGTCATGTGACCCAGTCGGCACGAACAAACTTTCGTTTCCCCTTCCCACAGAGGCTCCATATGTAATTTGGATTCAATCGACCCAGCAGTTTAAGTTGAGAAGAAGATAAAAATACTCAATCTATGCCTTCCCGGACAAAGGTCAGTAAATGACCTTGACCTTCGGAACTGACAAAATTCCATTCAGCTGAGTGCAAATATCATTTCTGATGCCACTAGCTACCATGCAATTCAGAAAAATCCACTGTTTTGCCTTTTTTCCATACAAATGTCTAAGTGACCATATTTGACCTTGGCGTAAAACAGGTTAAGGTCAACCAAAGGTCATGATTTGAACAAACTTAGTAGGGCCCAAGTCCCCAATGCTGCATACCAAGTTTCAAGGTCATCGGCTGTTTGGTTCCTGACAAGAAGATTTTTAAAGGTTTTTACCATATATGGGAATGGCGGGCATTTTGATTATGTGACCCAGTCCTTACGAACAAACATTCGTTCCCCCTTCCCATTGAGGCTCCACATGTAATTTGGTTTCAAACTACCCAGCAGTTTAAGTTGAGAAGAAGATAACAATACTGAATCTGAGCCTTCCAGGACAAAGGTCAGTAAATGACCTTGACCTTTGGAATTGATAAACTTCTATTCAACTGATTGCAAATATCATTTCTGATGCCACAGGCTACCATGCCATCAGAAAAACCACTGTTTTGCCCTTTTTCCATATAAATGCCAACGTGACCTAATTTGACCTTGATGTAAAACAGGTCAAGGTCAATCGAAGGTCATCATTTGAACAAATTAAGAAGAGCCAGAGTCCCCGATGCCGCATACTAGGTTTTAAGGTCGTCGGCAATTTGGTTCCTGAGAAGAAGATTTAAAAAGATTTTACCATATATGGGCATGGCGGCCATTTTGGTCATGTGAACCAGTCCTTACTTTCGTTCCCACTTCCCATAGAGGCTCCACATGTAATTTGATTTCAAACTACCCAGCAGTTTAAGTTGAGAAGAAGATAAAATTACTGAATCTGAGCCTTCCAGGATAATGGTCAGTAAATGACCTTGACCGTTGGAATTGATAAACTTCCATTCAGCTGATTACAAATATCATTTCTGATGCCACAGAAAAATACACTGTTTTGCCCTTTTCCCATACAAATGTCTAAGTGACCAAATTTTACCTTGACGTAAAACAGGCCAAGGTCAACCAAAGGTCATCATTTGAATAAACTTGGTAGGGCCCGAGTCCCCGATGCTGCATACCAAGTTTCAAGGTCTGTCGCCGTTTGGTTCCTGAGAAGAAGGAAAGTGTGTATATGCCAAGTTTCCACATTTCAGAAACAAATTAGCTAACGTATTTAAATGTTATCCTACGAATATGTCGAAATCGCTCTATAGTATTATCAGGACACACAATATAGTATGATCGGAACACGACATACAGTGCTGAGAAATCAGTTTTGCGACATGCGATACAAACCAGTTTTTGACCCCTCTATCGTTTTCTTTGAAAATAATTGCCCTTATATGGCAAGATGTTTAGTAATATTAATAAAAGCTGACCCGAAATACATCATAAAATAGTTAAAATGCATCAGCAGTCGTTTCATATAAGGTTGGTGGCAAAGCTTGATTAAATTGTACCGGTGCAGCGTTTGAAATCGAAAGTAGGATAATGATTTTCTAGAAACAAATGTGAAAATAAACGAAATCATAGCAATAAACAGAAAATCAAGGTAGCATGTCGAAAAGACTTTTAGTTATGCTTCCCGAACTACTGCTATGAAGTTGAAATGCTAATGATTAATAATTTCAAAACACAAAAATAAACATTCTGTAACATACCCGACATATCGGAACAAGGATCTGTCCACTATACAGATCGGAACATCCGGGTTAAGTGTACTGTACGCTCCCACACAGTGTGTTAGGGAGAAATAATGTTGTTTTGTGTTTCTCAGTCAAATGCTCATAAATATAAAAATGGCGGTGATTTCGGTAATGTCCGAGGTGACTGAACTTTTGGGTTAATACCCTAAAAATACACAATCAAGTGATATGTTGGGAATCTATTCTCCTGACTTTATTGAGTCACCCCTAAACCATATCACATATTATCATATTTTAAATATTTAATATGGTTTTGTATCAAAATGATGGTGATTTCGGGAATTTCGGAGGTTATATTTAGAATAAAAAAACAATGAAAGTTTGGGGATTTCTGCCATTAATATTAATTCCAAAATATGACAAACAAGACCACTACAGTATATTTTAAATATTTAACATGGTTTTATATCAATAAAATGGTGTTTTCGGTAATTTTAGGTGATTTCGGTGATTTCGTTAGATTTCGGTGGTTTCAATAAGTCGTCCGAAACATAGGTTGTAGATGCTCGTTAGAACATCCTCACCGAGACGGTTCTAACGGGAACCCACAACGTATGTCTTGGAGCAGAAATAATAACCCTCGTAAACCCCTTTCTCAACATAAAGTGGGGCTTAATTGGGTGTTCATTCCTCGGACTCGTTATCACGAGCCCCGGCCCCGATAGCTCAGTTGGTAGAGTGTCCGCTCCGGGGAACGGGAGGTCTCGGGTTCGATCCCGGGCCGCGACATACCAAAGTCGTTAAAAATGGTACTAGCTGCTCCTCGCTTGGCACTCAGATTTACGGGGTAGAGCTAGGACTGGTCGATCCAGTGTCAGGATAATGTGACTGGGTGTGGTATCATGTAATGTGTCTGGGACATGATACTTCAGTGAGGCAGCACTATAAAAGTGAGCATTGAGCTCCCTGTCGCAACCAGACACCGTCGTGATATGACTGAAAAATTGTTGAAAGCGACGTTAAACCCGAATTCACACACACACACACATTATCACGATGGACGTTTTCTTAGTTGGGGTAGTTGTTAGTTCAATTAATGTCGTTTGTCCAAGTTTGTTAAAGCTGTAAGTTACTCGTTTTTATTGCTATAATAATAATTATAATAATAATAATAATATTATTATTATTATTAATTAATTAATCAACTGATGGCAATGCACATGAGCTGCACGGAAAGCAGACTTAACAGTTTATAAGGATCGATTTACAGACCTTTCGGTCCCACCAGCACCTAGGCCCCTGCTGATCCAATGATTTGACGCGTGACTTTGTTTACTTTTCAATGCTCACTGACGAATTACCTCCCCCTAAAAATCTAACGTGGATTACCGTTATTTGTGGTTAGCGAAAAGCGACTGGCTCCATATAATAATTATTATTATTATTATTATTATTATTATTATTATTATTATTACCCCACCAACAGGAGGAGGACATATTGTTTGTGGTGCAGATTGTTTGCGTTAGCATCGGTTTTGCCTTTGTGTCGGCGCCGGCGTCGCTTGTTTGAAGCACTTTATCTCCTGAAACTATCGATGGATTCTGACCACACTGGCATTATTTTATCACTAGGATGGAGAAAACAGTCATTAGATTTGAAGTCCTTGCCCTCATTGTCAAGGCAAAAAGCCCAAAAAACTGTCAATTTTGGGCCAAAATTCCTTGTCTGAACGAATCGAAACATTTTGCTCAAATTTGGTACACTATATCACAATTATCTACCAAATATTTGACTAGATTTTGGTGACATTGACCTTATTCTTCAAGAACAGGGAAAAAATAAATAAAAAATCTTTCTATTTCGGCTTGTCTGCACCCGATTTCATTAAAGAGTTAATGAAAGTTGGTCGAACTTGGTACAATAAATTATTGCAACCTACCAAAATTGAATGGATTTTGGTGACTTTGACATTATTTTGGAGGGCACATCAAAAAAAAATATTAATTTTGGCCAAACTTAGTCCAAATTTGGCCAAAATGGCTTGTTGGTGCCCTTTGTTATGATAAAAGTAATGAAATGTGGTCAAACTTGGAATTGGTACAATATATCATTGCAACCTGCAAAAGATTTGATCAGATATCGTGACGCTGACCTTGCCAGAGAACAACCAACCCCCCACCCACACACACACACACACACACACAACCCCCACAACGACTATCAATTTTGGATTGTCTACACCCTATCTAATGAACAAATTGCTGAAATTTGGTCAAACTTGGTACAATGTATTCTTGCAACCTTGCAACCTACCAAAGATTTGTTTAGATTTTTACGACCTTGAGAGAACTTCATATCTGCGGTTGTTTGATTTTTGTGTTCTCGGAGATGTTGCACTGATGAGTTAGGAGGCCTTCATGCGGACTGGACAAATTATTTGTCTAAATGGCGACGGAAGTAAGGGCGAGGATTGTGGCCGCGTAAAAGCGATTTAAGCCCCATCCCCGACAAAACCCCCATAACCCCGCCCCCCTCAACCCCTGCACCCCGTGAACTTCGTTTCACTGACTGTTCCAGAGCGGTTTTTCTGTCGCCGTTTATTTTTGTCATGGTTTGTCTTTGAGTGAGTGCATCGCTTATATTTTTTTTTTTGGGGGGGTGGGGGTAGCCAATTACAAATTTGTGGGAAAATAACTGTCCTTTTGGTTTTCCGCTGTTTGATGTTTCCATTAGGGTCTAGTAATTCCATGTCTGTGTTTATTTCCCTTTGGTGTCTCTGATGGGAGCTGTGGAATAATTGTATCGATTCCTGAGCATTGCCTTCATTTCTATTTTGAACTCATGTTCAAGGGCACAGGCCCCACAGAACCTATTATTTTCTTCTATGCAGCCCATTTAATGAATGGATCACCATGGTACAAAAACTCAATGCAACCTTCAAAATATTTTATTAGATTTTGTGACCTTGACCTTAGTTTCAGATCACGGGCTACCAAAAAGTGGAGGCAATTAATGGCCTGTCTGCAACCTATCTCATTTAAGAATTGATGAATGTTTATCAAACTTGGTACAATGTATCAATTCAACCTACCAAATATTTGATTAGATTTTGGTGACCTTGAACTTTTTTGATGTCACAGGCTCCCGAAAACTGTCAGGTTTTTGGCCAAAAATTGCTTGTTTGCACCATAGGATTTGGTGACCTGAACCAAGTTTTGAAAGTCAGATGTATTTATGGTTGGGTGTATTGTTTTCCTCTAAAAATATATCTAGTTATTATTATTATTATTATTATTATTATTATTATTATTATTATTATTATCGCATGTAAAGAATACATGTGAAATTCATTTTTATGAATATATTAAACATTTTTGATGTTAAATCACGATTTGTTTAATGTCGTTTATACTTTATTTGTATAATTTTAGCATTACTCGATTATTCATTGACAAATATTTCAGATGATCATTATGAAATTCACTCAAAGTGTTGTAGACGCTGCATGTCAACACATTACAATACATCACAAAAACACGCCTATATAGTTTTGATCCCCTTAAACCCCACTTTTATATAGTAAAACTGGGGTTTGCAGGGGTATACATTATATTTCTTATTTCTGCTCAAAAACACAGATTGTGGGTACTCGTTAACGAGTATCCACAATCTATGTTTTGAGCAGAAATAAGATAAATTTCAAAAACATAGATTATGGTTACTTTTTAGAACCGCCTGGACGAGGCGGTTCTAACGAGTATCCACAATCTATGTTTTGAGCAGAAATAAGAAAAATATCACAATTTGTCATCTTAAAATTTTCATTTTTTTTTTTCATGGTAAAATTTACAATATATTTGTGTTTTTCGTGATAGTATCACATTTATATCTTACAATTTTTGCTACTTCCATTTCTTTACTTGAAAATGGTAAAATTCGTTAAATACAATGTGAACAAACAACATGTATTAGGCTATTGTTCTTTAACCTATTCTCACCTAGAAACCTGTAAAAAGGATATAGACAAGCAGTGCAGACCCGGATCATACGCGGGAGCCGTGAAGGCCCTGGATCGCTCACCTGGGTCCAAGATGTTTCATAGCTTATGCAAGTGAAGGAGTCATTTGTTTAAGGAGATGTGGACATACAAATCTTTTTTTTTTTCATGTTTAGCTTTATAGGGCATTTTTTCGAATGGAGTGGATCCATTTTAGCAGAATGAGATTAACATGTTTGAGAAATTATTTAGAAATAGGGCCACTGGCCTTTTTTGATGATTAGTTCTGGTGGCCAGTTTATTAAGTAAAGCGTAACCATTTTTAGCAATTTTGGTAGCGAGTCTCACCCAAGAAATATTCTATAAACGACACGTTTAAAGATTTCGCTATCTTTAGCCATGTTGGCGAGCGATTTTAGTAAGTTTGGTAAATGGACATAAGTGGAACATTTTTAATGTAATTTTATTGTAAACCCAGGCCTTTGGCCCGGGAGGAGATGTCGTTTTAAGTTTTTTGTCTTCTTATTGTTTAGTCCTGATTAGAGCTGGCTAATCGGAGCTGAAAAGATAATCGATTATCAGTACTATCATTGCGATCGATAATCGATTAGTAATCGCTAAGGTTTTTGTCATAATTTTACCTGTCTTACTTTCTGTCGGAGCATGACTCTTACCATATGTTGCACTTTACCAAATGTATATTTTAAACAGACAGGACTGAGCAAACAGTATAGACCCAGATGAGACGCCGCAGAATGCGGCGTCTCATCACTGTTTGCCACTCATCCAGCTATTTTAGGCATAGCTTTGGGTAGTAAATTGTACCTATCAAGTAATAGACAGAAAGCAAATCAGAAATGATAATCATTTTTGTGGAATTTATCGATCGATTAATCGATTATACGATTAATCATGTCAACCTTAGCCCTGATAGCCATTTTATTCAGCCGTGTGGAACCACTTTAACCCATTAAGTACCAGAAACGCAAAAACGGGTACCCTGGCAAACAGTGCAGGCCCTGATCAGACGCCGCAGAACTGTTTGCTAAAAGTTCAGTCATTTTCCAAATAAATTTTGAAGGACACACAATCTGACACCCCTAAATTTTGAAATGGACTCCTGCTATATATAAGGAGGAAGATTCCATTTGGTACAAAAAGGGTTAACAATTTCAGTAAAGGTCATAAGAGGAACATTTCTGTAAAATTATTTTGAAATTGAACCATTGGCCTTGGAGAAGATAATGTTTATTTTTTTTTTTTTTTTTTTTTTTTTTGTTTGTTTTGTTTTTTGTTTTGTTTTGTTTTTAGCCCATCACGTGAACAAGTCCGTGAAATGAACACCCCACTAGACTCCACTTTATATAGAGAAAACTGGGGTATACGGGGGTGTACATTATTTTTCTTATTTCTGCTTCAAGACATAGGTTGTGGGTACTCGTTAGAACCGCCTCGATGAGGCGGTTCTAACGAGTATCCACAACCTATTTTTGCAGCATAAATAAGAAAAATACCACGGATTTTCATCAGAAAAGTAGTCATTTTGGAGATGTGAAAAAATACACTATGTCCCACGGGTGTGTTATCGTAATTCCTGGCGCCCAGTTTGTTTGGCCGAGTGGATTGATTTCAGCAATTTTGGTAAAGGGTCAAAAGAACATTTTTGTGACATTAATTTGAAATCAGGCCATTGGCCTAGGAGAAGTTTTTTTCTGTTTCTGGCTTTGGCAGCCACTTTGGTCAGCCGCACATAATGGTTTTAAGGGTCATATGAGGAGCATTCCTGTGGAATTCTAATAAAATTTGGCCATTGTCCTAGGAGGAGATGTCGTTTAAATGAAGTTTTTTTTTTTTTTTTTTTTTTTCTATGATTAGCTCTTGTAGCCGGTTTATTAAGTGAAGCGTAACCATTTTAGCAATTTTGGAAGTGAGCCACCCAAGAAATACTTCTGAGAAATAATTTTGAAATCGGGCGATTTTTCATTAGAGGAAATGTCGCTTAAAGGATTGTTTTCATTTTATATATATATATATATATATATATATATATATATATATATATATATCAGATATATAAGAGCTAATATATATATATATATATATATATATATATATATATATATATATATATATATATATATATATATATATATATTAGCTCTGATGGTCATTTCTTTTAGCCGAGCAGAACGATTTCAGCAATTTCGGTAAAGGATCACCAAAGTTTTTGTGACATTATTTGAAATCGTGCCATTTACTTAGGGTGTTGACGTTTAAAGGTTTTGCTATTTTAAGGTCTGACGGTCATTTTGTTAAGTGGAGCGGAATAATGTGATCATATTTGGCAAATATTCATATAAGGAACATTTCTCTGAAATTATTTTGAGTTTGAATGTGTGTTTGAGTTTTACGTCCCACCAGCAGCTAAGGTCATACGGAGACGGGACTTCGGTTTAAAGACTCATCCGAAAGTCTGGATCGATCCTGTGACCCCTGGTTTACACGACGAGTAGCATAACGGAGCTTCTGTGAAATTATTTTGAATTCAGGCCATTAGCAAAGGAGATGACGTGTAAAGGGTTTTTGTGTTGTTTTCTTTTTTTGTTTGTTTGTTTTTAGCTCTGGTGGCCGTTTTTTTTTTTGGGGGGGGGGGGGAGGGGGAATGAAAGGGTTTAGCAATTTTGGTACAGGGTCATATGAGAAACATTTCTCTGAAAAAAAAAATGAAATCGGGCCATTTGCCTAGGAGGGGATGTCGTTTAAAGGATTTTTTTTTTATTTTTTAGCTCTGGTGGCCATTGGTTTCAGCGGAGTGGAGCCGTTTTGGTACACGGTCACCCAATAAACACTTCTTGTGAAATAATTTTGAAATCAAAACATCGGGTTAGGAGGAGATGTCATTTGAGTAAATTGTTGACAGACCAGTTCATGTTTTTTCTACTTTTGGCGACCGTTTTGTTCATCCGAGCGGAACGCTTTAGCAATTTTGGTTAAGAATAGTATGAGGAACATTTCTATGATTTGTCGTTTGAAATCACGCCATTGACCGAGGAGGCGATGTCGTTTAAAGGTGTTTCGTTTTCTATGTTTAGCTCTGGTGCCCATTTTTTTCAGCGAATAGGAATGATTTTAGCAATTGTGGTAAAGGATCATATAAGGAACATTTCTGAGAAATTAATCTGAAATCGGGCCATTTATCTAGGAGGAGATGCCGTTTAAAGGATATTATATTTAAAGCTCTGGTAGCATTTTGTTTAGTGAAGCGGAATCAACTTTTGCAATTTGGGTAGACGGTCACCTAAGAAAGAACCCTGTGAAATAATTTTGTAATAAAAACACCAGCTTTGGCGCAGATGTCATTTGAGTAAAATCATTCGCAGAGCGTTTGAAGGTTTTTCTACCTTTAGCTGTGGCGACCATTTTGTTAGCCGAGCAGAACAATTTCACCAATTTTGGTAAATGATCACCAAAGGATTCTCTGCGAAATTATTCGAAATCCGGCCATTTGCCTAGGAAAGCTGACGTTTAAAGGTTAAGCTGTTTTCATTGGAGCGGAACGAGTAGAGAATTTTGGTAAATAGTCATATGAGAAACATTTCTGTGAAATCCATTAAACTAGGAGATGTCGTTTAAAGATTTTTCTATTTTAGCTCTGGTGGCCATGTTGTTTAGCGGAGCGAACCGGTTTTAGAAATGTTAGTGAAGGGTCATCTGAGAAACATTCCTGTTATCATCATTTTAAAATCGGGCCATTGGCCTAGGAGGAGATTTTGTATTTTTAGCTCTTATATAGCGGACAGTTCGATTAGCAGATCAGAACCGTTGTAGTAATTTTGGTAGACGGTTTTCCCAAGTAAAATTATTTTGAAATCCATCCATCGGTTTAGGAGATGACATACTGGGTGTAAATTGTTGACAGACCATTTAAAGGTTTTCTAGTTTTAGTTCTAGTGGCCATTTTGTTCATCGGAGCGCAACTATTTTGGCAGTTTTGGTATGGGGTCACACAAGGGACATTTCTGAGAAAATATTTCGAAATCGGGCCTAGGAGGAGATGTGTTTAAAAGTTGTTTTTTTTTTTCAGTTTTAGCTCTGGTGGGCATTTTGTTTAGCGGAACGGAACCATTTTAGCAGTTTTGGTAGAGAACCACCCAAGGAACAGGCCGGTAAAATTATTTCAAAATCCATTCACTGGTTTGAGAGATGTCGTTTGAGTAAATTGTTGACGGTCGACGGGCGACAGACACAGCGTGGTCACAATATTACACCATTTATAATACCTACTGAGGAGATAACTCTTTTCTCTGAGTGAAGGTTGACATCTTGTACAAGATGGTAGCACACCTCCAATGCGCATGTCCGTATATCTGATACAGTGAAGGATGAGAGTCACAATCACAAGTCGTAGCCCCTAGACGGTCTCATGATGGTAACACATCCGTGTCACATAGCGCGTTCTTTCATGTCTCATAAAATGTTATTTTTCTAATGTGAATTTGTTATCTCTCTTATTTATACTCAAAACATATAGAGGATATTTGATTTTTTCAGTGTAAGATCGAATTTTATTTCATCGAATGAACACCAAAACTGTTATTTTCACGAGTGGCGTAGCTACGAGTGAAAATAGCAGTTTTGGTGTTCATGAGTGAAATAAAATTTGATCTTGCACTAAAAAAATCAAATTTTCTGTTTCTTACATGCTTCAAAAGGCAATATTTAGCGTCTTTAATGGTGTTGCTCACATTCGGAGAAAATTATCTTTGTTCCTGTTCGTTTCGCGTCAATTTAGTGGTGTCCATCGTGTTTAGTGGGTATACTATTGGGTGTAAACTGAAAGTTTGCACCTGAGAAATGACCTGGGATGGTATTATTATGAATGATTAATGAAATAATTGAGAGAGTAGTTTTCCAAAGAAGTTGCTGGCAAGTCTAACGTCGCGCGACAAAATACGTGACGTCAGCGTCATAAATGACGTCAGTAACGTCCCCGTCTCACATGAACGGGCTATGCGTCAATTAGAACACATTTCAGTATTGTTCAGTTATCTGACAAAGATAAAATTGAAATTAGAGTTAGATTTGAAGAAAAAAGTAGTCCCAAACAGTGAAAAATAAAAATCGTATTTTCACTGTTTGAAACAGTGAAAATATCGATTTATATTTCACTGATAAATCTCTATCATTCATTGAAAAGCATGTAAGAAAGATTGTGGTTGCTCATTAGAACCGTCTAAAAGAGAGCCAACGACACCAATAATCTGTGTCTTGCAGCAGAAATAAGAAGAAAAAAATATATGTCCTTTAGGACTCCTGATTTCTCTATATAAAGCAAGGTTTACAAAAGGTGTCCATTACACGGACTTGTTATCGTTATGTCACGGATGACTTGGGTACGAAATGACTTATTACGAAACGGCCGGTTACCTGGGATACGCAGTGAGACGTGACTGCACTTTAAGCTGTAGCCCCATTTTGTCTATCTCGACAAAAAGCCATCGATTCTTATCTGGAAAGTAGGACAGCTGGTTTCTTGCATATAAGATGCTTAAAGTATGGGTAATTCACAACATCTGTATGGACATCCATTGCGGATTGCGAATTGGCATTAAAGGCTTTTTTGTATGGAAAGCCGTTTTGTTGAAGTGACATCAACGTATTTTAAATAATGCAAGCCGGATTATAAATGGCATTTATTCTGCTTAATAATTACTGTTGTATGTTCTGCCAAGAGGAGACAACAGTTTGTTGTGAAAGTATTAAACATCTCGGCTGAAAATAATAATAATAATAAAAAGAAATAAGTAATACATAGTACACCATTTATAATACCAACACCAACAAACCCATTCAGCATACATCAGTTTAGCGAAATATTTGCCCCACGGTGAATAACGCTATGTTCAACAGGCTCCGGACCCGTTAAATATATGTCTGGTAATATCTTCTACCGTTTTGGGTGTTTTAAACTAGCCTTGCAAAGCATTATATTAATGTCATTTGAACGAGTCTATTATTCAATATAAGACAAAAAGCACGACATATAGAAACGATTTTTGGCATTAAAAACTATTTCGACTCCTCTTTGAGTCATCATCAGGTGGTGATTGCAGATTTCATGAATAGAAAACTGAAGTTAAGGGATAATGTTTCATATTTTTTCAGTATGCTATTCTGCTGTAACATGTAATAAATAAGAAAAATCTACAAAAGTTATCCCCTTAATAGTTTTTATTTTGTATGCCCCCGCCTTTCGAAGAATGTTGGAAAGGGCAACTTGTTTATTTCTGGATGGATTTTGAAATTGTTTTTCAGACATGTTAACCATCATGAGACGATAAGTTACGCGTAAATACCAGGTCCGTACCACTCAGGTCAATGTCATACTTAGAGGTCAAAGGTGAAAAAAGGGGCCCGAAACTTAAACGCAGTCAATAACTTTCTTATTTCTGAATAGATTTAGAATTTACTTGGCAGATATATGCATCACCATGAGACAATGTGTAACACATAAAACCAACGTCCAGACATCCAAGGTAAAGGTCGTATTTAGAGGTCAAAGGTAAAACAAAATGGGTCCAAAACTTAAATACGGTCAATAACTTTCTTACTTCAGGATGGATTTTGAAAGTCCTTTGCAGAAATATTCACCATCATGAGACGATGTGTCGCTTACAAAACCCAGGTCTGTACCTCCAAGATCAAGGTCGTAATTAGAGGTCCAATGTCAAAAAACAAAGGCCCAAAACTTAAACACAGTCAATAACTTTCTTATGTATTATTGGTTTTGAAATTACTTTGCAGAAATGTTTATTGTGATGAGTTGATGTGTCATGCGCAAAACCCATGGTCATACCTCCAAGGTCAAGGTCAAAATTAGAGGTCAAATGTCAAAAAACTTTCTATGGGTTAATACTAACATTAATATATTTTCCCACGGGGACATCCGTCTCCTATGAATACTAGTTTTATTTTATTTTATTATTTTTTTTTTTTTGTTTTTTGTTTTTGTTTTTCATTTTTAAATAGTTTATTTGTTTTTGGTTGTTACTTTTTATTTGATATTTTGCCCTCTATAAGCATTTTCCTTACAAAATGTTTGTAAAGCTTGTAAAAGCGTCAACCATTTTACTGTAAGTAAAATGAAACATGTATTTTTTTTACAGAAAATGACGTCACAAAATATACCCAACAACAAATTCAAACTAAACAGGCAAAAGTAATTAGGAATCAACCAATTCATAAAAAATATGAGTTTTATCAAAGAAAATTTGAGCCTTTGAAAAATAATTGTGATGGTGTAAGGAACACCAAATAAAAGTATATAACTTCGCTTTTTTACATAATTTACATTGCACATATCTACAGCAGCAGTATAATAAATCTTAAGTATAAAGATATATTTGATGTTTAATGCTCAATAATTGCACAAAAAAACAACAAAAATCCATTATTAAATTTACAGAACATCTCAAATCTAAATAGAAATAAAATATTTTTTATAGACTGCCTTTAAATTCATTGCCTTTTTATACACACGTGAATTAGTAGTAGCTCAATAATTTCCAAAATATAATTCTATAACTATATTTACAAGAACCTCAACTCAGATATGAAAGAAATATTTCTTTATATTTTGCCTTTTATAATAATTGCTCTTTATACGCGAACTCCTATTGGCATAGGAAGGAAGAATACTTTTGAAGGAATTGCTCTTTGTAGCTCAAACGAAGCAATACGTCTGTTGGATTACAAATAGCTTTTCGTCAAAATTACAAAACACAAGAATCTGTTTAAGAGAACCCAATATATTTTAGATCTATTTGCAATCCTGGTTCGTAAAACAATGACTGTGAGAAAGTGAAAATATTAAATGAGATATTTTAAAAAAAGTTTTGTGTTAGAACTTCATTTCGAAAGGGATATTTGTTGCATCGGTATTTGGATAGAAAGGCATCGAATCCAATATCAACTAAGCAACGTGGAAACCGGATTACAGATTACAGAAATTTTACATAACCATAGTATTGTTTTATATGAATAGATGTCTGAAACTAGTTGCCATGAAGTTTTAATGAAAACGCATTGAGTGAGTGATTGAGTGCGTGAGTGAGTGATTGAGTGAGTGAGTGAGTGATTGAGTGAGTGAGTGAGTGATTGAGTGAGTAATAAGTAATTTGCTTAATCTTAATTTAATAACCTAACGCAGTTTATTTTAGTTAGAGAGGGTTGTTTGTTTAGTTAGACCAATCTTCCAAGAGACCATCCACTAATCATACAATATCAACAACTATCAACAAACAAAATATGGGTTTGAACAAATGAAACGTATGCATGAGAAACGTGACAGTGTTAAATTATTTATGAATTTAAAAAATAGCGATATTCCTAAAATAGATCCCTGTGGGACTCCGCATTTTATAATACCGCTTTCTCACGTTTTATTGTTTACAGAATTTACATTTAAAGTGGTTATTTGGTAAAAACCTACACTGCATAAACTTTTCCATGTCAGTGGTTCTTATTACAAATCTGTATCCGGCTCTTTTCAAACGAATTCATTTTAAGCCAGTCGTGTGCAAGTCAATGCCGCCTAAAGGCTCTATTTTGCATGGGAATTAACAACTGTTTTATGACGTTGACGTACGGATGTGCCACTGTATATTTATAGGACGGCCATTTAGGAGTTTACGGAATTGTTCACAAAAATATGTTAACATATAGCCCTATCCAAATGGTAGCCATATTGGAAAAAAAATATCTCACCGCTTTTGGCGATAATGTGATCTTAGAATAGTTATCAATTGTGTATGGGGAACTTATCTTGTTTAGTCATCTCCTATACAAATGAGACGAAAGAAAACTTTAATTGTTTTCTTGTTATGTAGAGCACACAATTTTGATTGCGTCATGCTAAAACATATGTCATCAAAGTTATAAGGGAATATGATTAATGAATAGAACGGACATATTTCAACCACTGAACGCTGTTTTTGTTTCAATCTGTTAACGCACAATTGAGATAATATCGGATTTTCGAGACTCATACACTAATATTGCATTTAAGGGCTAGCATACTTTATTATCTATGGCGACGTTATGCAATTCAGAGAAGTTGTCCATACAGTGGTTTCATATGCAGCATAGATTAAACTTCAAAGGTAAATCATCAAAAATTGTCCTACTTTCCAGGTAACTTTTTTCGAAAAAAAAATTCTCTGGGCCCCTGCCTACTTTTAATTTTGGACTAGTCCGTGGTTTAGGTAAGTCGCCTTCAGATGGTATTTTACATCGGGAGATATAGTTTTACTAAGATTCGTACAGCCACATACTAACCAGTTGGCCACGACTTCTACATAATGGCATTATCAAAAAAATTATTTATAATTTTAAAATCCTATAAAAAAGAAATCCGAAACCTGCTTCCCCTAAAACATGGAAAATCTTGCCACGCTTGAACGTTGAACTCTCAAAGGTCGTTGATAAACTATAGCTGTTTTCTTTATTTGTGAATTGTTTGTAAACTTTTTGTTTCTATTTTTGGACAATCTTGCACACGCGTACGCTGTATTTTGACAGCTATGACCACCAGGTCTAGCTGTTAGATCATCACGTGAACTAGTCCGTGAAATAACCACCCCACTAAACTCCACTTTATATAGAGAAAACTGGGGTATACGGGGGCGTACATTATTTTTCTTATTTCTGCTTCAAGACATAGGTTGTGGGTACTCGTTAGAACCGCCTCGATGAAGCGGGTCTAACGAGTATCCACAACCTATGTTTGCAGCATTAATGCAGCATTAATAAGAAAAATATTACAGATTTTAATCAGAAAAGTAGCCATTTTGGAGGTGTGAAAAAATGCCCTATGTCACGCGGGTGTGTTATCGTAATGTTATATTCATTATGATCTTGTTAACTAATTTGTGTAATGAACACCCCTGTAAACCCCATTTTATATTGAAATATGTACCGTAAAAACTCTAAAAGTTTGGACACATTGAGGCCTTGCTGTAATTCTCCTAAAATTTTAACAAATTTGATTCACGATAAAACAAGGAGTCCAAAAGTGCTGATGGAATGGCAAATGGTGTAGACTCTGATCTGACTCCTTCAGGAGCAGTCTGATCTGGGTCTGCTCTATTTGCTTAGGCATGCCTGTCCCAATATATTCCTTATTTTTATTATTTCTGCTCCAAGACATAAGTTATGGGTACTCGTTAGAACCGCCTCAATAAGGCGGTTCTTCGTTAGAACCGCCTCAATATGGCGGTTCTAACGAGCAGCCACAAACTATGTTTTGAATACAAAATATAATAAAATTTGTATCAGAAACAAAGTATCATTTTGGATGATATGAAAGAAGGTTCCATCTCCTACGGGTGTGTTAGTGCTCATAATCTTCCATGATCGAGCCTTGCACAGGGCAATTTTCACGACTGTATAATCAATTCCTTCCTCAGACAGAAACAATTATTGAAGAAAACTTGTCTACAAGCAAAAAATTCATTACTTGTAGCCACTTCTCATCGCTTTATATTTGCAAAGTTATCATGCATCTTGGGTAAAAATGAGAAAATATGACATTGTAATAATCACTTATTTCTTCAGGGGCATCGTATTCTTGCAATAAACTTATCTGGTTTTCAACATATTTGCTTATGTGTGATGAAATCAATTTCATTTCCAGAAAACGATCAAGAGAGGTCTGGTTTTTGTTTCATTTTTTTTTTATTTCAGGCTACTTAGTCTAAACACTCTTGCAGCTACGTCAGCGGTTTTCTTTCTCTCTCTTTTAAGAGGTAATAAATTTAGCCATTGCCCCGCAGACGTGATTAGAATCGAATATATCAGGAATACTATGAGAGCTACTAGTGCAGTAAAATTCCTATCTTAAGACCAGCTTTGGAACTGTTCAAAAGTGGTCTTTAAGACCACTTTTGAACAGTTCCAAAGGTGGTCTCTGACCAGAGGACACTGTATGCAGAACACAAAAAGAAAGAATAACTGCAAGCTACTGAATAAGTTTTTAAAGCAGATTCTGGCTTTATTTTAGGTGGTCTTAATAATGGAATTTCACTGTGCGTACAAAACAAACAGAACAGAACTTGTTTCATTCAAGTCAACAATGCATTATAATATAATAGGCTGTGTGATAGATCACAGGTGCTTGAATCACTTTCAGGTCGCAAAAGAAACAAAATAAATAAATAAAATAATAAATAAAAAAGTAAAATATAAATAAATAAAACTAGAGTGCTCAGTCGATGCCAGGCCATCGCAAATCCCCACGGTTTGAGCGGAGACAAATATGACGCTACTCTCGCCGGACGAGAAAGCCATGTACCAAATGTGGTTGCATTCCGGCCAGTAGTTAAGGGAAGAAGATAGCGTGATGTACAGGCGGACGGACACATGAACGGACAGATGCGTTCAAAATATCCCTAATTGCTAAAGCGTGTGGACAACTAATTTCTACAACGAATAAAAGAATTCAAAATCTCTGATAATTGATATCTGGATCTGCATTTTCTAAGTGAATGAACAGAACACACAGTTTATAGTATCTTTTTCAATTTGCGACGAGTGTCAATGATATGACGATTTTTTTTTTTTTTTGGTTTTGGTTTTACGGCCCTTTCAAGATTATTTCACTCATATCAAGCCGATCGTTAATCAGAGGTGGGCGAAAACCGGAGTACCCGGAGAAAATCCACCTGACCTTCCGTTGCAGAACTTGGCGTGTCACATGTGACCCGAGCGAGGCTCGAACCACAGCGGTGAGAGACCTAATGATCAAGAGTCAGCGCTCTGTGTTATAGACTATTTGATATGTAATCTAGATGAATTACTCTCTGTTAATAACTTTTTTGTTCATGAGTACTCACCATTGCTGTCTGATGTACACTGTGCAATTTCATTTAAGACTAAACTGTTACGAAATGTAAGTCAATACTCGCCTGTAGTCTCTGGCTACAGGAAATGGGAGCAAACTAAGAAGGAGACTTTTATAAATAACATTGATACGAATATGGTAAATGAATTAAACCTGATTCTCGAAAGGTCACACAATAGCTCGTTAGATGAGAATAAAATTGATCTATTTACCCATTATGTAAAGAACATTTTCCATAAGAGTGTAAAAAATTCCTTCAAAAAATATACGTTTGTATCTAAGAAAGTAAAAAACCCTAAGCCTTGGTTCGGCTTACAATGTCAGAAGGCTAGAAAAAGATTTCATGCCGCTAGGAAAACGCATTCGACCCAAAAATCTAATACATCCTTACGTATACTTAAAAATGCCTCTAAGCGCTATAAGAAGACAGTCAAAAAATACCATGCTAAATATACTGCTGGTTTGCAAAATAAAATACGTAAACTCCGGACCGAAAAACCAAAAGACTACTGGAAAATAATCAACAGTTTATCCAGCAAAAATGAGACCATACCTGTTCCTTTAGATGAAATGTTTAATTATTTTAAATCATTAAACTCAAATGAAGATGCAAATCGCGAGCAAGTCCAACCTACAGAAATACTGATTGATATACCTAACCCTGAAAATAACGAACCGTTCCGTTTATCAAAGGATGCTCTGAACGACCCTATACGTGATACAGAAATTAATACAGCTATTAAATTATTGAAACCGAATAAATCTAGTGGTGTAGATGAGATACTAAATGAGTACATCATATCTACCAAACATATTTTTGTACCCATATTCAGAAAATTATTTAACTTGATTTTAGAAAACGGAATAGTTCAAAGTGACTGGGTCAAAGGTAATATAATACCTATTTATAAAAATAAAGGCAATAAAAACGAACCGGCTAATTACCGACCTATTACATTATTAAGCTGCATTGGGAAATTGTTTACTTCTATAATAAATTCGAGATTAACTAGCTTCCTAGAAGAAAATAAAATATTAAATGAAACCCAAAGCGGTTTTCGCAAAGAATACTCAACAATAGACAATATTATGGCCCTTTACAGTTTAATTGAATATCTTAAAAGTCAAAAACGAAAACTATTCTGTTGCTTCGTGGATTTTATGAAGGCTTTCGACAATATATGGAGTGTTGGACTTTGGCAAAAATTGTTAAAGCATGGCGTAGAAGGTAAGATTTTCAATGTTATAAAGAATATGTACAACGGTATAAAGTCGTGTATAACAATAAACAGAGCTACATCCAAGTATTTCTCGTGCGATAAAGGAGTTAGGCAAGGAGAAAATCTCCCCCCCCTCTGCTCTTTGCAATATATTTAAATGATCTAGAAAATTTTATGAATACTTCAGGTTGTAGAGGTATCGAGATAGATGTGCAAAATAATGAATTCACTGCATTTATCATAGTGTTTGTAATTTTATATGCTGATGATACCATAATCCTAAATGATAACGCTAAAGACTTCCAAGATATACTCAGTGCCTTTAATGAATATTGTAAACGATGGAAGCTAAAAATAAATATAAGCAAAACAAAAATAATAGTATTCGGTGATTATAGCAGAAACCAACATTTTTCTTTTAACATCGCTGAAGAAGACGTCGAAATTGTTAAAGAATTCAAATACCTAGGTGCCATTTTTACCAAAAACGGAAGATTTGTACAGCATATTAAGACTTTAACAACACTTGCCAGCAAAGCAATGCATCTTTTACGGAAAAGAATTGTCAATCTTTACTTGCCGATTGATTGCCAACTGAAACTATTCGATCAAACAATAGTCCCTATACTGTTATACGGGAGCGAGGTCACTGGTTTTGAAAATTTACAGCCTCTTGAAAAAATCCATTTAGACTTTATGAAAAGCATACTTAAAATGAAAAGTAGCACCCCCGCTGGTCATGGTCTATGGGGAGTTTGGCCGCTACCCGTTATAATTACAGGTAAAAGTTAAAATGATTAAATTTTGGTCTAAAATTTTATGTGGTAAAAACAGCAAAATAACACTTAAAATGTATTTACTGTTACTGTACCTGCATAGAAATAATATTTATTCGTGTAAATGGATTTTATGCATAGAGAAAATATTACAAGATGTTGGTTTAAATTATGTTTGGTTAAGTAACAATGTTCCAAATAGTAACTGGCTCTGCAGGGAGGTCCAGAATAGACTACAAGCGCAGTATATACAAAAATGGAACGCGGATATCCAAAGCAGCCCGAAATGCATAAACTACAGAATCTTTAAAACCGACTTTAAAACAGAATTCTATGTTACTGACCTTCAACCTAAATTTCATATACCAATTGCCAGATTCAGAACAACAAATCACCGATTACCAATAGAAAGGGGGCGCTGGGAAAATATTGAGAGGTCACAAAGGTATTGTACTTTATGCAATAGAAATGCTTTGGGAGACGAGTTTCATTATTTGTTTGAATGCGATTTCTTTAAAGAAATTCGAAAAGCACACTTGCCGAGATATTATCTAAAACACCCTAACATAATTAAGTTTCAACAACTATTGTCTCTGAGAAATGTTAAAGTACTACAGCAACTAAGTAACTTCATATATTTTGTTCTAAGCAAATTTTAGTCCCTGTAAACTGTGCACGCACCATATGTAACAAGCTAATATGTCTTGCGTTGATAAGAGTTTAGTTCCTCATGTGTTGTTTTGTACAATCTGAGAGAAAAATAAAGTTATGTTCTGTTCTGTTCTGTTCTTAACCACTAGACCACGGAGGCCCGTTCAAGGATATGACGATAAGGTGAATCAAATAATTGGCGGCTCAGTTATAGGAACCTAAACAAATAGTCCCATACATAACAGGAAAAGGAACTCATTACACCAATCATGGAACTAACAAAGATCAGCAAAGAACCTAAACAAAAATAGCGACTTTGACAGATCAGCAAACATTAATGATGTGCCTATTTTCTGATAGTATCACTTTCTATCGTTGCTCTTCTGTTAGCATGCTTTGCCGTTTAAAACTTACATATGCACTACACCTGTGGAGGTCTTGCAACTGATCATTGAACTAACATGAGCAACAAATAAATCACAGATATATCATTTTATGCTGATTCAATGATGAGGGCTCAACAGAAAAATAAAACCTGTTGAATACCTGGAGTATATATCACTCAATGCCACTAGAGTACTAAATTGAAAACTAGAGCTGTCAGAGGATCTGACTATAGCCCCGCTTCAGCGCTGTCAGAGAAGAAAGTTATTTAAGCTGCAGAGAAAACAGTTATGAACAAGAAATAACTGTTGAAAATTTTACATTATCTGGAAAAACTCTAAGAGTTGTGAGCCCTTGTCCCTCATTTCAATGAGCATGATACATTACCAGAATGTCCATGTTTATACTAAATTTCATCTTCCATTTTTCAATGTTCAAAGGGTAATAACTCCTAAAGTAGGCAAATTAGAGTCAGGGTTCCTGCGCTCTGCACATTGTCTCATGGTGCTTTACACTTGTGTGAAGTGTCATGAAAATATCTCAAATGGTTTGTGAGTTATGGAGCCGACACAGTCAAAATTGCCTTTTTAAATGTTCAAAGGGCAATAACTCCTAAAGTAGGCAAACCAGAGTTATGGTTCCTGCACTCTGCACATCATCTCAAGGTGCTTTTCATTTATTTGAAGTTTCATGAAAATATCAGAAACGGTTATGGAGCGGACATAGTTAAAATTGCCATTTTTTAATATTCAAAAGCCTATAACTGAAAAAGTAGACAATCCAGAGTTTGGGTTCCTGCGCTCTGCACACGTAATATGGTGCTTTACATTTGTGTGAAGTTTCATAAAATTATCTCAAACGGTTTTTGAGTTATCGAGCAAAGACGGCTAAAATTGATATTTTTCAATATTCAAAGGGAAATAACTCAAAAATTAGGCAATCCAGAGTTATGGTTCCTGCACTCTGCACACCATCTCATGGTGTTTAATGTTTGTGTGAAGTTTCATGAAAATATGTGAATGGGTTATAAAGTTATGGAGCGGACACGAAAATTGTTAACAGACACAGACAGACACACAGACAGACACACAGAAAATACGAAAACCAGAGTTATGGTTCTTGCGCTCTGCACATTGTCTCATAGTGCTTAACATTTGTGTGAAGTTTCATGAAATTATCTCAAACGGTTTTCGAGTTATAAAGCGGACACTGTTAAAATTGCCATTTTTCAATGTTCAAAGGGCAATAACTCCAAAAATAAGCAATGCAGAGTTATGGTTCCTGCGCTCTGCACATCGTCTCATAGTGCTTAACATTTGTGTGAAGTTTCCTAAAAATATCTCAAACGGTTTTCGAGTTATGAAGTGGACACAATTAAAATTGCCATTTTTCAATGTTCAAAGGGCAATAACTCCAAAAGTAGGCAATCCACAGTTATAATTCCTTCGCTCTGCACATTGTCTTATGGTGTTTAACATTTGTGTGAAGTTTCATGAAAATATGTTAAGCAGATACAAAGTTATGGAGCCAACACAAATTAACGGAATCACGGAATTACGGAATTACGGAATTACGGAAAATGTTCAAAGGGCAATAACACCAAAAGTAGGCAATCCACAGTTATAATTCCTTCGCTCTGCACATTGTCTTATGGTGTTTAACATTTGTGTGAAGTTTCATGAAAATATGTTAAGCAGATACAAAGTTATGGAGCCAACACAAATTAACGGAATCACGGAATTACGGAATGACAGAAGGACATGGCAAATCCAATATAGCCCCACTTTTTCAAAGCGGGGCTATAAAAAGAGTATAAAGATATTTACTAAAGAAAAATTTGACGCAAGGCAAAGCTCGGCGTCTTATGTTGTGACGGGTCATTGTGCAAACATACTTATTTTATTTTGTTTAATAAACTCGTAGTAACTACAACGCTAGAACGCTAGTGTTAGAGCTTACTCGATAGTCTGGGAGCAACGCGACTGAAGTTTTCAAAAATAGTTCTTTAAAGTGAGTAGGGTTAATGATAGTTTTGCGTCACAATGATATATTGTATCCTTTGATACTCGTCGAAAATTAAACAGTCTGCTACAAAATCGGTCTGTGGTGAAAATGCAGATCCACGATCAGCTTTTCGTGGGTCGCCAAATCCAAACCATGCACTATTTAATGGTTGGTTCAGCCTGTATGCATAGTTAATTCATAATTAAATAGAATAGTATTGCCGGAATTTTAGTGATTCGCTCATTCTTTCTAAAACATACTAAAACCGGCGGACATCACGAAATCACGCCTATATAATTCTGACCCCCTTGAACCCCACTTTTACACAGTAAAACTGGGGTTTACAGGGGTAAACCTAACTTTCTTATTTCTGCTCTGAAATATAGATTGTGGGTAATCGTTAGAACCGCCTCGACGAGGCGGTTCTAACGAGTACCCACAATCTATATTTTGAGCAAAAATAAGAAAAACATCGCAATTTTTCATCTGAAAATTTTCGTTTTTACTGCGGTAAAAATTCCAATGTATTTGAATAAGCGTGTTTTCGTAATGGCACCTATCGAGGTAGTTCCCTGATTTCCATCCGTAGATCAGCTGCATTTTTTTTTGACTGCTGTCAATTTCATTGCAATTTGAAGCAGACGTAAATCACTGTTCATGCTAATCCAGTACCACTTTCTTTTCCAATATCATTTGCCAAAGATTCTTAATTTTTGCACAAAATCAAGAGGTGAAGGTAACGAACAGCATTAAGACATTCAAATTTGCCTGAAAAGGATGTAACTATTATTACATGTATGTTCCTGTGTATGTAAAACATCAATTGGTTGGGTTTTGAAAGGGCGTATTCGAAAATTTAACTGTACCCCCGCTTTTAGGCTCCCGAATCGGGGCTTGAAGAAATAGATGGGCTGCATGGTGCTTCCACGCAGAGCCACACGAGTACTGGTAAACCGCTTAGAGGATCTAGGCCTGGCCAGGCAACGCTGTGCGAGTTGGAGCGTCCATGCTTATAAACCCTATTGGTTTCATTGGACAACAGGGATTGAGATGTCATTTCATCTCCATGTCAGGTGAAAGCCCTACAAAATTGGAAGCAACGTCTCCAAAATGACCTACACAGTGTTGATGGGGACGTTAAACCTCAAATCAAACAAACAAAAGAACCCCCGCTTTTTGAAACACGTCAATTTTCAAGCGTCAGTGGGTTGATTGTCTTGGAGTGTAGAAAGGGGAAATGGACCTGAACGGGAGATAAACCGTTTCGTAAACCTTTCAAATTCTGGGGTGTAGACCCTGATCAGACGCTGCGTTCTGCGGCGTCTGATCTGGGTCTACGCTGTTTGCCAAACCCAAAACATGATTCAAGTCCAGACAGTATAGATAACCCTCTTGCACAACACTTATAACGATAAGAATATCGCGCGGCTATTTTCTATCTATACCTGACCATATCCTGGATTTCCTACAAATCAGTGACAGCCACGTGGACATCAGCATTGAAAAGTTTCTGTGCATAGTAACTTTCGGTCCACTGACAAATAATAGACCAGAAAAGATGGGTCTGTTACCTATGGGGTTAATAATAGTGCGCCTGTCATTACTGGGAATGACCAATCTTAATCACATTTGAGACATGTTTTTTGTGTGTGTGTTCTAAAGATGGCTGGGGAGACCAATTTTAGCTTTGAACTGTCTGTTGCAGATAGAGCAACAGAGGAAGACAGCTCTGTTGGTGGTGCCTTAGCCCTGGCTTTGCGCTTACCATTTCTGCTAAGCTTCACTGATTCTTATTGTCTCATATTCACCAGCACCCCATCTGATGGGGCCTCGCTACTTTGCTCTGTTCTGCACAATTTGTTACCACGAACGACTCTGTTGGAATGTTGAAGTCCTTGAGAGAGGCTTTGAGGGTGTCCTTGTAGCGATTCTTCTGACTGCCATGGAGCGTTTGCCCATTTCTAGTTTTCCTTAGAGAATTTTCTTTGGCAAACATTCCTCGGGAATTCTGTTACATAGTCTGTCCATCTTAACTGTGCTAGTTTCAGAAGAGTATGTCAGCCTCGATAGCGCTGTGGTTAGCGCGTTCGACTTGATTGAGAGGTTTTGAGTTCGAATCCGGCAACCGGTATCGAGGTGTGTCCTTGGGCAAGACACGTAATGACACTGCCCCACTCCACCCAGGTGTAAATGGGTAGCAGTGGTGTAAAAGCCACTGCCTCTCTCTCGCGCGCGGAATGAGTGTTCGAGAGCGATTCAATAAGCTTGAAGCTTTCATCGCAATCGAACTAAAATTTAGTATAAACTAAAGGTATGTACGTTTTGCATAACTGCCCTGTTTTGGATCCATGCCCTTTGCATCCCTGCCTCTGCAGTTACAATGGTAACAAATGCGGTTTCGTGTATCATAACTTTTGTGAGTCAGTATATTTCATTTCTAAATCAAGATTACTGTCAGTCATAAATATAAAAAAAACGGGAAATTTCAAGACATTTTTAATTTCAAGAACCCAATGTCTTTTTAGCTCCTCGCTGCAGAATGTCAGAATTTCTTCTATTCTTCGAATTCCACATACTTGAGCAATAATCAATGCAAATCACACTTTCTGAGATTAAAGTGACCTGTAGAAGACGGGATGCTCTTTTTCAAAATAAACATTTCTTTCCCTGCATGAGAATAGCTGCGTTAACCCATTTTGTACCAGAAACCCCAAAACGGGAACCCTGCCAAACAGTGCAGTCCCAGATCAGACGCCGCAGAACGCGGCGTCTGATCAGGGCCTACACTGTTTGCAAAACGTTCAGCAATTTTCCCAATACATTTTGATGAAAACACAACCTGTCACCCCTAAATTTCGAAATGGACTGCTTCCATATGTAAGGAGGAAGATTCCATTGGGTACAAAAGGGATTAAACACAGGGTTTCGTCAAAGAAATTGCCTTGCAAATTAGTTCACACAATTAATGTCAAGATGACTTTGGTTTCTGAGGAATTTTAATCTTAACCCTTAAGTTGTCAATCACAACAATTGTTGTCTGCTTTGTTGTCTGCTGGTTTATTGCAAGTAGTGTGGGACCCAGATCAAAGTACTCCTCTATTAGCAGTCTGATCAGGGTCCGCACTGTTTGAAAAAAATAGTTCAAATTAGTTTGCAGGAAGATGCTTCAAACCACATTTGTTTGTTTTGTTTGATTTGAGGTTTAACGTCCCCGTTAACACTGTAAAGGTCATTTTGGAGACGTTGCTTCCAATTGTGTGGGACTTTTACCCGACATTGAGATGAAATGACATCTCAAGCCCTGTCGCCCAATGAAACCAATAGGGTTTATTAGCACGGACGGTCCGCCTCGCACTGCGGTTCCTGGACAGGCTTAGATCCTCTAAGCGGTTTACCAGTACTCGTGTGCGGGCCAGATTCAGCTCTGTCTTCAAACCACATAAACAGGTGACATTTTCACATGTAGTTTTTCTTGGCGGCTTAAGGATTAACCAATCAAATAAGATGCCAATCACGACAATTGTCGCCTGTTTTGTCGTCTGTCGGTTACTTTAAAAGTCATTTTTGCAAACAGTGTGGACCCAGATCAGACTGCTCCTCTAGGAGCAGTCTGATCTGGGTCCACACTGTTTGCCTGTATGCAAAAATATTTTTGACAAGTTTGCAAAAAGATTCAGCAGACGACATAAGCAGACGACATTTTCAGATGTAGTTATAGCCCCGCTTTGAAAAAGTGGGGGCTATATTGGATTTGGCTTGTCCGGAATTCCGTCTGTCTGTCTGTCTGTCTGTAATTTGTCCGGAATTCCGTCTGTCTGTCTGTCTGTAATATTTGATAGTGGGTACCTTGTTACCGCAACTCCTCTTACAGTTCTAGGTCAATCCTTTTGAAACTTTACAGGTGTTTTCATATAGGTCTGAAGATGTGCATATTCTTTTTTCATTATCCTTAAATAATTTTTTTCACTTATTTCACCTTTTTTAACTTAGACTATTTTTGAGATCTACTAATGTTAAAATGTATAGGGAGTAGCTACCTTGTTACCGCAACTCCTCTTACAGTTCTAGGTCAATCCTTTTGAAACTTTATAGGTGTTTTCATATAGGTCTGAAGATGTGCATATTCTTTTTTCATTATCCTTAAATATTTTTTTTTAATTATTTCACCTTTTTTTAACTTAGACAATTTTTGAGATCTACTAATTAGTGGGTCCCTTGTTACCGCAACTCCTCTTACAGTTCTAGGTCAATCCTTTTGAAACTTTACAGGTGTTTTCATATAGGTCTGAAGATGTGCATATTCTTTTTTCATTATCCTTAAATATTTTTTTCACTTATTTCACCTTTTTTAACTTAGACTATTTTTGAGATCTACTAATGTTAAAATGTATAGGGAGTAGCTACCTTGTTACCGCAACTCCTCTTACAGTTCTAGGTCAATCCTTTTGAAACTTTACAGGTGTTTTCATATAGGTCTGAAGATATACATATTCTTTTTTCATTATCCTTAAATATTTTTTTTCACTTATTTCACCTTTTTTAACTTAGACAATTTTTGAGATCTACTAATTAGTGGGTCCCTTGTTACCGCAACTCCTCTTACAGTTCTAGGTCAATCCTTTTGAAACTTTACAGGTGTTTTCATATAGGTCTGAAGATGTGCATATTCTTTTTTCATTATCCTTAAATATTTTTTTCACTTATTTCACCTTTTTTAACTTAGACTATTTTTGAGATCTACTAATGTTAAAATGTATAGGGAGTAGCTACCTTGTTACCGCAACTCCTCTTACAGTTCTAGGTCAATCCTTTTGAAACTTTACAGGTGTTTTCATATAGGTCTGAAGATATACATATTCTTTTTTCATTATCCTTAAATAATTTTTTTCACTTATTTCACCTTTTTTAACTTAGACAATTTTTGAGATCTACTAATGTTAAAATGTATAGTGAGTAGCTACCTTGGTACCGCAACTCCTCTTACAGTTCTAGGTCAATCCTTTTGAAACTTTACAGGTGTTTTCATATAGGTCTGAAGATGTGCATATTCTTTTTTCATTATCCTTAAATAATTTTTTTTCACTTATTTCACCTTTTTTAACTTAGACAATTTTTGAGATCTACTAATGTTAAAATGTATAGGGAGTAGCTACCTTGTGACCACAACTCCTCTTACAGTTCTAGGTCAATCCTTTTGAAACTTTACAAGTGTTTTCATATAGGTCTGAAGATGTGCATATTCTTTTTTCATCATCCTTAAATAATTTTTTTCACTTATTTCACCTTTTTTAACTTAGACAATTTTTGAGATCTACTAATGTTAAAATGTATAGGGAGTAGCTACCTTGTGACCACAACTCCTCTTACAGTTCTAGGTCAATCCTTTTGAAACTTTACAGGTGTTTTCATATAGGTCTGAAGATGTGCATATTCTACCTTGTGATCGCAACTCCTCTTACAGTTCTAGTCAATCCTTTTGAAATTTAATAGATGTTTTCATATAGGTCTGAAGATGTGCATGTGCTTTTTTCATTATCCAAAACCTATTTTTTAACTTAGACTGTTTTTCAGATCTAATAACGCGAAAAGTCTATAAGGCGTAGGTACCTTGTTAGGGATTTAACCCTCTCACAAGTCTTTACCTTTAATTCATGAGTTTTTCTCCTCTGACAGGGCTATAGCGGGGCTATAGTCAGATCCTCTGACAGTTCTAGTTTTTCTCGGCGTCTTAAGGGCTAAATGACGTCTACAGAAGAAGAGGAACGAGATCAAAAAGATTAAATTGGCAGTTTGCGAGTAAAATATGAACGATGTTAAAGCAGATAAAGCACCGGGTTCATTCAAAGCTGCAATTACGATTGTAGCAGACATTTTACAGAATAAAACATTCAGGCGCTAAAACGATGTCTTTCTTGTCCCCAGGATAAGCTTTTTTTTTTTTTTTTTTAAGATATTGTTTTTTTTTATATACAGTTAAACTTCGATGGCTCGAACTCCGATGGCTCGTTTACCATGGATGAGTCGAACCCGTTCTTGAGTCCACAGGGAGTTCCTCCAAATACGATATAGGGGTAATTTAGGAAGATTTACCTTGCAAATGTATGTTGTGTGTACTCATTAGAATCGCCTCGATGAGGCGATTCTAATGAGTACACACAACGTACATTTATAATACAGAACACCGAAAAGATATCCACACTTATCTCCATTATGCCTCCTGGTATGGTACTAATAGTATCCCTCTGTGGCTCGAACTACCGCTGTCTCGAACAATTTTCATGGTCCCAAACTGGTTCGAGCCATCGAAGTTCGACTGTATATTATTCTTATTTCTAGTCAAAACACAGATTTTGGATGCTCGTAAGAATTGCCGTTATTAAGATGGTTCTAACTGGTATCCACAGTCCAACATTTTGAGCAAAAATAATGAAGAAGATCCCGAAAAGTAAAAAAAGAGAAAAAAGAAGAAAAAAAAAGAAAAGAAATAAAGAAAATAACTTTTTATACGGAATCCGAGAAGGGACATGTACATGTTTTGGGGACAAGATATTTAACCCTTGTTCTGCTAAGCCCGGATATGTTTGATCTTTCAAACAATGCAGATCCAGATCAGATGGTTTCTGAACAGGATCTTCATTGTGTGTCATTCAGCTCAAGGATTTGTTGCAATAGTTTGCATCGAGTATTCTGATTGGTTGATAATCGGTAGTGGGTGTGGCATATATAAATATTCAGCAGGTCAAGGATTAAGTTGTGCGAACACGATATTTAAGTTGTGTGAATAAAATGTTATCTTGTGCACACAAGATAATATATTGTGCGCGCAAAAGAGATTATCTTGTGCGGACAACATAATATATCTTGTGTGGACAACATAATATCTTGTGCGCAGAAGATAATATCTTGTTCGCACAATTTAATATCTTGTGCGCAACATAGACTTTTATGCATCTTGTCATCTTATTATCTTGTTTGCACAACATAGACTTTTATCATATGACGTCGCGTCTGAGAGTGTAATAACGCCATATATTATTTTCGATAATCCACTAGTGGATTAAATATGCAAATTGGTTAGATACGCCCCGTAACGTTACATGTACAACGTCCTTAACGACGTCGCTTTTACTAATGGCGGAATAATGATATTTTTGTAAACAATCTTGAATAAAATGCGTTTTAAATGTCATATGATAAATAGAATCTTGCATTCGTGTTCATGTATTATTGAATTTATTGAACTGGTTGAGAAAAAGGGATAAAATGCTCGGCAAAGCCTCGCATTTTATCCCTTTTCCTCAACTCGTTCAATAAATTCAATAATACATGAACACTCATGCAAGATCCTCTATGTACAAAATATCTTATGTGTCTGATTAAACTGTGCTCACAAGATAATATGTTGTGTGGACACGATATTAAGTTGTACGAACAAGATATTATCTTGTGCACACAAGATATTATGTTGTCTACACAAGATATTAAGTTGTGCAAACAAGATAATACTTGTGCGCACAAGATTTCATATTATGTTATGCGCACAAGATCTATATTGTTTGCACAAGATAATATCTTGTTTGCAGTTGTGCGAACAATATATTATTTTGTGCGCACAAGATAATAACTTGCACGCACAAGATATAATGTTGTTTGCACAAGATAATATCTTGTGCGCACAAGATATTGTCTTGTTCGCACAACATATTAAAATAAATTACATGTCCCTTCCAGGGTTCCGTAAAAAGAGCCTTGATGGAATCACTTGGATAAGTTAAGAAAAATAAAAAAGCATGAAAACTAAAAAAAGAAATACCTTTTAAGGTGTAATTTGGAATATTCAAACAACAATTCAGACCAGCCTATACATATATGCAACCTAAACAATCTTCATAGGTTGTTCATGAATCTTTGCTCTCCCATAACACTCTGCATGCTGGGTATTTTTCAGCAGACAACATTTTGTATTTTCCCTGAAAATTTCTGGGAAAAATAAGACAAATAGTAAAAATGATTTAAAATATTGACAGCCATGGTCATCACATGACCAAGTCCGTGAAATGAAACCCCCCTAAACCCCACTTTATACAGATAAAACTGGGGTTTAAGGGTATACATTATTTTCCTTATTTCTGCTCCAAACCATAGGTTGTGGGTACTCGTTAGAACCGCCTCAATGAGGTGGTTCTAACGAGCACCCATAACCTATGATTGCAGTATAAATAAGAAAAATATCGCGGATTTTCATCAGAAAAGTAGCCATTTTGGAGAGTTGAAAAAATGCACTAAGTCACACGGGTGTGTTATCGTAACGGTGGGTAAATTGTGTAGGCTGTTAAAATGGCCCTGATCAGGGAATATCTAAAGGGTAACCATTTTTATAGAACATACTTAACGTCACACAACTAGTGTTATGGAATGTGTTGTGGACATCATAAGTCTCTTTGCTATGAATATATTCTCTACGCCCTTGGAATTATAGTTTCTAATGTGGAATTTCAGAAGCATTTTAGGGTCATTGATGATGCCTAATTGGCCAAAACTAGCTAGTTTGGTCCAGAACAATTTGAACACTCCATACATTTCAGTTTGTTTGTATTAGAGTTTAACGGCCCAGTCAACACTATTTGAAGTCATTTTTGAGCCGGTCAGTTTACCTATCCACACTTTTCCGTTAACCAGTACAGTGCACATTCTTTCGCCAGAAACTGACAATTGCCCTTCTTGAATCAGCAGAAGGGAGAGAATGACCGTAGAAAAGATTTCATGATCAATATCCACGAAAGAATGTTTCCGACCATGGCTGCTATCGAACCCGCGTCCTCCTGATCACCAGTCAGACGCGCATCAGACAGCTACTGTACCGAGGCTGGCGTGCATTTCAGTTAGGAAGTGTCTACAGTGCCGGTACCGGCACCCTAGACTCTGAGGCTAGAGGCCCCTGGGTTGTAAATTGTACTTGTTCAAATTTTAGAACTATTGTAAAGAGTTGAGGTATCGAAATACTTAGAGTAAATACGGTAGACACGTGACCATTAGCAGCACAGCTCAAGATTCATTTGGTAGCTTTGGGTCCAACTGACCTGAACCTACTGACAATCATGGGCCGGCCACGGTAGCTCAGTCGGATGCACGTCTGACTGGTGATCAGGATGACTCGGGTTCGAGACCTGCCGGGGTCGGCAACATTCTTTCATGGAGATTGATCATGAAATCTTTCCACGGTCATTCTCTCCCTTCTGCTGATTCAAGAAGGGCAGTTGTCAGTTTCTGGCGAAAGAATGTGCACTGTACTGGTTAACCGCTTATGTATAAGCCTGTCATAGGTAAACTGACCGGCTCAAAAATGACGTAAATGTGTTTGTTTGTTTGTTTGATCTGAGGTTTAATGTCCCCGTCAACACTGATTAGGTCATTTTGGAGACGATGCTTCCAATTTTGTGGGACTTTTACTCAACATTGAGATGAAATGACTTCTCAAGCCCTGTGGCCGAATGAAACGAAAAGGGTTTGTAAGCATGGATGGTCCGACTCGCACCGCTTTGCCTGGGCAGGCTTAGATCCTCTAAGCGGTTTACCAGTAGTCGTGTGCGGTCGGATTCAGCTCTGCGTGGAAGCATCATGCAGCCCATGTACAGGCCTGAGCAAACAGTGTAGACCCAGATGAGATGCCGCATTCAGCGGCATCTCATCAAGGTTTACACTGTTTACCACTCATCCCACTATTCTTAGACATAACATCGGGTACTAAATTGTACTTGTTCAAATTTTAGAACAGTATGGTAAAGGGTTGAGGTGGCCGAATATTTAAGGTAAATACGGTGGTCATGTGGCCATTAGCAACATAGCTCAGATTCATTTAGTAACTTTTGGTCGGCTGATAAACAACTGACCTGAAACTTCAATCATGTGATAGCATGGGTACAGATGTATCTCTCTTCACCAGTTCCATCTGCCAAGTTATCCCATATTTACTGTATGTATTTGAACAGACAGGCCTGAGCAAACAGTGTAAACCCAGATGAGATGCCTTGGAATGCGTGTCCGAATATTTAGGGTAAATAGGGTATATTTTGTTCTGCTCAGGCTCTTACATCTACCGTAATGATCCTAAGTATTGGGACAGACAGGCCTAAGCAAACAGTGTAGACCAGATCAGACTGCTCCTCAAGGAGCAGCCTGATCTGGGTCTATACCGTTTGCCATACGGTTTGCACGTTTTGGACTCCTTGCTAGATCGCGAACAAACCCATTAAAATTTTAGGAGAATTACAGCAAGTCCTCAAGGTGTCCGAATATTTAGGATTAGTACTTTCAATTTGAGCACTTCAGAACTTTACTGAGGGGTTATGAGCTGTGGGGAAAATTGATGTGTTATTACACAGGGAAAAGGACAAATGTCACCAGATATGGTAACTCAAAGCGCTGTGGTGCAGTGGTTCGATCCCCGCAAGCGCCAAGTGTTGTTTCATTGAACAAGAGACTATCCATATTGCTTAGTACTGGTTCCTACCCAGGAAAAGAGGGCTATGTGGAAGATTAGTATACTAAATGTGTTACCCTCTATAAATAAGGTCTATTATTATTATTATTATTATTATTATTATTATTATTATTATTATTATTATAATGCAAAGGGCAAAGATCATTTTAGCGGGTTTTAAACAGTGTCAGGGAAAGTTGACTTATTGTTTACTGTCTGCATATTATTTTTACAACTACTGTCAGCTAGAACATACCCAGCTGGACCCCAATGAAAAAGCTCGTCAAAAATAAATAAAATAAAATAAAACGGAAGTCCTGGTTGTGTGAAATGTATACCAGCACTCTGCCATTAACAAGATTTTCATCACCGGAGATGACGTCTCTTGCCTGCTGTGATCAAATCCAGAGAATTCCTTTGAGGCACCATATCTGGTGAACTAAACTAGAAGTAGATTTATTACCTTTCCAACAACACACAAGAGCAAGTGGGCATCTGGTACATGACCTCACAGCATTGGCATTGATGAATTCATAAAGCCACCTGTGCCCCATTATCCCATTCCATTCAACTTCAATGCAACGCCAATGCAATACTCTCCAACGCCACTGAGGACATCAACTGGAGAGTACCAGAAACCCCTAAAGGGGTACTTTGGCAAACAATGCAGGCCCAGATCAGATGCCGCATTCTGCGGCGTCTGATCAGGGCCTACACTGTTTGCAAAAACTTTGGCAAACAGTGCAGGCCCAGATCAGAAGCCGCGTTCTGCGGCGTCTGATCAGGGCTTACACCGTTTGCAAAACGTTCAGCCAGTTTACAAATAGATTCTGAAGAAAGCACAACCTGGCGCCCCTAAATTTTTAAATATATAAGGAGAGGGTTAATCAAAAACTAACGAAGGAACTGGTAATAATACTAGATGATGATGATTTCGTGTTTAACGACGCGTCAACCCTCTTTGTTTGTCATAAGCGTCAAGCGGTTAATGGTTGAACGGCATGAAGAATTATGAGGATATTAAAAGTAAAAAAAGTTAGTATGATATGTATAAAAATCTGGAAAGGTTAAATCTTATGAAAAAGTCCAATTTCTTTTAAGAATAAAATAATATTATCAACAGGTACATCTTGAAACAATTGTTGCAAAGTGTCGGCTTTGAAGTATAGGTTACGAGACTGTGAAAAGTCTACACATTCAATTAAGATGTGTTTAACAGTGAAGGGCTGATCAAGGCTGATCATCACCATTAACCCTCATCTTGCTGTTCACGACAACCCCCATCTTTGCAAACAGTTTAGATCCAGATCAGATGGCTTCTAAAGAAGTCATCTGATCAGGATCTACACTGGTTGGCATTCAGTTTATGAATTTGTAGCAATAAATTACATCAAGTAATTTGATTGGTTGATAGACAGAAATGGGTGTGGCTTAAATGAATATTCAGCAAGATAAGGGTTAAAAATATAAGAATAAGTAATTCTAGTATGGCCAATGCGTAGTCGTGTTAAAACTACATCCTCTTTCCTAGAAAACTGTGGAGATGGTAACAATAGCATTACGTCTCTTGGCCTGCTGAATAAATCAGTTTACCTGCACCCTTTTCTGGCTTTCAACCAATCAGATTAATTATTGTAATTTATTCTTACAAATTCACAGCATTGATGTCAAAAAGTGTAGATACTGATCAGATGATTTCTTCATCAGTATCTATGTTTGCAAATACTGTTTCTTGGTTCGGCAGTATAGTGGGTAATTTGGAATTATATACAGCAAATACTCTAATTAACCCTTTCTGGCAGTATAGTGGGTAATTTGGAATTATATACAGCAAATACTCTAATTAACCCTTATCCTGATGAATAAATTAATTTAGCCACACATATTTCTGACTCTCAACCAATCAAATTACAGTAGAACGTCTATGGCTCGAACAGGGATGGCTTGTTTACCGTGGCTGTGACGAACCCATTCTTGAGCCCCTAGCGAAATCCTCTACATAAGAAACAGTAGGGGATATTTAAGGAGATTTTAGTCTTTTTTCTTGAAAATGTATGCTGTGTGTACTCATTAGAATCGCCTCGATGAGGCGATTCTAATGAGTACACAAAGCATACATTTTTATTATAGAACACCGAAAAGATGTCGAAAAGTATCTCGTTATGCCCCCTGGCAGTAACCTCAGTGGCTCGAACTACCCCTGTCTCGAACAGATTTTCGAGGTCCCAACGGTGTTCGAGCCATTGAAGTTCGACTGTAATATAGTGCATTTGTTCAATTCACAAACAGAATGATGGTGTTGATCCAGATCAGATGGAATCTTCATATCTGATCCAGATCTACACTGTTTACAAAGGTAGGGGGTTGTAGTGTTCGGCAGTATAAGGGCTAATGTTTCAGCAATACAAAAGTGACTCTTTTTATGCACCCGGGGGCACATAGTCTTTGGTCTGTCTGTCTGTCCGGCTGTTTGTCCGCAAAAACCTTAACATTGGGCATAACTTTTGAATGGTAACTGATATGGCTTCATCACATGTCCATTCCTTATCACAAGACCTTTCAAGGGGTACCACAAATTATGACCTCGTGACCTTGACCTTGCCATTAGACCTACTTTTGACCTCCTTCTTAAAAACTTTAACATTGGCCATAACTTTCGATTGGTAAGTGACAGGGCTTTCATATTTCACATGTGCATTCCTTGTCACAAGCACTTTCTAGTGGTACCATAATTTTTGACCTCTTGACCTTGACCTTTGACCTACTTTTTAAAAACTTTAACATTGGCCATAACTTTCGATTGGTATGCGATAGGGCTTTCATACTTCACATGTGCATTCCTTGTCACAAGCACTTTCTAGTGGTACCATAATCTTTGACCTCTTGACCTTGACCTTGACGTTTGGCCTACTTTTTAAAAACTTTATCATTGGCCATAACTTTCACTTGGTAAGTGGTAGGGCTTTCATATTTCACATGCGCATTCCTTGTCACAAGCCCTTTCTAGTGGTACCATAATTTTTGACCTCGTGACCTTGACCTTGACATTTGACCTACTTTTTTAAAAATTTTAACATAGTCCATAACTTTCGATTGGTGATAGCGCTTTCATATTTCACATGTGCATTCTTTTACACAAGACATGTCCAGTGGAACCATAATCTTGACCTCGTGACGTTGACCTTGACGGTAGATCTATTTTTTAAAAACTTTAACATTGGCCATAACTTTCGATTGGTAAGTGATAGGGCTTTCAAATTTCACATGTGCATTCTACCTTTCCAAAGATCCCATAATTTTTTACCTTGTGGCCTTGACCTACTTTTTTAAGACTTGAACAATGGCTATACCTTTAGATTTCTTAGTGATACTGCTTTCATATTTAACATGCGCTGTCCGGGGGCACCAGTGTTTCACAAACACATCTTGTTTTTTTCAGCAGACAAACCAGTGTATTAGATACGGTGGACCCGCCCCCGCCCATCAGGGCTTGTAGAAATAGATGGGCTGCATGATGCTTCCACGCAGAGCTGAAACTGACCCGCACACGAGAACTGGTTAAACGCTTAGCGGATCTAAGCCTGCCCATGCAAAGCGGTGCGAGTTGGCCCGTCCATGCTTATAAACCCTATTGGTTTCATTGGGCGGCAGGGCTTGAGAAGTCATTTCATCTAAATGTTGGGTAAAAGTAGAAGTAAAACAAAGATCAGGAATTGATACAATAAACTTACTCCATCCATAAAAGACACCAAAGGGAAAGAAATACAAACATTAAGCGACCAGACCATAATGGAAACCTAAACAAAGGAAGGCCATATGGACAGTTACTTTCCCACAAAATGGCCATATGGCCATCCAAAATTAAAAGACACAAGTGATACACACAGTAAGTAACAAACAACAACATAAATAAATCGCCACAGAAGAGCCGCCTTGGAACGGTCAGTGGAAGATTTCCACTGGGGGGCTTAAATCGATTTTACGTGGCCACAATCCTCGCCCTTACTTCCGTCGCGATTTAGACAAATAATTTGTTCAGTCTGCATGAAGGCCTCCTAACTCATCAGTGCAACATCTCCGTGAACACAGAAATCAAAGAACCACAGAGGTGAGACAACGGTGAGGACTCGACAGCAAGAAACCACTGAAATGCTGGAGTCGCCCTTACTTCCGTCGCGATTTAGACAAATAATTTGTTCAGTCTGCATGAAGGCCTCCTAACTCCCACAGAATTGGAAGCAACGTCTCCAAAATGACCCTTAGAGTGTTGACGGGGACCTTAAACCTCAAATCAAACAAACAAAAAGATACAGTGGTTGCTGGAACATGACCTATGAGTTAGTCAATCAAAAAAAAAAAAAACACAAAAAACTGTAACCTTTTCACACCAGAGTTTCTGAAGTTAACCTTTCCATCTTTGAAATTGAACACTTCCATTTTTGTAAATGTGGGGAGTGGTTTAGTAACAAGTTGGCTGCTTTCAAAAAGCATCCAATAGGTTTGGTCTTGTCAGTCTACATTCTGATTTGAGCCAGCTGATATCATTATCCCACTTAATGCATTTTTTGAATACAAAAAATAAACTTAAATACAAAACGTGTATATAAAATTTCGAAGTCTGTGACTTTGGTATCAGGAAGGGTAGTTAGTGACGAGTATTCTGTGGTAAATTGTTTAACGCCATGGCAAGTTTAAACTAAATGTAACTTACATATGGTTTGCACATGTATAGCACAAAACTTAACCAAACGAAAATGTTAACCGAATTTTTCAAAGGGTCATAACTCTATTAATATTTGGTGGCATATCTTCACATCTTAGCCTTACTACATACACATTTTAGGCTTGATCGGATGAAAACTGTATAGTAGGATTTATACGGCAACGAAAAAAACGTTTACGAACGGACGGACGGACACCAACTCCGTAACTTAATACGACGTTGTTTTTTTTTCAAACGGGCATATGAAAAGATTTTTCCTAAGTCATCTGTTTTTATAAGTTTTATAGGGCCTTGGTTATCTATTTCATTTGTTGTTAACGTCCCTGTTAACACTGCATGAGTCTTTTTTGAGACATTGCTTCCAATGCTGTGGGACTTTTACTCAGTACTGAGATAAAACGGGCAGATAAAACTCCTTCTCAAGCCCTGTCAGCCAATGAAACTAAATGGTTGAAATGCATGAACGGTCCGACTCGAGCCACTTTTCATGGGCAGGCTTAGACTTTCTAGGCGATTTAACACTACTCATGTGCGGCCGGTATCAGCTCTGCGTGGAAGCATCATGCAGCCCAATCTATTTCTTCAATCCCCGATGGACGGGGGCCGATCAGACCTTGGGGCAATATATTGGACTGCATGAGCTGAAACCGACCGAACTGTATCTTAAACCTCGGCAGTTTCTTTGAGCAAAAACCTGAAATTTGCTATCCTTTTGTGTATCTTTCTGGATCACAATTTAATTGTAAAAGTGATTAGTAAAACGTCAAGTATTGAGTGGAAATAAAGACCACCACTCTTGGCTTATCAGATGAAATTGCTCCAATCGAATGCGCCAAAAAGTCTTTTAACAACTCAGTCTGTAACTGGTGGAAGATCACTAGTAGTCATGAAGTTTTTAAAAAGAAACTATTGCTGTCCGGTGCTGGGCTCAAGAACAATAAACAGCGACTCATCAACGTTATGACTTTGTTTCGCTCCCTAAATATTTTATATATTTGGAAGAGTTAGAACCTTCGACCTTGGCACTGACGTTAATTCTAGTAGCAAAGACTTGAAAATGTTTTTACACACCCAGCGATCTTTTTTATTGTTTGGTTTTACGATCCTTTCAAGATTATTTCACTCACATCAAGCCGATCGTTAATCGGAGGTGAGTAAAAACTAGAGAACCCGATGAAAAACCTCCTGACCTTCCGTTGCAGAACTTCTCATCATATAGTATGTGACCTGAGCCATGCTCAAACATACACCGTTGAGAGACCTAATGATTAAGAGTCAGTATTCTTATCCACTAGGCCACGGAGGCCCGTTACACCCAGCGATCTTTATAAATGAGGAAAAATAACGTTCTCTGTCTTTCCAACATTTACATATACATGTACGTATTATTAGAGCTACCAGCGTACCGAAAGATGTTCAGAATATATAAATCTGTTCCTATCTGTGTTAAGTAAACTTTGCAAGTTTTGTTTATTTGTATTTAACGGCCCAGTCTACACTGATTTGGGTCATGTTTGAGCCTGTCAGTGTACCTATCCACGCTTTTCCTGAGCAGGCTTATCCGTAAGCGGTTTACCAGTTCAGTGCACATTATGTCGCCCAAAACTGACCCATGCCCTTCCTGAATCAGCGGAAGGGAGAGAATGACCATAGAAAAGATTTCATAATCTCCACAAAAGAATGTTGCCGACCCCAGTAGGTATCGAACCCGAGTCTTCCTTATCGCCAGTCAGACTGAATCCGACTGAGCTACCACAGTCAGCCACACTTTGTGAGTAGTAGTAGTGATGTTCTGTTGTTTTTCGTTTCCATGGCCCCATGGACATACTCCATAATGGCATTGCAAGACGTAAAATTTGCGAAAATGACTGCTACTCCTGCAAAAGTAGTTTCTCTTTGGATATGTCTAAGGGGTATACTCTTAAAGGAAAGAATTTGCTCCTGGGGAGCAAATTCTTCCCTTTCAGAGTAGACCCCTTGAGAAGCAAATTCTTCCCCTTTTAGAGTAGACCCCTTTTTCAGTTGGACAAAGCCAACAGAGTAGCAACCATAGGGTCCTTAAAGTTGTATTTCCATAACGAAATCATGCCTATAGAATTGTGATCCCCTTTAATATGTTCTATAAAAAGGTTATCCTTTGGAAGCAAAGAATACACCACAGAACTGAAAAATATGGTGTGCACATTTTTTCTGGGCCAGACTAGCTAGTTTCGGACAATTAGGCCTCATCAGTGACCCTAAGATATTTTCCAAATTCCAGAATGGAATCAATGATCCCAAAGGACAAGAAAATATAATCTACACTATGATGTAGGGCAGGGAGACGTTTTACCGCCGCCACACATTCCCACACACCAGTTGTAGTGAAGTTAAATACGGTAGGTGACCAATTAATTGGAACACCCTAGCAGTTCGAACAGCCAAAATTATTTCGAATTTGTGGCTGAAAACTTTCTCATTTAATTCGAACTCCCAAATTTTTCAGAAATCAGAATTTTTAATTCTTCGAACACACAAAATAAATGCCGAAAAATGCATCCAGAACAAGCATTTCGGATCGTTCCCGGGTTTATCATTACAACATCGTACTGGTCGTATATGAGCTAGCGCACGAAAAAAAAAAAAGAAAACTTAGCATGAAATGTGTGCGACTTCCAAAGACTCGGATTAACATGCACTCTGTAAGGCATATGGGTTTCGCTTCTCTCACTTTGGATAGCCCTGTGGAAATGGAAGGTTCATACCCTCACCGAATACTGATTAGACTGCGAGAAACGCAGGCTGCAAGTGCTTAGATCAACCTTGATGAGCCACAGGAGTTTCGCTTATTTATGTTGTGAAAATCCCATCGTCTGCATCAGGCTCATGCGATCAGCGAAGACTCTAATCGGATTGCATGAATGAGTACGCTAAGATGTGTCTTCGCTGGTATCTCAACGACCTGCAAACACTGAACATACGCACCCACTACCGGTATGCAAGGCAAAGGGTTTCACTTAGACTTGTGACTTCGTAAGATTTAAGGGTTCAGTAAAGACTGATCATATTGCATCGATGTGCAGGCTGATCCTAGTCGGTGATGTAGCATTGTGGCCTACAAAGGCTTGGATCACCATGCATATGCAAGTGTTTTCGCTTTGCTCTCAGACTCTTTGGAGCGTAGCTACAGCTTTCATTATTATTTGTGTGACAGTGTTACCCTTTTTCCATGTGCTGTGGCATTGATTCAATGCCTCTTTAATAGCAGAAGCGCCCCTTTAATATTAATTGAGAGTTTCCCGCCTTTTTCCACAGAACGTCTTTTAGCACGTGCGAGTGAAATTCGTGGTTGTTGCATGCAAAAAGGCAGTTTAATTCAGGTTACCTGTTGGGCTACCCTGGTTTTCTGAGGAGCAAGTGAAGATGCCCATTTATTTCACGGTGACAAGGTTTTATTGGAAGTAATTTCGGGGAACATGATTAAGAAAATAAGCCATATTCGGTGTGTGGGGGGGGGGGGGGGGGGACTCAGGTCAGCCTGCACATGCATGCAGTCTGAACAGTCTTCGTTGTTCGTATGTGCCTACCATGGCCAGAACAACAGGTGAAAACTATGGTCACATTGGCTAGAGGCGCAGGCTAATCTGGTCCTTCGTTTAAAACTTTTTTTTTCGCCGTGCGCCGGCTTAAAACGACGGCGTGTACATTTAACCGGCCAAATCTGCTTGCGACGTTACAAACGCATCCTAAGCTACCAAGTGCAAGGATCAGTCTGTTCAGATCTCCTATCTCGAGTAAAATACTTATTGCGCATGTGCGTACAGAAAAGACTGATACGTCTGCGCAGTTGTGCAATCGGGATTGTGTCTTCAATGTTCAAGAGGTTTGAAATGTTTCATCGCGCATAAAGTGAAGATCACACATGCACATGTTAAATTTGTGTATGATGTCCGCATTTTCTTTTTTTTTTTTGTTACTTGCCTATCTAAATAACATGATGGTTTTGCATCCGCACAGTCTAATCAGTCTTCACCGGACTACTTCGATGGGCATTGAATAGCTACATGTCCCCGGCTTACGCTGATTTGCGACTGCTTATTAGTAATCAGAGAACACACAAACAAGGCTGCGCAGTCTCGCCTGAGGCTTCACTATGCGCTTAAACAATATAGGTGGCGGGGGGGGGGGGGGGGGGGGGGGGTTGAAGTATCTATGCGCCTAGCTCCACTGAATAGCTGCACGTGCGGGTTTCAACATCACATCCCATATATACATGTAGCTGGACTTGTCTGCTACGGTGTAGCCGGAACAAAAAAAAATATTACAGACTATAAGGAAATTCTTTGAAAAATCCTCTTTTTCCTAGATATGGGCTACTCTTAAGAAAATAATTTGCTCTAAACAAATCAATTTCTGCTATTCCTGAGATCACAAATTGACTCGCCCATTTTAAAGGGAATATAGAGACAGTTCAAGAGGTGTAAATGTCATTAATGACAATGTGTATCGCACTCAAAGACCCCCTGCACACACAAACTTATTTATAGATCAAACGGTTCAGCACTGCATAAGTGATATTTATAACTTCTAATCACGTGCGGATTGACAGGGCCACGGGAAAAAAACGTAGTTGTATAAAATATTGAACACAGCCTGATCCAATGCATGGAATTCTCTCAGGTCAAACAGTTCTAACACTGATAAATTTCCAATCTGATATTTTCTAATAATTCGAACACCCAAAAAATGACAATGTATTTGAATAGGTGTGTTTCGAAATACGGTAACAATGGTAGACTAACTCCCACACCTGCCAGGTGTATCCATTTCCCTTAAGATATTTTATTGTTGGAGTTGAAACGCTTGCTTTTAGGTCTGTGTCGCTATTCAGACAAGCTGTTTCCTGTAATTGCAGTATAGTATTGCATCATCGTTAAAGCTGATTGGTTGATCGCGTCACGTGCCCCTCCATGGAACAGTTACAATCTGGTCATTATACCCGGTTTGCCCGCCTCATGGCGACCAAACCAAAAATCATTTACATGTTGGCAAAGATATGTCTACAAGGTGAAAATAGGCTGGTTGAAAGAGCTTCACAACTTGTAGCTGAATAAGGAAATATAAATGACATGATCACTTATGAGAATGTCCATTTCATTATCCCTTATCTTGCTGTTCACGACAACCCCTATCTTTACAAACAGTGTAGATCCAGATCAGATGGCTTCGAATCTGATCAGGATCTACACTGTTTGACATTCAGTTTATGAATTTGTAGCAATAAATTGCATCAAGTAATTTGATAGGTTGAAAGACAGAAATGGGTGTGGCTTAAATGAATATTCAGCAAGATAAGGGTTAAAAGTTGATCAAGGACATGACATTGTGGCTGTTAAAAAGTACATCTCATCACAAAAACACGCCTATATAATTTTGACCCACTTAAACCCCAGTTTTATATAGTAAAACTGGGGTTTGCAGGGGTATACATTATTTTTCTTATTTCTGCTCAAAAACATAGATTGTGGGTACTCGTTAGAACCGCCTCGACGAAGCGGTTCTAACGAGTACCCACAATCTATTTTTTGAGCAAAAATAAGAAAAATATCGAAATTTTTCATCTAAAAGTTTTCATATTTTGGTGGTAGAATTTACAATGTATTTGTATAGGCGTGTTTTCGTAATGATAGAGACACAGTAAAGGTGCTTCCTTGTTTGCATGGGTAACAAAACACGCAAGTATTTAAAAAAATAGTTCCATTGCAATGTACATGTTTTCCTCTATTAAGCAATGATTGACAGATTGAGACAGCCAATAACGTTAGGGTTAGACAGCACCCCGCGAGGGGGTGATGCAGTATCAGTAGATAGATAGATAGTGTGTGCCAAAGAAAACACACAGTCATACAGTGATATTCTTGTCTCGTGTGTGAGAAAAAATCTTATTACATTTCTATGAATTACCTATTTTTCTCGGTGAAAGAAAACCCGATAATCGTTCAACAGTGAATTATTTTATTTCTTTGTTTCGAATGTTTTGACGTCATAATTGATAGGCGACGTTGCTGACGTCGTTGGTAACAACAATAATAATAGTTGACATTTGGCGGAAAATCTGATAAATCATAGAAATCAAACTTCAATTTTCGCGACCATTTGACGTTTTTGAGGAGAGATCTGCAATATGAAGATAAAGTATTATTTTCTTGAAAATACAGTTCTAATTTCATAACATTTGTGCACCTGTATTTCAAGGACAGGATGATTTTTGCATTTAAATGAAAACAAGATGGCGACTGATTTTCAAACTAAACCACGCCTCCTGAAATCCATACCCTGACTGGAACTATTTTGGTTGGAAATTTGAATGGTTGAATTTGAAAATTCAAAGGTAAAACATGAATGGAAATGTAATAAACAGTTTATTTTGTGGTTTTGATTGATTATGAAGAAATAATTCACTCGTGTTCTAAGGCTTTCGTGTAAAAAAACTCGTTCGCTATCGCTCACTCGTTTTTTGCTCATAAGCCTTAGAACACTTGTGAATTATTTCACCGTAATCGATAAAAAAAACAACACATAAACTCTATCTATCTACTGGTACTGCGTCGGTCATATTTGACCATTACCGCAGGTGTACATTACATACACTCCAGGTTTTGCAGGATGAAAGCCTACACAGTAATCATGTAATTACGGTAGGGATCTTTAACCTGCACAGGGGATGGTTCTCCCTGCACAGGGGGCCTCCAGTTAACGTCCCGATCCGAAGGACGGTGCACTTTATGACATTCATCCCTGCAAAAAACTCTTTGTCTTTCATGGTTACTATTTACCAGAGGCCACTTATTCAAAACTAATGACCTCATTATTTAACATACCATTTAAACTTATTTTATGCGGCAAAAACACTTATGTTTGCAGAACAAATGTGAGCAACTTTTGCACTCACATTTTTTCGAGCAAATATTCCACTATACTAGGTATTTTGGTTACCAGATCAGTTAAGGTTGCTTGTTAAGCTAACCATCATGAAAACACGCCAATGTTTTTTTGTTTGATTTGATGTTTAACGTCCCCAACAACACTGTAAAGGTCATTTTGGAGACGTTGCTTCCAATTTTGTGGGACTTTTACCTGACATTGAGAAGAAATGACATCTCAAGCCTTGTCGCCTTGAAACAGATAGGGTTTATTAGGATGGACGGTCCGCCTCGCACTGCAGTTCCTGGACAGGCTTAGATCCTCTAAGCGGTTTACCAGTACTAGTGTGCGGGCCGAATTCAGCTCTGCGTGGAAGCATCATGCAGCCCATATATTTCTTCAAGCCCCTTTGGGCGGGGGCTGTAAAACACGCCTATGTAATTTTGACCCTCTCGAAACCCACTTTTATAAATTAAAAATTGGTTTACAGGGGTAAACCTTATTTCTGCTCTAAAACATAGATTGTGGGTACTCGTTAGAACCGCCTCAATGAGGCGGGTCTAACGAGTACCCAAAATCTATATTTTGAGCAGAAATACGAAAAATATTACATTTCATCTTATTTTTTCGGCAATAAAGGTTACAATGTATTTGTATAGGCGTGTTTTCGTAATGAATACTTTGAACAATTGGACGCAGGTGAAAGATTGTGATGGGTTTCATTTTTCTGATCAAAACATAGACTGTGGTTTCTCATCAGAGCTGCTCACTGAACCTGTTTTACAGCATAATACAATTAATGTTTACCTTTTTTCTCACTTTAAAGTGTGATTTATTGGGATGCCCATAACACCCATATGTTAAGGGGAATGGGAACACCTTCAGGGGAGGCAACTTCTGCAAAAGTGTTTTTGTCTCCCATGTCAATAGGGGTCAACTCTTAAAGGAAAGAATTTGCTCCTGAGAAGCAAATTCTTTCCTTTAAGAGTAGACCCCTTTTTCTGTTGGACAGGGCTTATAGAAAAGCGAACAGGAAGTCCCTAAAGTTGGGTCACTTTGAAAAATTGCGGAAAAAGCTGCCAGGTGTTCCCTTTCGCCCTAGAGTTTCTTAAATGAACATTTGTTCTTGGTTTTGTTTGTTTTATTTGAGGTTTAATATTCCCGTCAACACTGTATAGATTAGAAGCCTCCGTGGTGTAGTGGTTATGCTACTTGCCTTGTAAACCAGGGATCGCAGGATCGATCCCGGGCTTCTCTAGACTTTCGGATGAGTCTTTAAAACGAGGTCCCATCTCAGTATGACCTTAGCTGTTGGTGAGACGTAAAACTCAAACACTCGCTCACTCACACTGTATAGATCCCTTTAGATACATTGTTTCCAATTTTGTCGGACTTTTGCCCCCCATTGAGATCAAATGACATCTCATGCCCTGTCGCCCAATGAAACTAATAGGGTTTTTAAGCAAGGATGGTCCTACTCGCACCACTTTTCCTGGGAAGGCTTAGATCCTCTAAGTGCTTTGCCAGTACATGTGTGCGGTTGGTTTCAGCTCTGCATCATGCAGTCCATCTATTTCTTCAAGCCCCGATGGGCGGGGGCCACTTTTTGTTCTTTAATTTTGGATGCAGCCATGGTTGAAAATACCCACCACTGTTTTATATATGTGTCACTAAATGAGAATAACAAACAGTGTTGATCCTGATGTGATTGCTCAATATGAGTCATCTCAACTGGATCTATGCTGTTTGCTGTTTGCGTAAGAATCTGTACTAAGCTACAGGACTGAAGGGGACTTTCCGAAAGTCATAAATAACAAATTCCTCAATACAAAATATTTTATTCTGTCATTTAAATATCATAAGTACAGTACATCAAAATATGCCAATATAAAACTTAAATAAAATATCCAATTTTCATATGGAAACTTAAACAAAATAAATACACAACACTATAAAACAACAATACATAAAGTGACAAACATTGCTGGTATTAAAGTAAAATGCCACTATGTATTTAACAAAAGGGCCAAATGGCCTTATATCGCTCACCTGTGTACCAAAAAATCATTAATGATGTTTTAAGAATGCCCATCGGGGCTTGAAGGAATAGACTGGGCTACATGGTGCTTCTATGCAGAGCTGGAACCGACCACACATGAGTACTGGTAAACAGGTTCTAAGCCTGCCCAGGAAAAGTGTTGCCAGTCTATGCATAATGACCCTATTGGTTTCATTGGGTGGAAAGGGCTTAAGATATAATTTCATCTTGATTTTGGGCTAAAGTCGCACAAAACTAGAAGCAATGACCTACACTGTGCTGACAGGGATGTTAAACCTCAAATCAAAAAACAAGGACAGGTAACTCCAAAGTTGTTTGTCTCATGCAGCCGAAATTCGAACTCTATGTAGACTGTATGTCCCTGCTGGTTATCTGCAAGTTTGATGAAGATTCGATCAGAAATGATGGAGAAAAAGTGGTGACGTCGTTTTCCCAATTATAAGTCTATGGAACCTCTCTGTTTCCATGGCAACCACAGTTCTGACCAAAACTGGTCCAAAACCTAATGCAGTCAATCCCCCAACCCAGTGATGCTGGACATAAAATTTGATTGGGATTGGCCAGCTAGTCACTTAGATACTCCAGTTCAAAGGTGTGGACGACGGACGGAGGTTTTATGCTTGTTCTCGTTTACTGAAAGTTTCAAAAAGATCAGATTAGAAACGGCTGAGAAAAGGTGGAGACAGTATTTTTCACTAGTATTTATGCTCAAGGGCAGGTAATTTGAAAGCCTTTTGACTCATACGGCCCAAACTCGAACTAAACATAGACTGAAAGCTCCTTCTGGTTACCTGGAAGTTTGGTGGTCAGGTTAGAAATCGCCAAGCAAAGTTGGAGACATCGTTTTCCCATTGTAAGTCTATGGGAAATTTTTCATCCTCAAGGGGATGTAACTGGAAATCCGGTGGTCAGATTCAAGCCAAAATCGAACTCATTAGAGATTTTCTGCTTAGCCTCGTTTACCAAAAGTAACAAAAAGATCAGATCAAAAACAGTTGCGGAAAGCTGGATACACCATTTTTCTCTAATATTTATGCTCAAGGGCAGGTAACTCAGAAGTCATTTGACCTGCGTAGCCAAAATTCAAACTCAACATAGACTGTATGCCACTGAGAAAAAGTGGAGACGTTGTTTTCCCCATTATCAGTCTATGGGAAAATTTTTCACGCTCAAGGGGATGAAACTAGAAAACCGCTGGTCAGATTCAAACCATATTGATTTTATGCTAGTCTTCGTTTATGAAAAGTTACAAATCGATCAGATCATAAACTGCTAAGAAAAGCTGGAGAAACCATTTTTCACTTATATTTATTCTCAAGGGGAGGTAACTCCAAAGCTGTTTGTCCCGTTCAGCCCAAATTCGAACTTGACGTAGCCTGTAAGCCCCTCCTGGTTATCTGCAAGTTTGATGAAGATCAGATCAGAAATGGCTGAGAAAAAGTGGAGACGTCGTTTTCCCCATTATAAGTCTATGGGAAAATTTTTCACACTCAAGGGGACGTAACTGGAAAACCGCTAGTCAGATTCAAACCAAATTCAAACTCGTCGGAGACTTTATACTTGAGATCGTTTATGAAAGGTTACATAAACGGCTGAGAAAAGTTGGAGACACCATTTTTCACTTATATTTATGCTCAAGGGCAGGTAACTCCAAACCTGTTTGTCTCATGCAGCCCAAATTCGACCTTGATGTAGACTGTAAGCCCCTCCTGGTTATTTGCAAGTTTGATGAAGATCAGATCAGAAATGGCTGAGAAAAAGTGGAGACGTCGTTTTCCCCATTATAAGTCTATGGGAAAATTTTTCAAGCTCAAGGGGATGTAACTGGAAAACCGCTTGTCAGATTCAGACCAAATTCGAACTCATCAGAGATTTTATGCTTGTCCTCTTTTACGAAAAGTAACAAAAAGATCAGATGATAAACAGCTGAGAAAAGCTGGAGACACCATTTTTCACTTATATTTATGCTCAAGGGCAGATAACACCAAGCCTCTTTGTCCGGTGCAGCCAAAATTCGAACTCGGCATAGACAGTAAGCCCCTCCTGGTTATCTGCAAGTTTGATGACGATCGGATCAGAAATGGCTGAGAAAAAGTAGATACGTCGTTTTCCCCATTATAAGTCTATGGAACCTTTTTGTTTCCATGGCAACCGAAATTCCAATCTGATCAGCCAAAAAAAAAAATGCAGCCTACCCCCACACCTGATGATGCTTCTCATGAAATTTGATCAACATTGGCCATGGGGTTATAGAGATATACTTATTTGAAATTGTTTACGGACGCACACACGGACGCACACACGCACGACGGACGACGGACAAAATGTGATCACAAAAGCTCACCTTGTCACTACGTGACAGGTGAGCTAAAAAGTGGAATTCAATTTATGTAACTAGCACAGGACTACAGCACAGGACTACCGTTAATTCCTAAAAATTCAGACACCTTAATGACTTGCCATAGTTCTCCTAACGGTAGAATGATTTCAATACTGGCATTATCCAAAATGAATTTATCTTGGAATGACTGGTGCTGGAGAAGACTGCCATACATCTTAAAGAGTGTTTTCGTTTGTATTGAGGTTATAAGTCTCCATCAACACTATTTTGGTCACTTTGAAGATGTTGCTTCTGTGGGACTTTTACCCGACATTGAGATGAAATAACATCTCAAGCCCTACCGTCCAAAGGACCTGTTGGGTTTAAAGGATGGTCTGACTTGCACCACTTTTCCTGGGCAGGCTTAGACCTTCAAAGCAGTTTACAGGTATTTGGTCAGTTTCAGCTCTGTGTGGAAGCACCATGAGGCCCAATCTCCAATGCACTCCTAAAAGAACAATGACTATTGTGTCACAAAAAATGGCAATTTTACATCAATGCCATCAACCCCAAAAATCCATGTCAGTATTACACCACAACCCTATTATAACATGGTTTTTTATAGCATGGCTTAGAATATAACACTGTTTCAAGATGGATCCCAAAAGTATAGATTATATAGAAAAAAATGACCATGAATGATCACTTTTCTATACAATCTATACATTTATGTTTGGTTATAACACGTTTGTTTAACAAACATGGTTTCTGTTTTGGACCCCAACAATAGTGTTATAAAGAGGGTAGTGGTGTATTTACCCATTATTATCTGGAAACCTGCCAAAAGGACGTAGGCAATAACATCACAGTAACACATCCATGTGACATTGTGCATTTTTATCATATCTCAAAAATTGTTATTTTTCTTATGAAAATTTGTGATATTTTTCTTAATTATACTCCAAACATAGGTTAGTTTATACTAATTTATTTTAGTTCGATTGCGATGAATGGTGCAAGCTTATTGAATCGCTCTCGAACACTCATTCCGGGTGTTTTCACGCGCGCGAGAGAGAGGCAGTGGCTTTTTTAAACCACTGCTTCCCATTTACACCTGGGTGGAGTGGAGCAGTGTCATGACGTGTCTTGCCCAAGGCTACACCTCGATACCGGTGGCCGGTTCAAACGCACAACCTCTCGATCATAAGTCGAACGTGTTAACCACTGCGCTATCGAGGCCAACAAACATAGGTTGTGGGTGCTTGTTAGAACTGCCTCATTGAGGTCGTTCTAACGAGTACCCACAACCTACGTCTTGGAGCAGAAATAAGGAAAACAATGTATACCCCTGTAAATCCCAGTTTACTCTATATAAATTGGGAATTAGAGGGCTGTTCTTTACACCAGCTTGTTTACATGATGAGTGTAGATCCTGAACAGATGGGGCATGATGTGGCATCTGATAAGGGTCTACATTGTTTGCTTACAGTATTTTCCTTCAAAAATAGAATAACAATAAAAAAATAGACCTGACACCCCTAAAATGACAAATGGTCTTGTCAAGCCATGCTAGTCTTATCCCTGTGAGGTCAGTGTGTTGCATAAGACAGTTATCTATAAAATCTGGACCAGAATCATATATTGGGCTTGGCAAACAATGTAGATCCAGATCAGATGCCACGGAACGCTGCATCAGAACAGAATCTAAACTAGTACTGTTTTCTTACTGTACAGGTATTTAAGGGTAAAAGGAATCAGTTTTAGTCCCCATTTAGGACCAGGGGCCAGTTGTTCAAAACTAAAAAATCATTTGTTATCGTTAAAACTTTGATCATTAAATATGGAAAATACAGTAAAACCTGTCTTAGTGGTCACCTCTATTAAGCAAGCAACCTGTCTTAAGCAAGCAGGCATTCAGTTCCCAAGAAAGGCAAATGTGTTAAATTTCACCTGTATTAAGCAAGTACCTGTCTTAAGCAAGCACATTTTGTTTATTCCTTAGGTGCTTGCTTAATACAGGTTGGACTGTATGCTAAAATTTTTGCTGCAAAAATATCTTATCTCACATTTTTCCAGCAAGAATACCAAAATTTTTGATATTGTACTTGCTAGAAAAGTTAACAATTTGACCACTAACGAGATCTTTAAGCTAACGATGCTTTGAACAACTGGCCCATGTTTTTTAAGCCCATACTCAGAGACAATCAACCACTCAGTGCTATCAGTGCTTTGATTACAAAGTGGGACCTGTAAGGGTATTCATTGCATAGACTTGTTAATGTGCTTGTAATCTGGGGCCAGTTGTTCAAAACTAATGGCATCATTAGTTAACACATCATTAAAACTTTATTCATTTAACCCTTTTTGTACCAAATGGAATCTTCCTTTTCATATATGGCAGGGGTCCATTTCAAAATTTAGGGGTGTCAGGTTGTGTTTTTGTCAAAATTTATTTGAAAAATAGCCGAACTTTTTGCAAACAGTGTAGGCCCTGACCAGACGCCGCATTCTGCGGCTTCTGATCTGGGCCTGCACAGTTTACCAATTGACAGTTTTGGGGTTTCTGGTACAAACTGGGTTAACCCTTATCTTGCTGTTCACGACAACCCTTATCTTTGCAAACAGTGCAGATCCAGATCAGATGGCTTCTGAAGAAGCCATCTGATCAGGATCTACACTGTTTGGCAGTCAGTTTATGAATTTGTAGCAATAAATTACATCAAGTAATTTGATTGGGTGATAGACAGAAATGGGTGTGGCTTAAATGAATATTCAGCAAGATAAGGGTTAATAAGGCAAATGTAAAAATATTTTTGCCGTAAAAAATGGGAGCAGCTTTTGCAAATTTTTTTTTTTCAGCAAATATACCACTGTATCGGGTATTGTACTCACTAGATATGTTAACAATTTGACCACTAACGAGCCTGTCAAGCCTACCATGCTTTGAACAACTCGGAGCTGAATGTAAAATGCAAATATTATCCAGACATTACAGTATGTAAAACGCAGGTAAAAATTTTTTCCTTTACATAACCTATTAAACACGTTGTTCTACTTTTTTTATCAAAAACACACACGATATGAACTTGTTAGAACTGCATAATAGAGGAGTGTTTCTCAGTTCTAAAAAGCACCGAAAATGTAATGCCATCTTCCATTTAAGTAGTATAGACTTTAACTGTTCATTGGTATTTATCAACTTTAAAGAATTAAATAATCCTGAACTACTCTGACCCAAGCCAGTAAAAGGTAGAATTTATAAACAAATTTAATAAATATCTTATGAAAGGAATACAGAATGTAAGGTGTGTAATGTTCGTTATAATGACAAACACATATTTGTTATAACTATAGGCCTTTCTGTCTGACTACATCTGGTAAATACATAGATTACCCCTTATCTTGCTGTTCACGACAACCCGTATCTTTGCAAACAGTGAAGATCCAGATCAGATGCCATCTGATCAGGATCTACACTGTTTGGCATTCAGTTTATGAATTTGTAGCAATAAATTACATCAAGTAATTTGATTGGTTGACAGACAGAAATGGGTGTGGCTTAAATGAATATTCAGCAAGGTCAGGGTTAATATGGCACATCATCCACAGCACCGTCATGAGAAAATCAGTCTTTGGGAAATGAATACCCCCTTAAACCCCACTTTGCACAGAGAAAACTGGGGTTTATGGGGGGTATTCGTTATTATCCCCACGCTTTTAAAAAAAGCATTGGGGATATTGTGAATGCCTCCGTCTGTCTGTCCATCCGTCATGCTATCCCCTCCTTAACCCCTATTCAGAATGAAACCCAATTTTGTATATGATGAGAGCATGCGAGAGCAACATTAAAATTGGCTCCGTCCACAGGGGGGGAAAGCGTGGGGATTTGGGATGACTTGCCAATGACTGCTCGCTCTAGTTTTTCTTATTTCTGCGCCAAGACATAGGTTGTGGGTACTGCTAAAAACTGCCTCAATGAGGTGGTCCTAAAGAGCACCTACAACCTACGTTTTAGGTATAAATAAGAAAAAAATATCATGGGATGTCATCTGAAAAGTAACCATTGTGTAGATGTGAAAAATTGCACTATGTCTCACCGGTATCTTATCTTAATACAGTTGAACTTCGATGGCTCGAACACCCTAGGGACCTCGAAAATCTGTTCGAGACAGGGTATAGTTCGAGCTACTGAGGATTACTGTCAGGAGGCATAACAAGATACTTTTTGACAACTTTTCGGTATTCTATAATGAAAATGTATGCTGTGTGTACTCATTAGAATCGCCTCATGGAGGCGATTCTAATGAGTACACACAGCATACATTTGTAATATAAAAGACGAAACTCTCCTAAATTATCCCCCCACTATTTGTTATGTAGAGCATTTCCATAGGGGCTAAAGAACTGGTTTGACTCAGCCATGGTAAACGAGCCATCGGTGTTCGAGCCATCGAAGTTTCACTGTATGTATTGAACTATCTAAGCAATGAACACTAAGATGATAATCAGACTGTATGGATATACAGGCTGAGCTGCACATTTGATACAAATGGACAAAAACAGTTTTGTCAAGACATAGCCCAGCAGCCGCATGGCGTAATGGTGACGTCAAATCAACGTCGGTGGGACATCATGACGTTCAAGCAACGTCACATCAACGTTGGTGCAATGTCGTGATGTTGCGTCGACGTTGCCTAGTGACGTGTGCCTGCTGGGAGGAAGAACCTTGAAATTTTAGACATAGTAACTAGGTATCGATCTGATCGTTGTTTGCTTTGATTTGTTTGATTTGCGGTTTAATGTCCCCATCAACACTGTACAGGTCATTTTGGAGATGTAATTGTTGTTTGTTTGAATTGAGGTTTATCATCCCCATCAACGCTGCTATCTAGGTCATTTTTTGAGACATTGCTTCCAATTTTGTGGGGCTTACACAGCATTGAGATGAAATGACATCTCGAGCCATGTTGTCCAATGAAAGCAAAAGCCTTATATGCATTGGACAGTCGGACTCACACCACTTTGCCTGGCAGGCTTAGTCTTTCTAATGGTTTTTGTTTGTTTGATTTGAGGTTTAACATCCCTGTCAACACTGTAAAGGTCATTTTGGAGAAGTTGCTTCCAATTTTGTGGGACTTTTACCCGACATTGAGATGAAATGACATCTCAAGTCCTGCCGCCAATGAAACCAATAGGGTTTATGAGCATGGACGGTCCAACACTCGCGCCCCTTTGCCTGGGCAGGCTTAGATCCTCTAAGTGGTTTACCAGTACTCGTGTGCAGGTCGCTTTCAGCTCTGCGTGGAAGCATCATGCAGCCCATCTATTTCTTCAAACCCGATGGGCTGGGGCCACTTTCTAATGGTTTACAGTACTAATGTGTGGTCAGTTTCAGCTCTGCGTGGAAGCACCATGTAGCCCAATCTTTTTCTCCAAGCCCCGATGGGCAAGGACGAATTGATCTGATTGACTGATTGTTATGGTTTTAAAAGACATGACATAAACCGACCCTTGTGGGTCGTTTAATGCCATCTCCCAGAGAAAGGGAGGAAAGAGATAGAAGAGGAGATGAAAGAGAAGGTCAGGAGAGGAAGAAAAAAGGAATGGAATATAAGAATCTTATATGGGTGTGAGGGGTGGATGGAAAAATCCATCCCGAGGGTCACTGTCCGGCATCACGAGGCTTGCCGAGTGATGCCGGACAGTGATCCTGAGGGACGGATTTTTCTATCCACCCCTCACACCCATATAGGATTCTTTTTTTTGCATACCTTCCATTTCTATTGCGAATTTTTAATGCTGCTGTCACTTCGGTTACCGACGCCCGCCATTTTGTGATGACACAATTGGAATGTTTAGTGATGTCACGCATGACAACATCGCGCATGAGGTTGTAATCAACCAGTGCATTTATCAAACACGCGATTATATTCAATTTGGGGTTGGAACACCAGGGTCAGAACATAAATTTCTATTCCAGGGTAAAATCACGGATTTCCTTGTCTGGTGTGCAAGAAGTGAAGAAACAGAAGAAATAACATCACGCCCCCTCTACCCTTACCTGCTGCAAAGTTAGCAGGCCTTGCCCAACTCTAAGGCAATATCAGTTGGATGCCCCGGTGATGCAAGATACTTGTCACTTTGCCTCATCCAACCACCCTGATCTAAGCACTGAACACAATAGTGGTGATCAGACTGTGCGCATCACATGAACATGTCCGTGAAATGAACACCCCCTAAACCCCACTTTAAACAGAGAAAACTGGGGTCTACCGGGTATACATTATTTTCTTTATTTCTGTTCCAAGACATAGGTTGTAGGTACGGTACTCGTTAGAACCGCCTCAATGAGGCGCTTCTAACGAGCACCCACAACCTATGTTTGCAGCACCCACAACCTATGTTTGCGGTATGTTTAACAAAAATATCACATATTTCCATCAGGCAAGGGCCATTTTGGAAATGTGAAAAAAATTACTATGTGGCATGGGTGTGTTATCGTACTTGGATGTGCATTGTGCAGGCTTATCTGCACCTTTGTTCACAAATGGCAAAAACAGGCTTTCTCTTGACATAGCTGAACCTGATAAATGCATTTGTACAGTATGATATTAGCCATTATATTTTTTCTATAGAAAGACTAGACTACAATGAGGTAGGCATTTTCTGTTAATTCGGCGCCATTCCCAATGCCAAATTGCCTAAATTTTTCCCAACTGCACCATATTTTTCCACCAAAAATAAAGAAATAAAACCCATAACAAAAGGAACAGAGAAAACAATACTTAACATCAGAGGTTAACATGAAAATTCACCACAGTAAAGCTACAGCTGTATTTCACTGCTTAGCTATCAAATTCATAAGACTATCATGAGCAAAAATTATTGTCCTGGCATTTCTCCGATGAAATTGTGTTCCCTATTTTGGTATTTTGTCGGTAATTTTTCCCAATTTTGCCCAGGGGCCTTTTCCCAAAATACCTGGATAAAGCCCTGTGAGGTCTCAAGTATGCTGTTAAGACCTTGCTAAGACTACACATGCAATTTGAGCTGTTAGATTTTGTTTGATTGTACTGGGGTTGCACGGCCTTGTCAACACTATTTTAGGTCATTTTAAGCCGCTCAGTTTACCTATCCATACTTTACCTGGGCAGGCTTATACTTGAGCCATTAACCAGTACAGTGCACATTTTTTTTGCAAGACACTGATAACTGCTCTTCTTGAATCAGTGGAAAGGAGAGAATGACTGTATTAAAGATTTCATGATTAATCTCCAAGAAATCATATTGCCGACCCCGGCAGGTATCGAACCCGCATCCTCCTGATCACCAGCTAGACGTGCATCTGACTGAGCTACCGAGGCCGGCTTGAGCTGTCAGAAACTTCACTGGTAGCATATTATGTTGTGATGTTTGCTACTCAGCCATGAACAGCCTCAGCCTTTGCCTTGTACAAACGGACTTCTATGGATACTTCGGGCAAGAATAAAGGTCTTGGTCCCTGTGAGTGACCTGTCATGTTGTTTTTTTTGCCGATCACAACAAAAGGCATTTTATATGAGGTAAGGTCGACCCCTGGAAGGACCTTAACTGACCCTTTTTATGTAAAATCCTGAATTTATTTTCTCCACCCATCTCCTCCTCACATAATGTATTTGAATTTGTCTTTTCTTTCTCTAATCTCCTTCAATGCCCTTGCTCTAATATCGTCCCCTGGGGTCACAAACTCTGTCCCCTCCTCTTGAACCATCCCTGCCGCCTTCAGAATGCTTTCTGAACCAGTCCGTAAGAAAGGATTATAGGTTAATTCTTCTCGCAATTCAGATGGACACTGAAATGAAAGATGCAAATACAGCTCAATGTTCAAAATCTGAAAACGTAAAATACACGAATCATTTAAATCCTTGTCCTGTTGAATAAATTAATTTAGCCACACCCATTTCTGCCTCTCAACCAATCAAATTCCTTAATACAATGCATTCATTCAATTCACAAACTGCAGGTCAAACAGTGGTGATCCTGATCAGGTGGCTTCATAAGAAGCCATCTGATCGGGATCTACACTGTTTGCTATGGTAGGGGTTGTTGTGTTCAGCAGGATATGGGTTACTACTGGAAACAAGAGGGCCCAGAGGGCCCTAGTTCGCTCACCTGATCCAATGTATAACAAGTGGGCCCCTGGCAGGGTCAATTTTGGCCCCAGGGCTATAATTTGAACAATCTTGGAAGAGGTCCACAAGATGAAACTTCTTATCGAATATGAAAGACCTGGGCTCTCTGGTTTCAGAGAAGAAGATTTTAAAGGTTTACCCTGCATATAGAAGTCTATGTAAAACAAGATTTTCCCTATATAAGTCTATGTTAAACCAAAGGGCCCCGGAGCGGGGGCATTTTTGGCCCCAGGGCTATAATTTTAACAATCTTGGTAGAGGTCCACTAGCTGAAGCTTCATAACAAATATCAAAGACCTAAGTCTTGTGTTTCAGAGAAGATGATTTTTAAAGATTTTCCCTATATAAGTCTATGTAAAACCAAAGGGCCACATGGCGGGGGCATTTTTGGTCTCAGGGCTATAATTTGAACAATCCTTATAGAGGTCCACTAGCTGAAGCTTCATAACAAATATTGAAGACCTAAGCCTTGTGGTTTCAGAGAAGAAGATTTTTCAAGATTTTCCTTATATAAGTCTATGTAAAACCAAAGGGCCCCGGAGCGGGGGCATTTTTGGCCCAAGGGCTATAATTTGAACAATCTTGGTAGAGGTCCACAAGATGAAGCTTCATACCAAATATCTAAGACCTGGGCCTTGCAGTTTCAGAGAAGAAGATTTTTCAAGATTTTCCCTATATAAGCCTATGTAAAACAAAAGGGCCCTGGTGCGGGGGCATTTTTGGCCCCAGCACTATAATTTGAACAATCTTGGTAGGTGGACATGAGGATATTTGTATAATATTGCTCCTATATTTTAACGTTCCTTAACGTCATCTTAACGCTTGTAATTGACGTAACAATGTAACGTTGTTACTAGGCAGTTGTAGAGTTGATAAGGCGCCATTATCGTCAGGGCGCAGCATAATCTGAGAAAGTAAAAATAAATTGCTATATCGGAACTTATTATCGGAGTTCTTTCACTTTTGTCATGCAATATCGGGAAGATCGCCCGAACATTTTCTGGTAGCAGAGCGAGGTTAAGTCATCGTATAACACATAGGAAAATGGAATCGGAAAATCGAGTCGACATCGAGAATCGTGGAAGTATTGCTGGGCGTGCAAAATTAGAAATGGAATTTAAAAAGGAAAAATGCCGAACAAAGTCAAATTTCACACGCTCAAAGAACAAACTATTGTTGTTAATAGAAGACGAAGAAGTATTCAACCGACGTGATATACATGCGGCTTGTAAGCAAATGGACAGTTGTATGGAAATAGTGCTTGAAGTATTAGTTAACTTTTCTAATTTCTATCTGGAACATAATGAACTTCAGAAAAGTCAGAAAATTGTCGGCGAAATGGAAAAGATTGAAGAAGATTTCCACAGAGCAAGCGAAGCTGCGCGAGAATGTCTAGAGTCCCAGAAGTGCGAAAGATCAAGTATATCGTCGGAGTTACTGTCAATCGACATGCTGGAGAGAATGACCATTAGGGACGATAACTCGGAGACCTACCAAAAGGAACAAAGATTAACAGCGGAGCCACAGACCAGCTACGAGGTAACGTCCTCCGATTTTGATATTCGAAGCCCTTTACCTCTGTCATTTAAAGAGAAACCATCATTTTCTATCGATGTGCCCGACAACGAAGCTGGATTTACTATAAGGGAATATCGACATGTGCAGTCTAACAAAACACCAGATGATGGAAGACAACTATCTACTGACGTTTTGCAGGAAAATGCTAGGAATGTAGACTGTAAGAACTCTGTTGTGAAACAAGAATTCAAACCAACCGGCTTAAGTGCGAACGCTGCTTCATTCCAACCGTGTGCCCAGGCAACGCCTTCCAAATGTACACCAGTAGCTAACAACGCAGTGCCTTCTATAGGACAGGACCTCTGGCGCCAGCTTAAACGTGTCCAGATACCAGTATTTTACGGTGATAAGAGAACATACCAGAATTGGAAGGCTGCTTTTCTAGCTTGCATAGATAGCGCACCGGCAACAAAAGAATATAAGCTTCTGCAATTTAGACAGTACCTCGCGGGTGAAGCGCTTAAATCAGTCGAAAGTCTTGGCCATTCCGCTGTTGCATATGAAGCTGCGAAAGAAAGACTGGATTGAAAATATGGTGGAAAACGCAGGCAGATCGCTATATATTTAGACGAGCTAGATCGATTTCGACAAATACGGCTCGGTAATGCCAGAGATCTCGAAGAATTCGCTGATTTGTTAGACATAGCAATGATAAATCTAACCGAAGCAGGTCAACATCACGAGCTCGGAGACGGATCTTTGTATACGAAATTACAGCGAAAACTTCCCGAATGTATGCTTGCGCGCTACCACCGCTGGATATTTGAAAATGGCCGGTCGGAATCAGTCTTTACTTTGAGAACATGGATTATCCAAGAATCAGAGTTCCAGACAATCGCATCAGAGACAGTTTGCGGATTCACAGACAGTGACCGAAATACCCATGCAACACAACCGATACCGAAATATAGAAACCAGCGGACTTAGTTTGGTGAAACTGAGGACAACAGTAGCCTTTGTCAGGTATGTGATAGAAAACACAATATTTGGTCTTGTCATGATTTCATGCAAAAAAGCGTTTCAGAAAGATGGAACATTGCCAAATTGTTACATCTTTGTTTCCGCTGTCTAGGAACATCGCATTTTGGAAAATTATGCCGAAGGTGTCGTCCGTGTGGGATAAATGGCTGTTGACAACTGCATCATAAGTTGCTACATCAAGGTGATCGTCAGTCGGTTGCATATGGAAACAACGCATTGCGTTCACCGAGCAGTACCGTGCCGAAAGTGGCTGCCGACATCGAGCCGAATCAAGAACAACGAGGATCCGGTGCGCTTTCCGTGCATCCTGTTACCTCCGGCATGGAGGGGAAGGTGCGAGAGAAAGAAACAACTATGATGATACAAGATGACTGTAGACCCGACTTCATTGCCCTTCGCACCGTTCCCATTATAGTTAAGAATGGAAAAAAGTCATTAAGAGTAAATGCTTTACTGGATGATGCCAGTACCAAAACGTACATCAATACAGATGTTGCTGCGGAACATGGCCTGCAAGGCAAAACAGAAAGCGTGAAAGTCAATGTGTTAAATGGGCAGATAAAAACCTTTAATACCAGTCCAGTCGATACTGAACTATAAAGTTTAAGCGGCGACGCTAGCGTTAACGTAATGGCATTTACTGTGAATCGGGTCACAGGAGACATGGAGGCTGTAAACTGGAACAAATACAAAGACCGCTGGCCTCATCTGAAAAACATACAATTTGATTTTCAATGTACATCCGCTCGGCCAATAGTAGATCTTCTCATCGGGTTAGACTGTGCTGATCTTCACCACGCAATAAAAGAGGTAAGAGGCAAACCAGGTGAACCGGTCGCAAGGCTTACTCCACTCGGATGGACATGTATAGGAAACCCTGAGCCATCATATAAGACTGTACTCCAGACAAACTTTGCGTACACTTACTTTGTCAAGGAATTGTCGGAAATTGAAAAATTGAACCAGAACCTTAAAAAGCTTTGGGAAATAGATAGCGCTTCAACAACAACACTTGAAACACCTATAGTCAGAATAGAAGAACAAATAGCACTAAACAAAGTAAAACAATCGTTTACCTATGAACAGCAAATACATCGTGTGGGTGTACCTTGGAAATGCAATGACCCGATCCTGCCAAATAACTATAAGATGGCACTTCAAAGGCTTGATAATACGGAAAAGAGACTTAAAAGGTCACCTAATATAGGCAAAGCATACGGTGAGTGCATCAAAAGGTATGTTGAGAAAGGTTACGTGAGAAAACTCAGCAACAATGAACAGTCAACGTCGAGATGGTTTCTTCCTCATTTTCCAGTGCTGAGACCCGACAAGGACACTACTAAAACAAGAATCGTGTTTGATGCTGCGGCCAAGTTCGAAGGTTCGTCATTGAATGATCAGATCTATCGGGGGCTTAAACTCCAGCGTGACTTGTTTGACGTTCTACTGAGATTTGGAAGATTGCCAATTGCGGTCGTATGTGACATCGAAGAAATGAATCTTCGAATTGGTATTGCTGATGCAGACAAACCATATCACAGGTTTAGGAGGAAGAGTAAATCTAGGTCAAAATCTAGGAAAGGAAGCAAGTCTGGAAAGAGGTCAAAGTCTAAGAAGAGGTCTAAGTCTAGGAAGAGGTCTAAGTATAGAAAGAGGTCTAAGTCCAAGAAGAGGTCCAAATCCAGGAAGAGGTCTAAGTTCAGGAAGAGTTACAAGTCCAAGAAGAGGTCTAAGTCCAGGAAGAGGTCCAAGTCAAGGAAGAGGTCTAAGTCCAAGAAGAGATCTAAGTCCAAGAAGAGGTCTAAGTCCAGAAAGAGGTATAAGTCCAGGAAAAGGTCCAAGTCTAGGAAGAGGTCCAAGTCTAAGAAGAGGCCCAAGTCTAGGAAGAGGTCCAAGTCTAAGAAGAGGTCCAAGTCTAGAAAGAAGTCTAAGTCCAAGAAGAGGTCCAACTCCAGGAAGAGGTCTAAGTTCAGGAAGAGGTCCAAGTCCAAGAAGAGGTCTATGTCCAGGGAGAGGTCCAAGTCAAGGAAGAGGTCTAAGTCCAAGAAAAGAACTAAGTCCAAGAAGAGGTCTAAGTCCAGGAAAAGGTCTAAGTCTAGGAAGAGGTCCAAGTCTAGGAAGAGGTCCAAGTCTAAGAAGAGGTCCAAGTCTAGGAAGAGGTCCAAGTCTAAGAAAAGGTCCAAGTCTAGGAAGAGGTCCAAGTCTAGGAAGAGGTCCAAGTCCAGGAAAAGGTCCAAGTTTCCAAAGAAAAGGAGTGAGTGAGTGTTTCAGTTTTACGTCCCACCAACAGCTAAGGTCATACGGAGACGGGACCTCGGTTTAAAGACTCATCCGAAAGTCTGGAGAAGCCCGGGATCGAACCTGCGACCCCTGGTTTACAAGGCGAGTAGCGTAACCACTCGACCACGGAGGCTTCTCCAAAGAAAAGGAGAAGGAGCAAATCTCACAGGAGGAGAAGGAAGTCCAAGAAGAGGAGCTAGTGTAGGAAAAGGAGAAGCAAGTCCATCAAGGCCAAGTCTACCTTGGGAATTGTTGTAGCCGCTGTTGCAGCCTTGCACCAGAAGACTGGTTCATCTGCCAAAGCCAATCGGAAGTATGTTGCCGCTCACAGCAAACTGAGTGGCAAGATGCTTAGCTTCCGCTTGCGCAAAGCTCTAAGCGCAGGAATCAAGGTCGGAGACGTCGTGCTAGTGGTTTTACCCGATACCGCTAGTGGAAACTGGCCACTAGGAAGGATCCTTGAAGTTTACCCTGGAACAGACGGTCGAGTTCGTGTTGCCAAGGTTCAAGTCGGAGATAGCACCTTGGTTAGATCAGTAACTAAGTTGTCGCCATTAGAATGCGACCCATAAACTTGCTATAAGTGAAAACAACAACAATCAATTCATATCGGAGACAAACCTTATTTTTTAAGATAAAGTCAAAATGTTCTTGAAACAGTTTCTACTGATTTTATTTTTGTTGTATTTGTAATTCAAGTATTTTCTTAATGAAGAACTTTTTAAAAAATGAAAACATTGAACATTTTGAGGAGGGGAAGAATGGACACGAGGATATTTGTATAATATTGCTCCTATATTTTAACGTTCCTTAACGTCATCTTAACGCTTGTAATTGATGTAACAATGTAACGTTGTTACTAGGCAGTTGTAGAGTTGATAAGGCGCCATTATCGTCAGGGCGCAGCATAATCTGAGAAAGTAAAAATAAATTGCTATATCGGAACTTATTATCGGAGTTCTTTCACTTTTGTCATGCAATATCGGGAAGATCGCCCGAACAGTAGGGGTCCACTAGATGAAGCTTCATACTAAATATCAAAGACCTGGGCCTTGCGGTTTCAGAGAAGAAGAATTTTCAAGATTTTCCCTATATAAGCCCATGTAAAACCAAAGGGCCCTGGTGCGGGGGGCATTTTTAGCTACAGCACTGTAATTTGAACAATCTTGGTAGGGGTTCACTGGATGAAGCGTCATACCAAATATCAAAGACCTGGGCCTTGGGGTTTCAGAGAAGAAGATTTTTCAAGATTTTCCTTATATAAGTCTATGTAAAACCAAAGGGCCCCGGAGCGGGGGCATTTTTGGCCCCAGGGCTATAATTTGAACAATCTTGGTAGAGGTCCACAAGATGAAGCTTCATACCAAATATCAAAGACCTGGGCCTTGCAGTTTCAGAGAAGAAGATTTTTCAAGATTTTCCCTATATAAGCCTATGTAAAACAAAAGGGCCCTGGTGCGGGGGCATTTTTGGCCCCAGCACTATAATTTGAACAATCTTGGTAGGGGTCCACTAGATGAAGCTTCATACCAAATATCAAAGACCTGGGCCTTGCGGTTTCAGAGAAGAAGATTTTTAAAGATTTTCCCTATATAAGCCCATTTAAAACCAAAGGGCCCCCGTGTGGGGGCATTTTTGGCCCCAGCACTAAAATTTGAACAATCTTGGTAGGGGTCCACTAGATGAAGCTTCATACCAAATATCAAAGGCCTGGGCCTTGCGGTTTCAGAGAAGAAGATTTTTCAAGATTTTCCCTATATAAGCCCATGTAAAACCAAAGGGCCCCCGTGCGGGGGCATTTTTAGCTCCAGCACTATAATTTGAACAATCTTGGTAGGGGTCCACTAGATGAAGCTTCATACCAAATATCAAAGACCTGGGCCTTGCGGTTTCAGAGAAGAAGATTTTTAAAGATTTTCCCTATATAAGCCCATGTAAAACCAAAGGGCCCCCGTGAGGGGGGCATTTTTGGCCCCAGCACTATAATTTGAACAATCTTGGTAGGGGTCCACTAGATGAAGCTTCATACCAAATATCAAAGACCTGGGCCTTGCGGTTTCAGAGAAGAAGATTTTTTAAGTTTTCGGTGGAAAAAAATCTATTTTTGGCTACTGTGACCTATATGTGCAACGGACCAGAACCATTTGAACAACATTGAAAGGGGACCACCTTAGGATCATTCCTGTGAAGTTTGGTCAAAATCCGATCAGTGGTTTAGGAGGAGATGTCGTTTGAAGAAAAGTTTACGGACGCATGGACGCACGACGGACGACGGACAAAAAGTGATCCCAAAAGCTCACCTTGTCACTACGTGACAGGTGAGCTAAAAATAAGGCTACTGCAAGCCATAACATCTCAGTGATAAAGAAATGCTTTGATTCTGTTGGTGAAACAAAACAAACTGTCAAGATTGTTTAACTTTGTGTACTAGTACCGATTACTAATAACAGAAAGTGCTTACACTTACACAATCACCATTTTAATACATTCGAACACCTCAACTATTTACCATACTTTGGTTTGTTTGATTTGAGGTTTAACGTCCCCTTCAACACTGTAAAGGTCATTCTGGAGACTTTGCTTCCAATTTTGTGGGACTTTTACCCGACATTGAGATGAAACTAGAGCTGTCAGAGGATCTGACTATAGCCCCGCTTCAGCGCTGTCAGAGAAGAAAGTTATTTAAGCTGCAGAGAAAACAGTTATGAACAAGAAATAACTGTTGAAAATTTTACATTATCTGGAAAAACTCTAAGAGTTGTGAGCCCTTGTCCCTCATTTCAATGAGCATGATACATTACCAGAATGTCCATGTTTATACTAAATTTCATCTTCCATTTTTCAATGTTCAAAGGGTAATAACTCCTAAAGTAGGCAAATCAGAGTCAGGGTTCCTGCGCTCTGTACATTGTCTCATGGTGCTTTACACTTGTGTGAAGTGTCATGAAAATATCTCAAATGGTTTGTGAGTTATGGAGCCGACACAGTCAAAATTGCCTTTTTAAATGTTCAAAGGGCAATAACTCCTAAAGTAGGCAAACCAGAGTTATGGTTCCTGCACTCTGCACATCATCTCAAGGTGCTTTTCATTTATTTGAAGTTTCATGAAAATATCAGAAACGGTTATGGAGGGGACATAGTTAAATTGCCTTTTTTTAATATTCAAAAGCCTATAACTGAAAAAGTAGACAATCCAGAGTTTGGGTTCCTGCGCTCTGCACACGTAATATGGTGCTTTACATTTGTGTGAAGTTTCATAAAATTATCTCAAACGGTTTTTGAGTTATCGAGCAAAGACGGCTAAAATTGATATTTTTGAATATTCAAAGGGAAATAACTCAAAAATTAGGCAATCCAGAGTTATGGTTCCTGCACTCTGCACACCATCTCATGGTGTTTAATGTTTGTGTGAAGTTTCATGAAAATATGTGAATGGGTTTTAAAGTTATGGAGCGGACACGAAAATTGTTAACAGACACAGACAGACACACAGACAGACACACAGAAAATACGAAAACCAGAGTTATGGTTCTTGCGCTCTGCACATTGTCTCATAGTGCTTAACATTTGTGTGAAGTTTCATGAAATTATCTCAAACGGTTTTCGAGTTATGAAGCGGACACTGTTAAAATTGCCATTTTTCAATGTTCAAAGGGCAATAACTCCAAAAATAAGCAATGCAGAGTTATGGTTCCTGCGCTCTGCACATCGTCTCATAGTGCTTAACATTTGTGTGAAGTTTCCTAAAAATATCTCAAACGGTTTTCGAGTTATGAAGCGGACACAATTAAAATTGCCATTTTTCAATGTTCAAAGGGCAATAACTCCAAAAGTAGGCAATCCACAGTTATAATTCCTTCGCTATGCACATTGTCTTATGGTGTTTAACATTTGTGTGAAGTTTCATGAAAATATGTTAAGCAGATACAAAGTTATGAAGCCAACACAAATTAACGGAATCACGGAATTACGGAATTACGGAATTACGGAAAATGTTCAAAGGGCAATAACTCCAAAAGTAGGCAATCCACAGTTATAATTCCGCGCTCTGCACATTGTCTCATAGTGCTTAACATTTGTGTGAAGTTTCATGAAATTATCTCAAACGGTTTTCGAGTTATGAAGCGGACACTGTTAAAATTGCCATTTTTCAATGTTCAAAGGGCAATAACTCCAAAAATAAGCAATGCAGAGTTATGGTTCCTGCGCTCTGCACATCGTCTCATAGTGCTTAACATTTGTGTGAAGTTTCCTAAAAATATCTCAAACGGTTTTCGAGTTATGAAGCGGACACAATTAAAATTGCCATTTTTCAATGTTCAAAGGGCAATAACTCCAAAAGTAGGCAATCCACAGTTATAATTCCTTCGCTCTGCACATTGTCTTATGGTGTTTAACATTTGTGTGAAGTTTCATGAAAATATGTTAAGCAGATACAAAGTTATGGAGCCAACACAAATTAACGGAATCACGGAATGACAGAAGGACATGGCAAATCCAATATAGCCCCACTTTTTCAAAGCGGGGCTATAATGACATCTCAAGCCCTGTCGCCCAATGAAACCAATAGGGTTTATTAGCATGGACGGTCCGCCTCGCATCGTGGTTCCTGGACAAGCTTAGATCCTCTAAGCGGTTTAACAAGTACAAATTACACCAGATGTTGTGTCTAAAAACAGCTTGATGTGTGGCAAGCACTGGAAATGTATTCAGCGGTGTCTCATCTGGGTCTACACTATATTATCAGCCCTATCTATCCGATCACATATGTAAATATAGTATGTATGATGGAAAAACTTGAAGTTACCCAACATCAACACAACTCCTTTTTCCATTGGCTGAAAATTTGGTTTCAATTTTATTCACCTCACAGTACTTGCTGCATTGTGCCGATAGCAGAATTTGTTAATAAAGCAAATGCATTAGAATGGGGATAACTCTATTGAAAATTGTTATTCGGGGAGGTAAATCATTGGCCTACGATTGCAAATTTTGTGCAAATAGTATGAATTAAAATAGTTCAAAATAATTTAACTATACACAAAATACATGTAGTCAGTATTATAATCGCAGATTTACCTCAGTAGAACAATGCTGTAAAATAAATTTATCTGTGATTAACCGATGATTTACCCCCGCCCAAAGGGGCTTGAAGAAATATATGGGCTGCATGATGCTTCCACGCAGAGCTGAATCCGGCCCGCACACTAGTACTGGTAAACCGCTTAGAGGATCTAAGCTTGTCCAGGAACCGCGGTGCGAGGCATACCGTCCATGCTAATAAACCTTATTGGTTTCATTGGGCGACAGGGCTTGAGATGTCATTTCATCTCGGTGTCGGGTAAAAGTCCCACAAAATTGGAAGCAACGTCTCCAAAATGACCTTTACAGTGTTGATGGGGACGTTAAACCTGAAATCAAACAAAACCACCATTTAAGGACATTTATTCCCTTTTTGTAAATATCTAAAGGTACCTACAGTTTGTAATCTGTTCTGTCTTTGTGATTTGGACCATGTGTATTTGTTCTGAAAAATACATGCCAAGATATGTTGATTATTCTAATGAAAATCTATTTATGTGCACCACAACCTCTTTGTAATACTGTTTATGATATTAAACACAATTTTTATATCACACAGGTTTAAATATGGATCCTAAAATGGATCCTAAAAATGTATAGATTTTATAGAAAAATGACCATAGATGGTCACTTTTCTTTATAATCTACACGTTTTTGTATGCCTATAATGCAGCTTATTAACTAATATGGTTTCTGCTTTGGACCCGACAACAGTATTATAAAGCAGTTGGAGTGTATTTGCCTCCTTTGTGGTCAGAGGAAGATTCATCTCTCTAGCAATATAAGAATCTGATATGGGGTTCTGTTGTAGATGAGCGTTTCCAACCCGAGGAATGACCGTGCTGAGCGGAACCGAGGCTACGCCGAGGTTCCGCTCAGCACGGTCATCCCGAGAGTTGGAAACGCCCATCTACAACAGAAACCCATATTGGATTCTTTTTCTTGCACAACACCTCCGGTTAGTTTTGACAGCACGCACATGTATATTGTTTACAAAATAAAAGTAGTGCGGAAGTAGTTCCGGCAGTTGAATAGAATTGAAGTGCATTTATGTTAGTTGCCTGGGTCGGAACACCAGGGTCAGAACATAAATTTCTATCCCAGGGTAAAATCACGGATTTCCTTGTCTGGTGTGCAAGAATAGATGTTCTTGCACACCAGATAAGGAAATCCATACTTTTAGCTTGGGGTAGAAATTCTGTTCTTACCCTGGTGTTCTTGCCCAGGGACAGCATAAAAATTGAATATTCTCACGTTTGATATGCACTGGATTAATACGACCTCATATGCACATTACGAGACATCACTAAACATCATGCCATTGTCATCACAATATGTTGGATGTCGGCAACCTAAGTGACTTCATTATTAAAAGCCCATGCCCAGAAATGGAAGGTGTGCAAGAAAAAGAATATTACATGATGTGAGGGGTGGATAGAAAATCCATCCCTTGAGATCACAGTCCAGCAAGCCTCCTGATGCCAGATTGTGACCCTCTGAATAGATTTTTCTATCCACCTCTCACACCCATAAAGTTTCTTATATTCTACCAGCACTTCTTTAACAAGGCTGACATCGGTATATCAGTCAGATGTGCGTTTGACAGGTGTTTCAGGTGCTCATGTATTTGGGCCCCGTCAAGCGATTTTGGTACTTATCACCTATGCGAGCAGCGAAGGTTCAGACGAGCCTGCGCTACCGCGCAGTCTCGCCAGAATCTTTGCTGCTTGCTCATACAAGCAGTGAATCAAGAGGAACCTTCAGACAGAAAGCCGTGTCCCTGGCCCCTCTGAATGGCTGGACATGCGCAGTTAAAATCTGTCATGACGGAATGCTCAAAGACACAAATTCGCTTGGCGGGACTCATTTGATACCTGCTGGGTCGGCAACATCTTTTGGTGGCCGAAACTAGAAAGTCTGGCCCAGAAAAATCTTGTATGGCCCAGAAAAATCTTGTAAACTCCGTGGTTTACAATTCTGTGTTGTGGTCCTTGCTTCCAAAGTATTATCTTTTTTTCAGAACATTTAACTTCACCATAGCTGGTGTTAAGGGAATGTGTGGCAGCTGTAAAAGGTCTTCCTGCCCTTCATCATAGTGTGGGTTATATTTGCTGGTCCTTTGGGATCATTGATTTCACTGCAGAATCTAGAAAATATCTGAGGGTCACCTAGTTGGCCAAAACTAGCTAGTCTGGCCCAGAAAAAATCTTGTACACGCCATAGTTTTCAATTCTGTGTTGTGGCCCTTGCTTCCAAAGGATTAACATTTAACCCTACTGGGTCATTTTGTTTCATCTCCCAGAGAATGGGAGAAAAGAGATAGTAGAGAGAGAAGAGATATGGAAGAAAAGAGGAAAATGAAAGAAAGTCAAGAAACAGAAGAAATAACAACATTCCACCTCTACCCTTACCTGCTGCATGGCCCCCGCCCATCAGGGCTTTAAGAAATATATGGGCTGCATGGTGCTTCCACGCAGAGCTAAAACCGACCCGCACACGAGTGCTGATAAACCGCTTGGAGGATCTAAGCCTGCCCAGGCAAAGTGGTGCACGAGTCAGACCGTCCATGCTTATAAACCCTACTCGTTTAATTGGGCGACAGGACTTGAGATGTCATTTCATCCCAGTGTCAGGTAAAAGTCCCACAAAATTGGAAGCAACGTCTCCAAAATGTCCTTTACAGTGTTGACGGGGACGTTAAACCTCAAATCAAACAAACATGTATAATATGGAAACAAAATATGTTTAAACTAAGGTTTCACTTAAGACCTACCTGTGCCTCTGCATTGTCTGGGTCTACATGACATGCAAACTCTAGATTGTCTACTGCGTATTCATGACCTGATAAAGAAATAAATGATTTCATACTCATGACCATTTTATACAATAAATATTTCACATGTACAGATCTAGAGGACCCTCGTTATAGCGACAGTATTTGTTCCCTATTATTGTGCCGTTATAAAGAATTTGCTGTTATAAAAAATCCAAGTTAGGATTATGATAGTTAATAAAAGGCTTTTCCCCATTATTACTCCAACAAACAAATGTTATAGATATTTGTTATAATTGCCTCACCGAAACAAATGTTATAGACATTTGTTTGAATCGCCTCAGTGACGTGATTATAACAAATATCTATAACATTTGTTTCTTGGTGTATTATATTACAAGACCCTTTCATGACTATGGACTCGATTTGGGCATTTCCAACCCAAGGGGAGCCTAGGCTGCTCAGAACCAAGGCTTAGCCTATAGCTAAGTAGTCATTCCATTCAGACCGTCTTAATAACGGGTTATGCCGTTATAACGAATGTCTGTATCAACTCATTGTTGATTTTTATTTACTGTATATCAAACTGAAAGAATATGTGTAGGGGGCAAAACCTGACATTTTGCTGCAGAACTTTATGTCTTATACCTCTTCATGGGCTGCCCCTGCCCATAGGGGCTTCGATAAATAGATTGGGCTGCATGATGCTCCCACGCAGAGCTGATACCGACTGCACATGATTACTGGTAATCCACTTAGAACGTCTAAGCATGCCCAGGAAAATTGCTGCGAGTCTGCCCGTCCAGGCTTATAAACCCTATTGGTTTCATCCGGCGGCAGGGATTGTGGTGTCATTTCATCTCAATGTCGGGTAAAAGTTCCACAACATTGTAGGCAACATCTCCAAAATGACCTAAATAGTGCTGATGGGGATGTTAAACCTCAAAGCAAACGAACAAACGAAACCTCTTCATGGTTGTCCTATTCCATCAGTTTAATGAGCAACTTCCAAGATTTTCCTTATTTTTGAAGGAAACATAAATTACTTTAAACTGCTTTGTCTACTGGGTATTCATGACCTGGTAAAGCAAGAAATGATTTCATACTCATGAACATTTTGTATAATAAATATTTCCCCTGTATATCAAACTGAAAGGGGATTTGAAGGGGGCAAACCCTGACCTACTGCTGCAGAACTTTATTTCTTGCACACCAGACTAGGAAATCTGTGATTTTACCCTGGGTTAGAAATTTATGTTCTGACCCTGGTGTTCCGACCCAAAATTGAATTTAAATGCGTGTTTGGTAAATGCACTGGTTGATTACGACTGCGTATGCGCCTTCGTTAAGGTTGACGTCACAGCACGCTACATGACGTCACTAAACATTCCTGCAGTGTCATCAAAATATGACGGACGTCGGTACTTGAAGAGACTGCAGCATTAAATATCCAGGCTAAAAAATGGAAGGTATGCAAGAAAAAGAATCCTATATGGGTGTGAGGGGTGGATAGAAAAATCCGTCCCTCAGGATCACTGTCCAGCATCACTCGGCAAGCCTCGTGATCCCGGACAGTGATCCCGTCGGACGGATTTTTCCATCCACCCCTAACACCCATATAAGATTCTTATATTCTCATACCTCTTCATGGTTTTCCTATTCCATCAGTTTAATGAGCAACCTTATATACTCCATTTCAATGGTTTTCCTTATTTTTGAATGGAAAAATAAATTACTATAAACTGTATGAATAAGCAGCCATAATCTATATTGTAGAAAAAAAGAAAATCTCTCAAAACTTCTCAGAGAACAAAGAAAACAGTATTATCCCAGGTATTTCCTAATTTGAGAGACCCAACCTTTGATTCTGAATAAAAACAAGACAATATTGTCTACTACTGCTTGAACATCACTTTTCCTAAATAAAAGCTTGCCTGACAAGATGATATTACATAGACTTGTAAACAATCTACAGAACAGTAAGATAGTAACCCCAACTTTATGATGAGTCAGTTCTAACAAGTATCCATAAAATATGTTTCTAACAATAATTAAAGAAAGGTATCACCCATCTTTCCCCCTTTATCTGGAGCTATGAAGCAAAATATAATGTTAAGAAAATTTTTCATCACATCTCAAAGGAGACAACTCTTGTGAGAAACATGGCTCTGAATTAAATAAATTGCACTCCCTTGAAAAGAAATGCCAGTACAAATTCTTGCAAACAAGCTATGTCAACGCCTGTGGTGGCACAGTCAGTGAACCATGAAATGTAGGTCAAGGTCAAATATAGATATATAGATCCTTGCATTAAAATTTCCAATTCTGTATACAAGCTTTGAGCTAAGGATTCATTCCATTCATATTGTCATCACAACAAGTTATAGTCAAACTCCAATGGCTCAAACCACTTTAGGACTGAACAAGTCCATGAAATGAACACCTTAAACCCCACTTTACCGGTATATAGAGAAAAGTGGGGTTTACTGGGATATACATTATTTTTCTTATTTCTGCTCCAAGACACAGGTTGCGGATATTCATTAGCACCTAGCAACAGATAAGGTTAGTTTTCTGTGATAGTTGAAGAACAGTTTCCCTTATTTCTCCATATAAATCTATGTTGTGGGTACTCATTATAACCACCTCATCGAGGCGGTTCTGATGAATACCCACAACATAGGGTTTAATGCATAAATGACAAAAACTATCCCTCAATTATCGCAAAACACTTACCTTATCTGTTGCTATAAACGCAGTGACACAGGCACATGGGGCTACCCAATGAAGTTAAGAAAGACTCAGCAAAAGCCATTTACCTGGCCATATCAGAGTCTCTGGACTCAGCCGAGACACGGCATCTAGTGACTTAAGCATCTTCATCGGTGAACATTCAAACATTCTACCTGAAATCAAACAATTGCTCAATTTTTAACAGAAATATCAATTTTCAACCCATTTAGTTCTGAGTAGAACATCCTGCTTAAGAATAAGATTTTAGTAGAGTCCATTTTGAAAATCAAGGGTGTCATATTTGATTGATTGAGCATCCACCTAATTCAACTGACCTCGCTCCATCAGACTATCATCTAGTTCCCAAACTGAAAACGGCTATTCAGGTACCCACTTTCAGTCTGATGATGACGTCATATATGCAGTTGATGACTTTCTGAACACCCAAGAAAATAAGTTCTATAAAAGTGGCATGCAGGCCCTTAAACACCGCTGGCAAAATTGTATAGATTCTGAAGGGGAATATGTTGGAAAATAATACAATATGTCCAACATAATTCAAACCCTTCAATATGAGACTCACAACATATCAATCAGCCCTCGTAAGTCCTATCCCACAAATAAATTTTCATTGCCTCATCCCAAAAAGGTTCTACATGTAATTTGGTTTCTATCTGTCCAGCAATTTTAGTGGAGAAGAAGATTTGTTTGTTTGTTTGATTTGAGGTTTTACGTCCCCATCACCACTACATAGGTCATTTTGGAGACGCAGCTTCCAATTTTGTGAGACTTTTACCTGAGTTTGAGATGAAATGACATCTCAAGCTCTGCCGCCAAATGAAACCAATAGGATTTAGAAGCACTGGTGGTCCCACTCGCATTGCTTTGCCTGGGTGGGGGCGAAGAAGAAGATAAATACACTGAATCTAATTTATCCAGAACAAAGGTCAGTAAATAACCTTGACCTTTGGAACTGATAAACTTTCATTCAGCTGATTGCAAATATCAATTCTGATGCCACAGGCTACAATAAGATCAGAAAAATGCACATTTTTGCCTTTTTTCCAAACAAATGTCTAACTGACCAAATTTGACCTTGATAGATCATCAACTAAAGGTCATCATTTGAACAACTTGGTAGGGCCTGAGTCCCTGAAGCTGCATACCAAGTTTCAAGGCCATTGGCTATTTGGTTCCTGAGAGGTTTTCAGCATATATGGGCATGGTGGCCATCTTTGTCATGTGACCAAATCTCATGAACAAACTTTTAATCCCCCATCCCCAAGGAGGTTCCACATGTTATTTGATTTAGTGGAGAAGATAAAAATACTCAATCTGAGCCATCCAAGACAAAGGTCAGTAAATGAGCTTTACCTTTGGAATTGATAAACTTTCATTCAGCTGACTGCAAATATCAATTCTGATGCTACACGCTGCAATAGAATCAGAAATGTCCACAGTTTTGCCTTTTTCCATACAAATGTCAAAGTCCCCAAATTTTACTTTGACTTAAAGAAGGTCAACTAAAGCTCATCATTTGAATGAACTTGGTAGAGCCCAAGACCCTTATACAGTAAATCAAGTCTGAAGGTCATTGGCAATTTAATTCCTGAGATTTTTAAAGGTGTTTACAATATATGGGCATGATGGCTATCTTGGTCATGTGACTCCAATCCCAAGAATAAATATTCATTGTCTCATCCCACTGAGGATCCAGGTGTTATTTGGTTTCAATCAGCTCAGCAAATTTAGTGGAGATTTGCTGCACACCCAAATTCAAGGCCATCGGCCATTTGGTTCCTGAAAATGTTTTTAAAGGTTTATACCATATCTGGGCATGGTGGCCATCTTGGTCATATGACCAAGTTCTTATGAACAAATTTCTAATCCCCCAAACCCATGGAAGGGCCACATATAATTTGGTTTCAATCAGCCCAGCAGTTTAGTAGCTAAGGAGACAAAAATACTGAATCTGAGCCATCCAAGACAAAGGTCAGTAAATGACCTCGACCTTTGGAATTGATAAGCTTGCATTCAGCTGATTACAAATATCAATTCTGATGCCACAGGCTACAACAGAATCAGAGAAATCTAGTTTTGCCTTTTCTCCATGTAAATGTCTGAGTGACCAAATTTGACCTTGACATAAAACAGGTCAAAGTCAACCAAAGGTCATCATTTGACATACTTGGTAGGGCCTGAGTGCCAGATGCTGCATACCAAGTTTCAAGGTCATTGGCCTTATGGTTCCTGAGAAGATTTTTGAAAGTTTTTACCACATGTGGGCATTGCGGCCATCTTGGTCATATGACCTGAACCCCGTGAACAAACTTTCATTTCCTCATTCCATGGATGTTCCATATGAAATGTGACTTCATTGGAACCAGTGGTTTCAGAGGAGATGCTTGAAAATGTTGACAATAACGCAGACACAGACAACTGTGTATACTATAAGCCCCTCAGAGCCTTATGATTTGGAGAGTTAAAATTATTACAAATTTTCATCAGAAAATATCACATAAGTGTGTTATCCTAGTCTAAAATGGGTCAGGATAAATGCATTCTAATGTGTAATATAGCCTTTCAAATAACTGTTTCAAAAGAAATTGTCTGAATTTTATGGTATCTTGTTTTCTACTTTTGCCGTCAGTCCATAAAGAGTCACTGTGGAAGCTTTATAAGCTGAAACTACAGTATAGAGTATTATCTATAACTATCAAGTTTTTATATAAATGTACTTTCAAGAAGATCAATTATACAATTTTATAAATCACATATGAAGTAGCAGACCTGCTGGTCAAGGGTTACAGCCCTTTATTATTACTTTACTTATTTTGAGTCCGTTCATCAGAAGTGGGCGAAAACCAGAGTACCCAGAGTAAAACCACCTGACCTTCTGTTGCAGAACTTGGCATCATACATGTGACCTCAGCAAGCAGTGAGAAACTCAGTGATTAATTTACAGGCTACGGATGCCCATTCAGTAACACTGACCATTCTTCTGAACTGAGAACATTTTGGCACAATCCTGGGCAATACTGTCTGGACTTAAACTTCGAGGTCAATCAACAACTTTTGCAAATGACTGATGATTAATTTTACCTTCAGCACTGTCTGGGCTAATTAAGAAGTTGACAAATTGTTAGTAAGTTTCTTATTTTTTCCCAGAAAACAGGATCTGGCATCTGATGCAAACTGTGCACCAGACAGAGATGAACACTCTCAGTCTAACTATTAATGGTGACAAAGGGAGTGGGGGTGGGGGGAAGGGGTGGCCCTTTGTAAAATGTACTACTATATTTCTAAAATACCCCTCCTGACCAAGGTATTACCAAAAGAGGACAATTCTGAGGAAGTTTGATGATTACTTAACTAATACTGTGGCATCTAGAGTGTTAACAAGGTTGTTCTATGATTAAACCTACTGACCTACTTTGTGATCGAACATGACCCATATTCGAACTTGACCTAGATATTGTAGAGAGGAACATTCTGAGCAAGTTTGCTGATGATTGGACCAAAACTGTGGCTTCTAGAGTGTTAACAAGGTTTTTCTATGATTTGACCTACTGACCTACTTTTTGACCCGACATGACCCATATTCGAACTTGACCTAGATATTGTCAGGATGATCATTCGGAGCAAGACTGAGGATGACTGGACCAAAACTGTGGCCTCTAGAGTGTTAACAAGGTTTTTCTATGGTTTGACCTACTGACCTATGTTTTTACCCCACATGATCCATGTTCGAACTTGAACGAGATATTGTCAGGATGATCATTCTGAGCAATATAGAGGATGATTGGACCAAAACTGTGGCCTCTAGAGTGTTAACAAGGTTTTTCTATGATTTGGCCTACTGACCTCCTTTTTGACCTGACATGACCCATATTTGACATTGACCCAGATATCATCAAGATAAACATTCTGGTAAAGTTTCATGAAGATTGAAGCAAAATTGTGGTCTCTAGAGAATGAACAAGGTTAATGTTGACGCAACACGTCGCACGACACACGTACGACAGACAAAAGGTGATCACAAAAGCTTATCTTGAGCTTTGCTCAGGTGAGCTAAAAAGGTGATGGTCATGAAAACCTACTCAGGTCTTCATCTTGACCAAATATTATATCCATGCAAATTTGATAAAAAATCCTCCCAGTAGTTCAAGAGATATACTGCACACAACCTAAATTTGACCTATTTAGCATGGCGGTGACCTTGAAAGTAAGGTCAAGGTCCCAAAAACCTAATCAGTTTTTCATCAAGTCCCACTTTTATAACCATGCAAATTTGAATAAAATCCACCCAATAGTTCATGAGATATCTTGCACACAAGAAAGTGTCATACTGACGCATACGCATACATCTATGCATATGCCAAAGGGATCTGCACCGAAAACAGTATGTCCCCCTCCCCTTCAGTGGGGGACATAAAACAATATGCCCCCCTCCCCTTTGGTGGGGGGAAATAATTGTGAATGCTTTGGTCATCAACAGACAGGCTACAGACTAACAGATGGGCTTAGATAGATGCCCCTGAATCTTTAATTCTGGGACAGAAAAAGTTTTAAAACCGTAGGGCCAGGTAACTTACCACATCCTCCTAAGAATAAATGATCCCCTGAGAATAAGCAATCTGGGGCTCCTAAGGGGCCTCCATCTAGTAGGTATACCACCTGACCCGCTGTGTGCCCTGAGGCACACTGAACTCGGAAATTAAGACCACCAAACTTCAACTCCTCTTTGTCTGACACTGTACTGAAACAGAAAATTAACACATTTTGTACTGAATGGAATCATCCATCTTATATATAGAGAATACCAGGTGAGCGCATTATGGTATCAAGTTTGTCAGGCAAGGCTTTGAGAACATTTGTAGAATTCCGAGGCTTGCCGAGCAATTCTTTATGCGTTCTAGAAGCCGAGCCTGATAAACTTGATATCCAATGACACAAATCTATTCTATTTATCAGTTTATACCCTTGAACACTCTTAAATTAGCAATTAATGATCAGTTATCAATGGTCCTCAGTGCATCCAAACATATCGGCGGTCGATATATTTTTTATCAGCTGACTATATTTTTTCCTATAATATTTTTTTTCAAGTATTTTTCCATTTTTTCCAGTAATACATGTAATAACATTTTTGCCAATTTCCCTAGCAGTCCAGTTCATCCATAAAAGTGCAATGTCATATTGACCATATAAAGCTCACTTGTTCTGAGATAGCATATCTTTATCAGGTCAATGTGCTACAATGCAACTAATATAGGGGGAAACTGATAAATAGCAGAAATTCATTTAGAAATTTAGGGGTGTCAGGTTTTCAGATAGTGGTTGAACTTTTTGCAAACAGTGAAGGCCCTGATCAGATGCCGCCTTCTGCGGCGTCTGATCTGGGCCTGCACTTTTTGCCAATTACCCATTTCAGGGTTTCCTGTATAAAATGGGTTAAACAGCTATGCAGATAATTAAACCATTTAATACCACCTTATATTACCTAAACAGTGTTGACCGGCATGTTAAACCTAAAATCAAACACATATCACCTTATATATAGCAGTCCATCTTGAAAATAAGAAGCCCCCGCCCATAGGGGCTTGAAGATATATATGGGCTGCATGATGCTTCCACGCAGAGCTGAATCTGGCCCGCACACTAGTACTGGTAAACCCCTTAGAGGATCTAAGCCTGTCCAGGAACCGCAGTGCGAGGCGGACTGTCAATGCTAATAAACACTATTGGTTTCATTGGGCGACAGGTCTTGAGATGTCATTTCATCTCAATGTCGGTAAAAGTCCCACAAAATTGGAAGCAACGTCTCCAAAATGACCTTTACAGTGTTGACAGGGATGTTAAACCTCAAATCAAACAAACAAATCTTGAAAATAAGGGGTGTCAGGTTTAGTTATTTTTGTAAACAGTGAAGACCCTGATCAGATGCCAGGACCTGCAGCATCTGATCTTGACCCCAAGCCCTCTAGTAGCTCAGTGGTTAGCGCAGCCTCAATAGTTCAGTGGTTAGCACGTTTGACTTATGATCGAAAGGTTGTGGGTTCGAATCCAGCTACTGGGGACGAGGTGTGTCCTTGGGCAAGACACACGTAATGCCACTGCCCCACTCCACTCAGGTGTAAATGGGCAGCAGTGGTGTAAAAGTCACTACCTCATTGTCGTGTGCGTGATAACATCCAGAATGAGTGCTCGAGAGCGAGTTTGAAACTTTTATCGCAATGTAACTAAAATAAATCAACATAAACTAAGGCCTGTAGTAGCTACAATGTTGAAATCTTAACCCTTTGTACTGAAAGGAATCTTCCACCTTATATATAGCAGGAGTTCACTTCGAAATTACGAGGAAGCAGGTTGTGTTGACTTTTGAATTTGATTTTGCAAACAGCCAAGGCCCTGATTAGATGCCACATTCTGCAGCGTCTGATCTGGCCCACATCTGATCTGGCTCTTAACTGCTTGCTGATGACCCATTTTGGGGTTTCCCATACAAAATGTGTTAATCAGGTCATCCATACATTGGTCACAAACTGTGTGCCATATTACATATAGTAAATACATGGTTAGTGTCTTTAATAATAAAATATAATCAGTGAGCCTTCGACAGTTTTATAGGGGTGAGCTTCAGCTAGCCCCTATAAAACTGTCACGGCGAATTGATTTTATTTTATTATTAAAGACACTAACCATGTATTTAGTTTATACCACAATTCAAAACAATCACAGGTTTTGGAATAATGTAGCCAAGTTAAGCAAAAAAGACAGCAGACAGTGTGGCAGGTTAAACAACATTAAGTGCCATTGCGTGCACACATAGTGTAACATGACATCAACGAGTGCCAAGTTTCTGATGTCACCGTGCCACAGAGACGCAGGAAACAACATGGACGCTCTCAGTGCTTAACATTATGTAAGAAAATCCGCATATAAATAGTTTATTTTGGCTTTGGAAATTATTTTGAAGGTGAGGCGGTTCTAACGAACACCCACAACCTATGTTAGAAGTATAGATAAGAAAAATATCACAGATTTTCATCAGAAAAATATTGTCATTTTGGATATGTGAAAAGTGTGTTATGTCGCATGAGTGCGTTATCATAATGCCCAGAAAATATGGTCATATCATAATGGGGCTTTGAGATATAGACTGGGCTGCATGATGCTGAAACTGACCACTCAGTACTGCTAAACCCCTTAGAAGGACTAAGCCTGGCCAGGCAAAGTGGTGCAAGACAGAATGTCAAATGCATATAAACCATTTGGTTTCATTGGGCAGCAGGGCTTGAGATGTCATTTCATCTCAATGTAGGTAAAAGTCCCACAAATTTGGAAGCAACATCTCCAAAATGACCTAAATATTGTTGACAGGGATGTTAAACCTCAATTCAAACAAACAAACAAACAAACCCATTTTGTACTCAATGGAATCTTCCACCTTATATATAGAAGTTCATTTCAAAATTTTGGGGTGTCAGTTATTCACATAATGGTTGAATTTTTTGCAAACAGTGAAGGTCTGATCATGATCAGAAGCCACACTTTTTGCCCATGACCCATTTTGTTGTTTCCTGTATAAAATTGGTTAAACAGCTCTGCAGATAATTAAACCATTTAATACCACCTTATATGACCTAAACAGTGTTGACTGGGATATTAAACCTGAAATTAAACAAATATCACCGTATATACAGCAGGAGTCCATCTTGAAAATAAGGGGTGTCAAGTTTAGTTATTTTTGTAAACAGTGAAGGCCCTGGTCAGATGCCAGGACTGCAGCATCTGACCTTGACCCCATGCCCTCTAGTAGCTCAGTGGTTAGATCAGCCTCGAAAGTTCAGTGGTTAGCATGTTTGACTTATGATCGAGAGGTTGTGGGTTCGAATGCAGCCACCGAGGGCGAGGTGTGTCCTTGGCCAAAACACTGCCCTACTCTACAAAATGTGTTAATCAGGTCATCCATACATTGGTCACAAACTGTGTGCCATATTACATATAGTAAATACACAGTTATTGTCTTTAATAATAAAATATAATCAGTGGGCCTTAGACAATTTTATAGGGGCGAGCTTTAGCGAGCTTCAGCGAGCCGCTATAAAATTGTCACGTCGAACTGATTATATTTTATTATTAAAGATGCTAACCATGTATTTGGTTTATACCACAATTCAAAACAATCATGCGTTTTTGAATAACGTAGCCAAGTTAAGCAAAAAAGACAGCAGACAGTGTGGCAGGTTAAACGACATTAAGTGCGATTGTAGTGTAACGTGACGTCAATGAGTGCAAAGTTTCTGATGTCACCGCGCCTCAGAGACACAGGAAACAACATGGACGCCCGAATAAAGGTTTCTCCGTGCTTAACATTATGTAAGAAAATCCGCAAATAAATAGTTTATTTTGGCTTTGGAAATTATTTTGAAGGTTGAGAAGCAACCGCAGTTACAGTGCACAATTATTCCAATGGAACATTCATACGAGGAAAGCCCAAGAAGGTAAGAATTTAGCTGAAATTCTGAAAATCTGTTTAAATTAAAATTGCAAAGACCATAATTTGCAGTTTTGTTGTTTTCTCATGTATAAAAGGTTGCATGTTATTGTTTATGCTTGCAAATTAGGGACCTAAAAAGTAGGTAATGTCTATAAACGGTCACTAAAAGTTATTATAGGACAGTAGAAGGTATTATAGGTCACTACCGATTATAGCGTGCAGTTATTCGACCCTGTTTATTAGGCTAATAGAATGCCTGATTGCGGTATAAAAGCCTCACTCAAGTGATTCTCCTGATATTTTGCACACAAGGTCCCAATGGGTTGCATCACAGAATGTCCAAGTCCAAAATTCACAAATGGGCATCAGTTTCTCAAGAACTATAAGAGCTTCATTAATGAAAAACATTAGCAAACTTTCATTAACTTTATCAAATTACAATCAGACCATCTACCTCTCAGCCCAAAACATATTTATAACAGTAGTACAGTACTAAGGATGTGAAGTCTGGCTCATTATCTCCTAGGCTACCCTAATATAAACTCTCAGCTCCCTGTATACTTACTGTGTGACATCTGGTACATTATCTCCTACCCCACCATAAACTCTCAGCCCTCTGTATCTCTGTTTCATAGCATAATTACCAGCACTGTGGTCCCTATGATGGTTACAGTTAAAGATTAACCATTAATAATATACAGTCGAACTCCGATGGCTCAAACACCTTTGGGACCACGAAAATCTATTCGAGACAGGGGGGGTTCTAGCCAATGAGGGTTACTGCAAAGAGGCATAACAGGCTTAATTTTGGGACATCTTTTGGGACATCTGTGTTTATAATAAAAATGTATGTTGTGTGTTTGTTTGTTTTGTTTGATTTGAGGCTAAACAGTCCCTGTCAACACTGTAAAGGTAATTTTGGAGATGTTGCATCCAATTTCGTGGGACTTTTACCCGACACTGAGATGAAATGACATCTCAAGACCTGCCGCCAAATGAAACTACCGGTAATAGGATTTATAAGCATGGACGGTCCGACTCGCACTGCTTTGCCTGCGCATGCTTTGATCCTCTAAGCGGTTTACCAGAACTCTTGTGCGGGTCGGTTTCAGCTCTGCATGGAAGCATCATGCAGCCCATCTATTTCTTAAAGCCCTGATGGGCGGGGGCCAGTATGATGTGTGTACTCATTAGAATCGGCTCATTGAGGCGATTCAAATGAGTACACACAGCATACTTTTTAAAGATAAAAGTCGAAAATCTCCCACACTACTTCTTATATAGAGGAATTCCCCAAGGACTCAAAAGCGGGTTTGACTCAGACTTGGTATACGAGCCATCGGTGTTAGAGTCATCGAAGTTCTACGGTATTACCATCCTGATTTATTGAGATAAATACTGCAAATACTAACCCTTATCCCGCTGAACATGATAAGCCCTACTTTACAAATAGTAACATTATGAAAACATGCCTATACATATACATTGTCAATTTTACCATCAAACAAGAGCTGTCGCCAGACAGCATAGCTCGCCTGTTTCGCGACTTCAAGATATAAGGAAAAATTTATGAACCATGAAATATAGGTCACACTCACCTTGATATATTTTAGATCAATAATCAGGTCACATGGAACATATATTCCAGATATTACATTTCAGGATCAAATTGTATCTGAATTATAAGGAAAAATCATTGAACCATGAAAATAGGTCACAAGGACCTAGATATATTTCCATGTCAATCATCGGGTCACGTGGAACTAAATATCCAGGTAAGACATTTCTCCATCAAATAGTATTCAAGATAATAGGAAAAATCACTGAACCATGAAATATAGGACACACTGACCTAGATATTAATTCAAGCTCAATCATGGGGTCACATGGAATAAATAATCCAGGTATGACATTTCTCCATCAAATAGTGTTCAAGATAATAGGCAAAATCACTGAACCATGAAATATAGGTCAAACTGACCTGGATATATTTTGCGGTCAATTGTCACATGGAACTAATAATCAAGGTATGACGTTTCTCTATCAAATTGTATTGAAGATAATAGGCAAAATCACTGAACCATGAAATATAGGTCATACTGACCTAGATATATTTTGAGGTCAATAATGGGGTCACATGCAAATAATAACCCAGGTATAACATTTCTCCATCAAATAGTATTCAAGACAATAGACAGAATCACTGGACCATGAAATGTAGGTCACCATGACCTAGATATATTTTGCGGTCAATTATTGGGTCATATGGAACTAATAATCCAGGTATGACATTTCTCCATCAAATAGTATTCTAGATAATAGGCAAAATCGCTGAACCATAAAATATAGGTCACAGTGACCTAGATATATTTTGAGGTCAATAATGGGGTCACCTCCATTTAATAACCCAGGTATAACATTTCTCCATGAAATAGTATTCAAGACAATAGACAGAATCACTGGACCATGAAATGTAGGTCACCATGACCTAGATATATTTTGCGGTCAATTATTGGGTCATATGGAACTAATAATCCAGGTATGACATTTCTCCATCAAATAGTATTCTAGATAATAGGCAAAATCGCTGAACCATAAAATATTGGTCACAGTGACCTAGATATATTTTGAGGTCAATAATGGGGTCACCTCCATTTAATAACCCAGGTATAACATTTCTCCATCAAATAGTATTCAAGATAATAGACAAAATCACTGGACCGTGAAATGTAGGTCACCATGACCTAGATATATTTGCGGTCAATTATTGGGTCATATGGAACTAATTATCCAGGTATGACATTTCTCCATCAAATAGTATTCGAGATAATAGGCAAAATCGCTGAACCATGAAATATAGGTCACAGTGACCTAGATATATTTTGAGGTCAATCATGGAGTCACATGGAACTAATATCCCAGGTATGACATTTCTCCATCAAATAGTATTCGAGATAATAGGCAAAATCGCTGAACCATGAAATATAGGTCACAGTGACCTAGATATATTTTGAGGTCAATCGTGGAGTCACATGGAACTAATATCCCAGGTATGACATTTCTCCAACAAATAGACTTCAAGATATAAGGCAAAATCACTGGACCGTGAAATGTAGGTCACCATGACCTTCACCCTTTTACACTTGAACCAATGTCACTTGATTGGCTGATGTATAACCAATTGTGTCTATAACTCGTTAGTATAATGGAAAGGTATACAACAAATTACAAAGGTGTCCTGGATTTTGACCCCCAGCCCCACCCCATCCCCAATCCCAGGCATGAACCCAGGGGTGTGTTGTCTTGGAATCTCAGAAGACACTCCCAGGTATCCAAGTTGTAAATATGAATGCTTTGTGATGAGTGACTGTTGAGATATAAGCATTTCAAAAACTTTAACACAGAATTACAAAGGTGTTCTAGATTTTGACCCCTAGCCCCACCCCGGGGCATGAACCCAGGGGTCTGTTCTCTTTGAACATCAGAGGACCCTCCCAGGTACTTAAGTTCCAAATATGAGTGGTCTGTGATGAGTGACTGTTGAGATATAAGCATTTGAAAAACTTTAACGCAGTGTGACGGGAACGCAAACGCACACGCGCACGCCATCCGAGGTGACAACAATAGCTCTCCTTGTACTTCGTACAGGCGAGCTAAAAATGAAAATTTTCAGATGAAAAATTTCAGTATTTTTCTTATTTCTGCTCAAAACATAGACTGTGGTTACTCGTTAGTACCGCCTCAGCGAGGCGGTTCTAACGAGTACCCACAATCTATGTTTTTGAGCAGTAATAAGAAAAATAATGTATACCCCTGCAAACCCGAATTTTACTATATAAAAGTAGGGTTTAAGGTGGTCAAATTTATATAGGTGTGTATTCGTGATGAGATCCAGATCAGAAGTCATCTGACCAGTATCTGATCAGATTCTACTCTGCCTTGATCAAGGTAGGGCACGTTTCATGGTATCACATGTACGTCTCACAATGTCTGCTACAAAGGAATTCTTTGGAAAACATTGCAACAATGTATAAAATATTGTGAAAAAGCTTTGCAATAAAAAAAATTTGTTATTTTGATTCGTGACAGGATACACGGAATCACATTCCCCGCATGAAAGCGATATCTGCCCTTGCCCGAATTTGCTCGGGCAAATATCACGCACTCTCAGGCAAAGAAAATGATCCAAAGTTCCCTGTCATTAATCAGTATAATGAAAAATATATCTTACGACTAATGTTGTACGCAGTGTCATAAAGTCATTACTATGAGAATCTCACATGGGTGTGAGGGGTGGATAGGAAATTCTTGCACACCAGACAAGGAAATCCGAGATTTTACCCTGGGATAGAAATTTATGTTCTGACCCTAGTGTTCCGACCCCAAATCGAATATTATGGCGTGTTTGATAAATGCACTGGTTGATTATGACCTCGAATGTGCCGTCGTTAAGGTTGACGTCACAGCACATTATGTGTCGTCACTAAACATTCCTGTACTGTCATCACAATATGGCAGAAGTCTGTAACCGAAGTGACTGCAGCATTAAAAATCCATGCTAATAAATGAGAGGTATGCAAGAAAAAGAATCCTATATGGGTGTGAGGGGTGGATAGAAAAATCCGTCCCTCGGGATCACTGTCCGGCATCACTCGGCAAGCCTCCTGATGCCGGACAGTGACCCTCGCGACGGATTTTTCCATCCACCCCTCCCACCCATATAAGATTCTTATAATCCATCCCGATGGTCACTGCCCAGCACCACGAGGCTTGCCAAGTGATGTCGGACAGTGATCCCGAGGGACAGATTTTTCTAACTACCCCTACCCATATAAGTCTTTTTCTTGTATACCTTTCATATCTGAGAGTGGATTTTTTATACATGTAATGCAGTCACTTTGATTTTCATCTGCCATATTTTGATGTCAACAATGCAGAGTTTTTGATGTCACTGTACATGAAGTGGTCAAACATAACAACAGAGTATGAGACGTCCTATTCAACCAGTGTACATCGAACACATGAAAATTCTCGACTTTTATCTTATCCCTGGGTAGGATAAGCTGGGCGGGTTTTTTTTTTTTTTGGTGTTGGCTTTACGGCTCTTTCAAGATTATTTCACACATATCGAGCCGATCATTAATCAGAGGTGGGCAAAAACTGGAGTACCTGGAGAAAAACCACCTGACCTTCAGTTGCAGAACTTTTCGTCTCACATATGACCCGAACGAGGCTCGAAATACAGCGGTGAGAGACCTAATGATCAAGAGTCAGCGCTCTTAACCACTAGGCCACGAAGGCCCATCAATCCTGGGTAGGATAAGAATTTCTATCCCAGGGTTAAGGTCAAGATTTCCTTATTTGGTGTGCAAAAACTAATTTTCTGTATTAACATCATGAAATGGTATGAAACCATCTGAGACAATGTAATGATTTCTGTAGAAGCTACCATAATGATCCTAAGTATTGTGAGAGATAGGCCTAAGCAAGCAGTGCAGACCCAGACCAGACTTCTTCTCAAGAAGCAGTGTGATCAGGGTCTATAGTTTGCACCTTTGGACTCCTTGCTGGATTGTGAAACAAACGTGTTAAATTTAAAATATTTGGAGAATTACAACAAATCGTCAATGTGTCCAAACTTCTAAAAATTTTACAGTATACTTCTATGATGAAAATACCAAGAAAATATGGCCATATCATAAAAAAATCTCACGCTCATGGTCATTTTAACCCATCGCATGTGGGAAACCCCTAAAGGGGTACTTTGGCAAACAATCTGATCAGAACCTGCACTATTTGCTAACACAAGTTTTTGTAAAAAAAAAAAACAAAAAAAAAAACAGAATAAAACCCCCCAAAAAGGCCTGACACCCCTTATATGACAAATGGACTTGTCCAAAGAGTCCACTAGTATATAATGGGTTAATGAAATTTATGAAACTCATCAAAGGCTCATTTAGTAAAGTTATTTTAGCTCCTATGAATGAGTATTTCAGTTTTATGTCCCACCAACAGCTAAGGTCATACGGAGACAGGACCTCGGTTTAAAGACTCATCCGTAATTCTGGAGAAGCCCGGGATCGATCCTGCGACCCCTGGTTTACAAGGAGAGTAGCGTAACCATTACACCATGGAGGCTTCTCTTAGCTCCTATGATAAACTGAAACTACAAAGACCAACTTACCAATGTTTATGAGTAGTAAGAACAGCTGCTGGAAGAACTTTCAGCTCATCTAACACTTTCTGCAAACATTAAAATCAAAGCACTGACAACACTCATGGTTGGATTGTCCCTTAGGTTGGGATAATGTGACTTAGACTGTTTCACTTAACCCCTAGATTCCTGGGGCCAGTTGTTCAAAACTAACAACGTTGTTAGTTAACGTATCATTAAAACTTTGATCATTAAATATGGCAAATATACAAATACTTTTGCAAATGCAAAAGCTGCTCACATTTTTTCAGCAAAAATTCCAAAATTTTAGATATTGAACTTGCTACAACAGTTAACAGTATGACCATTAACTTTAAGCAAACATTTTGTAAACCCTGATCAGATACTGCTTTCTGCAGTGTCTGATCTGGGTCTACAATGTCTGCAGAACCCATCACACGAGTCCAGTTCACAATGATTGTCCCTTTACACAACACTATGACCTCACAACACTAAGAGTAGCATGTCTATAAGTTATTTTGTTTGTTTGTTTGTATTGGAGTTTACTGGCCCAGTCAACACTATTTTAGGTCATTTTTAGCTAGTCAGTTTACATATCCACACCTTTCCTTGGCAAGCTTATACGTAAGCGGTTAACCAGTACAGTGCACATTCTTTTGCCAGAAACTGACAACTACCCTTCTTGAATCAGCGGAAGGGAGACAATGACCGAAGAAAAGATTTCATGATCAATCTCCTCGAAAGAATGTTGCTGACCCCGGCAGGTATCGAACCTGTGTCCTCCTGATCACCAGTCAGATGCGCATCTGACTGAGCTACCGAGGCCGGTAGCATAGCTAAAAGTAAGGATCATCTGGATTTAGTGCAAATCAATGATAGTCACCTGGACATCAGCAATGTAAAGCTACTGCACACAGTAACTTTTGGTTGACTGACAAACAATCCACCCAAATATTATAGAATCTTCATTAAATTTTGTATTCCACAGGGACCAATATAAAACGTATTTTTCCACCTGATTCGCGATACAATATTTTGATCAGAGGCTTTATAAAAAAAAAATACATGTATTTTAAAGGCAAACTGAATTTTCAGTCTATCCTGATAAAGGTTTCTAGCCACAATATTGCACTGCAAGTAAATTGGAACAGGAATAGTCGCATCTGTGGGGGTGCAAAGTCACTGACCCATGAAATATAGGTAAAGGTCAAACATGGAAGCTTGCACTAAACTTGTCATCTCTAGATACAACTTCCTACAAAGTATCATTAATGAAGGTGTAATAGTTCTTGAGAAACAGACTTGAACATTAGGGTGAATGCTTAGGTGGTAATTACCTGTACAGGTTCAGGGTCTCCAGGGTCTATGACCACACAGGTATTAGACTCAGTATCTAAGATAATGTAACTGTAGTTGTCCAGGGCAACAGGAACAGGGGTTATCTTGAGTTCTGAAAAATAATAGAGGACCTTACATGAGTGTTGAAGTATTATTGAATTTATTAAACGAGTTGAGGAAAAAGGATAAAATGTGAGTTTAATGAATCCAATAATACATTTTATTCATGTTTTGTTTACAAAAATGCCAATATTCCACCATAAGTAAAAGCGACGTTTTTAAGGATGTCATACATGTAGGGTTACGGAACATATCTAAGTAATTTGCATATTTAATCCACTAGTGGATTATGGAATTTATTACATGGCATTATTATATTCTCAGATGTGACGTATTCTGATAAATGCAAATACACCAGAACCTCTTTACAACACTATTAATGGGGTACAAAGCAGACACTGTCTGACATTACGTCAATGTAATAAATCGGCTGAACAAGAAGACTAAATGCCCTATTTGTGCATATAGCAAGCACAATATATAAATGAGTAAAGATACCTCAGTGAATTACCGAGCCAGGATCCAAAGCCTACCCCAAACATTAACGGGATAGATAAACACATCCCAACAAACAACAAAACAACAGGTGACAAGCCAAGCCAGCAGATTCCTGCTATACAGACACCAACCCTCACTCCCACTGAACCAAATAAATGGACACATGGAAGTGTAAAACTGGAAATATTTGAAAATTGATCAGCACCGCATATAAAATGAAACCACAAGGGAAGCACCACCTCTAGATCACAAAAATATACAAACCTTATCTGTTGCTAATAGCTAAGTGCAGACATCAAAAGTTCAGTACAAACAGAAAAGATTGTAAAATATTCCATAATGGTTTCAAGCCTGTGCCAGCACAACGTCAATTAAATGTCGGTGCAACAGTGCACCAATGTAGATGTGACGTTGCATAAACGTCGTGACGTTGTACTGGCGTTGATGTGACGTCACAATTACACCATGTGCCTGCTGGGGTCTGTACTCACCCATTTAAATCACACTATATATGAATGCCAGTTTTATGTATGTTTCAATAACCAGAATTATCTGGCTAACTGGCTGCATTGTTAAATTCCCATGTGTGACTGGCTTAAATAAGGAATTAAAATATTTTTGGGGGGTATTGACATTTAACAGCCCAATCAACACTATTTTAGGTATTTTTTTAGCCGGTCAGTTGACATATACACACTTTTCCAGGGACAGGCTTATACCTACATGTAAGTGGTTAACCTGTACAGTACACATTCCTTCGCAGCAACTGCCCAAGGAATTATTTAGAAGTGGTACATGTATAGGGACACCCTAAATGAACACTGCAACAGCAATGTTTTGGCATTCAACCCATTCTTACTGTCAAAGCTGTTAACAGAACAAAGGCAAACAGTGTATACCTAGATCAGCTGTTGCATAATGCAGAATCTGATCAGGGTCTACACTGTTTCCGAATAGGTTTATTCCCAAGAATTTGGGATCTGTCCGCATCAGTTCCTGATCGTTTCTCTTTTAAATTTTTTATTCATCAAAAATAAAACAAGAAGGCCCTGAATCGCTCACCTGTGTATCAGTGTCTCTAGTACATTCTTGGCCCAAGGGCTATAATTTGAACAAACTTGGTAGCAGTCCACTAGATGAAGCTTCATACCAAATATTAAAGACCTGGGCCTTCTGATTTCAGAAAATATTTTTAAAGGTTTTTCCCTATATAAGCCTATGTAAAACCAGCGGGCCATGGCGCGGAGACATTTTGGCGCCAGGGCTATAATTGGAACAATCTCAGTAGAGGTCCACTAGATGACGCTTCACGACAAATATCAAAGACCTGGGCCTTATGGTTTCAGACAAGAAGATTTTTAAACGCTTTTTCCTTCCGGGTATATAAGCCTATAAACAAGAGGCCCATGGGCCACTATGCTCACCAGAGCTCAGGTGGGCACTGCCAAATTGCAGCCATGTATTTTAACATGGTATCATTTTAATCTGCCAAATGAACCCCCATATCCAAATGAGCATCAATGTGGACTCAGTATATGAAACATTAGGCCTTTTATGAAGTAGAGGGGGTGGGGCATGGACCCAATGGAGCCCTGGTTGGTATCACTAAATGTGTCTTATCACAAAGAACAAGAATATATATGGTTTAGCAGTGGGGATCTGCATGGCTGGAGATAAAAGTGGAGGGGTTGGAGCATGCCCTGTCGTTCCCAGGAAAGCCCAAGATTGTTGTCCCTAAATGTGTCTCATCATAAGGACCAAGTATATATATGGTTTAGGGGTGGGAATCTGAACGGTTTCCAAGATATCCTTTCATGAAGTGATAAAGGAGAGGAATGGCCCCTGCGGACACCCCTACAGTAGGTGTGCTAATAATAAGGAACAAGAACATATATGAATATGGGGTGGGGATTTGAATGGTTTCTGAAATATATGGCCTTTTATGAAATGGAAGGGCGGGGCACATTGCCTCAGCACAAAGAGACCCCCAAGTTGGTGTGACTGAATGAGTTATCATATGGAACAAGAATATATATGGTTTAGGGGTGGGGATCTGAACTATTTCTGAGATATGTGGCTTTTAATGAAGTCAAGCGGTGGAGCAAGGCCCGGGCATGCCCCGGGGACTCACAAGCTGGTGTCAATGAATGTGCCTTATCATAAGGAAGATGAATATATATGGTTTAGGGGTGGGGCTCTGAACAGTTTCTGAGATATAAGGCCTTTTGTGAAGTGCAGGGGTGGGGCAAGGCCCAGGGAGACCCCCAGGTTGGTGTCAATGAAAGTGTCTTATCATAAGGAACAAGAATATATATGGTTTAGGGGTGGGGATCTGTAAGGTTTCCGAGATATTGTGATATTATGAAATGGAGGGGGTGGGGCATGGCCCCAGCACATCCCTGGGGACCCCCAGGTTGGTGTCACTGAATTTGTCTCATCATAATGAACAAGAACATATATGGTTTAGGGGTGGGGATCTGAACAGTTTCTGAGATATATGGCCTTTTGTGAAGTGAAGGGGTGGGGCATGGCTCCGGCGCACCCCGGAAGACCCCCAATTTGGGGTCAATGAATGCGTCTTATCATAAGGAGCAAGAATATATATGGTTTAAGGGTGCGGATCTGTAAGGTTTCCGAGATATTGGGCCTGGAGGGGCGGGACATGGCCCCGGCGCATCCCGGGGGACCCCCAGTTTGATGTCACTGAATGCGTCTTATCATAAGGAACAAGAGTATATAGGGTTCAGGGGTGGGGATCTGAATTGTTTCCGAGATATTGGGCCTTTTATGAAGTGGAGGGGGTGGGGCATGGCCTCGGCACATCCCGGAGGACCTCCAGGTTGGTGTCACTGAATGCGTCTTATTAATAGGAACAAGAATATATATGGTTTAGGGGTGGGGATCTGTAAGGTTTCTGAGATATAAGTCATTTTATGAAGTACTGGGGGCGGGGCATGGCCCCGGCACAACCTACTGGACCCCCCGGTTGACATAACAGCATATGGCTGAGAGAAGTTTACTAAAGGAACATTTCTATGAAAGTTTTGTCAAAATATCTGCAAAGGCTTTGTAGTTAATGCCATTTTTCAATTTTCCCCATTATAAGTCTATGGAAAATCTAAGTTGCCATAGCAACCAAACTAAAGAGCCGAATTTCATAAAAAACACAAAACCTGTAAAGGCAAATATGGTGAATATTTCCATAAACTTTCAGCCTCATAGAGCATACGGTTTCTGAGGAGATGATTTTTTAAGTATTTTTTTTTCTATTTTTTCATTTTGGTTTCCATGGCAACCAATACAAATGAGCAGTAGGCCTAAAATCATATGGCAGATAGTAGATTGCCTAAGGAATATTTCTATGAAAGTTTTGTCAAAATATCTGCAGTGGCTTGGCAGTAAATGCCATTTTTCAATTTTCCCCATTATAAGTCTATGGAAACTCTAAGTTGCCATAGCAACCAAACCAATGAGCCGAATTTCATAAAAAACACAAACTTTCAATCCCCCAACCCAAGGATGCTACAGATGAAATTTGGACTCAATCGGCCCAGTGGTTTCAGAGGAGATGTCGTTTGAAAGTGTTGACGACGCAGACGCAGACGCAGACGCAGACGACGACGACGGACAACTGCCTATCCTAAAAGCTCCCCCGGAGCCTTCGGCTCTGGTGAGCTAAAAACTAGTGGTTCCTGGCGCGGGGACATATTTGGCCTCAAGGATATAATTTGAATAATCTTGGTAGATTTTGTTTGATTTGAGGTTTAACGTCCCCGTCAACACTGTAAAGGTCATTTTGGAGACGTTGCTTCCAATTTTGTGGGACTTTTACCCGACATTGAGATGAAATGACATCCCAAGCCCTGTCGCCCAATGAAACCAATAGGGTTTATTAGCATGGACGGTCCGCCTCACACCGCGGTTCCTGGACAGACTTAGATCCTCTAAGCGGTTTACCAGTACTAGTGTGCGGGCCGGATTCAGCTCTGCGTGGAAGCATCATGCAGCCCATATATTTCTTCAAGCCCCTATGGGCGGGGGCAGCAATCTTGGTAGATGTCCATTAGATGAAGCTTCATAACAAATATCAAAGACCTGGGCCTTCTGATTTCAGAAAAGAAGATTTTTAAAGGTTTTCCCTATATAAACCTATGTAAAACCAGTGGGCCCTGGTGCGAGGGCATTTTTTTGCCCCAGGGCTATAATTTGAACAATCTCAGTAGAGGTCCACTAGATGAAGCTTCACACCAAATCTCAAAAACCTGGGCCTTCTGGTTTCAAACAAATAGATTTTTAAAGGATTTTTTTCTATATAAGCCTATGTACAATGTAAAACTAGTGGGTCCCAGCGTGGGGACATTTTTGGCCCCAAGGCTATTATTTGAACAAACTTGGTAGAGGTCCATTAGATGAAGCTTCATACAAAATATCAAAGACAAGGGCCTTCTGGTTTCAGACAAGAAGATTTTTGAAGGTTTTCCCTATATACGCCTATGTGAAACCAGTGGGTCCCAGGGCGGGGGATTTTTGGCCCCAGGACTATATTTTGAATAATTTTGGTAGAGGTCCACTAGATGAAGCTTCATACAAAATATCAAAGACCTGGGCCTTCTGGTCTCAGACAAGAAGATTTTTAAAGGTTTTTCCCTATATAAGTCTATGTAAAACTAGAAGGCCCCGGCGCTGAGGAATTTTTGGCCCCAGGGTCCCAGGGCTATACTTTGAACAATCTTGGCAGAGGTCCACTAGATGAAACTTCATACCAAATATCAAAGACCTGGACCATGCGGTTTCAGAGAAGCAGATTTTTTTAAGTTTTCAGTAAAAAAAAAATCTGATTTTAGCTTCTGTGACCTAGATGTGCAACTGACCAGAACCGTTTGAACAATTTTGAAAGGGGACCACCTAAGGATCATTCCTGTGAAGTTTGGTCAAAATCCGATCAGTGGTTAAGGAGGAGATGTTGTTTGAAGAAATTGTTTACGCACACACGTACGCACACACGTATGCACGCACGACGGACAAAAAGCGATCCCAAAAGCTCACCTCGTCACTATGTGACAGGTGAACTAGTAAAAAAGAGGACTGCCCAGCCTTAAATGACAAAAAGACTTGCCCAACATATTACAATGGAAGAGTCCACCTGTATACAATGGTTTAAGGTGTTAGGCTCATGAACATAGCGCCTGTTAAGGAGTAACAAGGATGAGATTTTACAATAATAATATTCATATATGTTGTAGGCATTTCTCAGAATCACAGGACCTGGCAAATCCACTACCCTGGCCCAAGTTGCCCAGCACAAGCCCAAATTTTGGCTGGGCAGGGGATTTTTTTTTTATTTTTTCTATTTTGGTACAATCCCCAGAAAAATGTTAAGAATAGATATATGTAGGGAACATTGAAATTCTGGGTCATTTGAAGATGGAGTATGACTGCCAAGCATTTGAAGTGGTGTAAGGCCCTGTTTTTAAAATCGCCTTCTAACCATAAAAACCCAAACATTTGGACTTATTGTATTCTAAAATTTTAACAAATTCGTTTCACGATCAAGCAAGGAGTCAAAAAAGTGCAGATGGAATGGCAAACAGTGTAGACCTTGATCAGACTGCTCCAGAAGCAGTCTGCTCTAGGTCTGCACTGTTTGTTTAGGACCATCTGTTCCAATACTTAGGATCAATATGGTATCAACAGCCTGAACAGACTCTTTCCTGTGCATTATGTGGATGCCTCTGGGCCAAAGGTTTCCTCATACAGACAGGGTTCGCTGCCTACTTGTACTATGACTGTGCAGGTACACAGACTGATTTCAGTTTTGCTGAGCACCGTCTTTGTCTTAAATTTTCAGACACCTCTATTCCTTACTGTACTTGTTCTATAACTTGAATCAGTATAATTTACTACCCGATGTTGTGTCATAAAGTAGCTGGATGAGTGGCAATCTGTATTGGCCATGATTAGAAGCGGCTTAATTTTGTTATGGTTTGTCTTTGAGAGTGTGTATCGCTTATAGTTTGTGTTTTGCATAGCCAACTGGCCATTTTGTGGGAAAGTGACTGTCCGTTTGGCTTTCCGCTATTGGTGTTTCCATCAGAGTCTAGTTATTTCATGTTTGCGGGTTTTTTTCTCTTTGGTGTCTCTGATGGGAGCTGTGGGTTAATTGTATCGATTCCGGATGATTGCCACTACGTTTGCTCAGACCTATCTGTCTGACTAGTAGGTGACTACATGCAGTAATTCATATGGTATACATGTAATGATGTTTGAGGATAACTTTTTACTTGGTGTGCTATAAACAAACCATATACAGCAGACTCTCATTATCTCAAACTCTGATGTCTCAAACAATGGCTAAAGTCAAACTAAATTTTGTGAACAGTTCAACTTTTTTTTTGTCTCAAACTAGTGTTATCTCAAACCAAATATTCCTTTCCTTGGAGTTTGAGATAACGAGAGTTGACTGAACATGTTGTTACGGACCACAGTTCCTCCTTTCACTTATCTACCTTGGTAGATTATGCATAGCTTTTAGGTTTATCACCACTCAGACAATCTGACAACTGCCCAGGTTCGAATCGCACCACAGGTGGGGATTTTTTTTTTCAGATATGCTTCATTCCTTTGTTACGGCATGTTGTAAGAATGTTTATACAGTGTATATAATATAGTTTGCTTAGAAAACTGTGCACATGACGTTTCCTAGGTGATTGGCTAAAGGTGCATTACGAAAACACGCCTATACAAATACATATTAAATTTTACGGTCGTAAAAAAAATGAAAATTTTAAGAAAAATGTTGATATGTTTCTTTAGAGTAGAAATAAAAAAATAAGGTTTACCACTGTAAACCCCACTTTAACTATATAAAAGTAGGGTTCAAGGGTGTCAGAATTATATAGGCGTTTTATCGTGATGTTTATGACTGACTTACTTCCATAAGAAGCTGGGTGAACGACTGTGTGGCCTTCTGCATTGTATTTTTCTCTAGCTTTGGCAATATCACGATTGTGATAGTAGTATCCAATTCTAGTTCTTGTGTACAAAAAATACCTGAAATCAAAAGATATACATGTACATGCATTACCAATTTATATAGGGAAATATAAAAACGAAATACAAAGCTTTAATGTGTAAAATCTATAATGACTAAGACATTGTAAGATTTCAGCATGTTTCCTTATACAATGGAGAATTGATATAACAATAACATTACTAAGATACCAACGTAATCCATTCAAATATGTTCTATAAAAGGGTTATCCTTTGGAAGCAAGGAATACACCACAGAAGTGAAAAATATGGAGTGTACATGTTTTCTGGGCCAGACTAGCTAGTTTCGGCCAATTAGGCCTCATCAGTGACCCTCAGATATTTTCAAATTCGACAATGGAATCAATGATCCCAAAGGACAAGAAAATATAATCTACACTATGATGTAGGGCAGGGAGACGTTTTACCGCCGCCACACATTCCCACACACCAGCTGTAGTGAAGTTAAATATGTTCTATAAAAGGGTTATCATTATGTGATGTATGATAAGCAAGTTGTATAACCGGCAACTACATCTCTCCACTCTTTACAAAAGTTCATGTGTTAACTGTAGGAAATATTAAAATCTCAACCTAAAGACCAAAAAAGGGTGTGTTGTTCCGTTGGAAAAACTTGAATTAAATAAGAAATTCCTTGTAGGGAAAAGATCTGGGTCGTGGGATTCATAGTAGCTAGTGAAGACTTCTGTATTTCTCACTGAGATTTCTCTTTACTTCTTTGAAAGAATGTTAATTTTCCTTGTAGGTCTCTGTCCTCTATCAGTTCCTCTGTCTTTCTCCTTGGATTAGCTTCAATGATCGGTCTTCATATCGGATTTGTCTTGGCCTACCCACCAGTCACATTCTTGAAGTTCTGTGGTTCAAAGCAGCCCTCTTCTATGCTTACTGTTTGTGTCAGCAGGTTCATCCACAGATGCTCTTGGTCAGGGCACTTGCTAACTTTTTTTTAAGTTATTTTTTGCATTTTGCTATAATTGGAACACTTACCATCATCATAAAACATGTTTATAAACTTCTAGACAAGGTTTAAAAATTTCTTTTTTACTATCAAGGCTCGAATTAGTAAAGACTTATTCATTATGACAACTAGTTGCAGAGGATTTGGATTTCAATATTTTTATAGCCCTGACAGAATAAGTAATTACTTACAACACAGAAGAGTGTTATGCGCGACTTTTTGGGGTCTGTTTCATAACTGTTAGAGGACTCACTGAAAGAATCCTTTTACACAGCATCTGTATCTTCAGTACCTTCTTTAACAAAACTGCAGACTTACCTGTGTTTAAAATAAACAATTAAATTTTCACACCTACAGGGACTATTCAATCTCTACCTGTCAAACTTGCGTGAAAACATTTGAACACCCGTAAGCATGGTGAGAAAGTTTTAAAATACATGTTTAGGTAAATATATGGCTAGTTACAGGTCCCTATCTAGGTAAATAATTCAAATATTTATGTTAGTAATCCAAACCACAAAAACAGTCTGTAAATCAGCTCAGGTCAAATCTAAGCAATGTGTGGAAAATATGAAAATATCCATGAACAGAATAGTATGTGGTTGCTTAGGGAAACCAGTATGACAATATATAAAAGGGTATTTGCTTTCATTTAGGTTACATCACGAAAACACGCCTATATAATTTTGACCCCCTTGAGCCCCACTTTTATATAGTAAAACTTGGGTTTCCGGGGGTATACCTTATTTTTCTTATTTCTGCTCTAAAATATAGATTGTGGGTACTCGTTAGAACCGCCTCGATGAGGCAGTTCTAACGAGTGCCCACAATCTATATTTTGAGCAGAAAGAAGAAAAATATAACAATTTTTCATTTTAAAATTTTCATTTTTTCAGCGATAAAGGTGGCAATGTATTTGTATAGGCGTGTTTTCGTAATGACTTATGGGAGTATAATAAACAGTCACCCTAAATGCTGAGTACATAGTATTGTATTTCTCACTATTTCCTGGGAATTACCAGTATTTCCCACCTTCCTGGGACAAACTCGTATTTTTCACCTTTTTGTCAACCTTGGTCCTCCACATGCATGACAAGCTAGGTCTCACATGGTAGACTATGACATCATGCATGAATTCTGGTTCCATCTTAACTCTTTCTGTAGGTGTGGCCTTTGCTTACGATAACATCTTGGCTTTTGCTTTCTGAGACTGGATATGTTATAATTACAGTATACCTTGTGAATTTTTGCAAGATGAACAACACATAAGTTAAAGGCTCCGGGGGGGCTTATAGGACTCAGGGCTTTAGATAAGGCTGCGTACCGCGTAAATTACGAAAATAATTGGGAGGATACTCCTTTTTTTCAAATCTGCTGCGTATCAGGTACGAAAAACAAATTAGCATTACGCATTTAATATTTTTTGAGAGCGTATTTGGAACGCACGTGAAATAAACGACGTGTGTAAGAAAAGGCGGGAAATTCTCACACGGGAAAATTATGCATACATAAATTATTTCAAGGGAATCAAGTTTTATTGGGGTTGTGGTTACGGTCCTTTCAAGATTATATCACATATAGAACCGATCCGATCATTAATCAGGTGGGCGTAAACCGGAGTAATCTGAACTACAGTAAGACGAGCGAGCAGTGAAGTCTCGGATCAGTCAGCGCATGCGCGCAAGCCTTCATTAGCCGTTTTGATTGTATGAGCAGGTCATTGCTCAACAGTATCGACGCGCATCAGCCTGCGCATCGTTGATTTTACAAGCTGGGTTATCCAAACAGACTTACGTAGTTGTTGCGCATGTTGTTCTGACTTACAAAGTGGTTGCGCGTGCTGGTCTAAGTCTTCGAGTATCGTGCGACCAGTGAAGACTCGGAGTAGCCTGCGCATCATTGCAAACTGCTCAGTCTTCGCTGACCCCAAGAGCCTTTTGCAGGGCTTCTCAGAGATAGGTGAGAAAAAAGGTTGCCCGGGTGCGCATGTTTATCTTGGTCTTTGCAAGGTGTTGTGCAACGCAGCTCGGTATACACACTGTTTACTTGTAATACCGTCGCAGACTGATCAAGCCTCGGGGATATTGCAAACACTAGCTTCGCATTTTGATCAGAGTCTTTGCAGATCATTGGCAACCAGTGAAGACGCACATTCAGCCTGAGTTCTGAAACGTCAAATGACATGGATAATTATTGAGTAGTCTCCCTTGAACAGATAACTTATTCAGTCATTGGTTATTTTTTGTATTGCTTTAATAACACGCTTTCAGATGAATCAAACAAATTATTTTTTATTTAAATATTATTATTCTATATTAAAAGATACCTATAAGTTAAATGTTCAAATGATTTTTAAATAATAAACGTTGTTATTGCTTCGACCCAGTACACCACTTATTTGTGAAATGCATGTAAATATAAAAGTATATAATTCCAGTAAAGACATCAGTACCTTTACTTTCACTAACTTGTGAGAAGCCAATAGATCATAACGATTTTGATGGCATTTCATAAACCAAAAAATAGTGTCTATTTTACTCATGCCGCCCCTCTTCCCTAAATCCTAGCTGGAGCAATGCAATCTTAAGTTCTTTTCAGCTGATCTGGAGCTGTCTCTGCCGCACTTTTCGTGAAAAAGGTTTTGACAGATATTTGACCCAGTAACTGGTTCCCATTATAACATTGTAAGGAAACACGATGGGTCCCACGATCGAAGGATGGAAGAAAATAAATATCCATGGACAATATATGATGAAATTGAGAATATGGTTTTGAAAAGGAATTATAAAAGTTTTAAAGAATATGAGTTTCATTCCATATCTTGGAAAATAAAGTGAAGCTGATATTCTAATTTTTTAGAAACTCTTTGGCCACAATAATCAGCCATTGAAGTCCTGGTATCCGCCAAGAGAACTGAACCCCAAAAGCTAGATTTCTCCATCAACAAACTGCTCAGAAGAGATTTCAATATGGCATTGTTTTGTCTGATTTGTGGCCAGGCATACTGCTTGTTTTCTAATAGACACAGATATTGAATATGTGTATCTATTTATGAAAACAAACAGTACACCTGGCCACAAATCAGTCCATAAAAACATTGTATCGAGGATGCAAAATAAAGTTTTTTGGTTTATTTTTCAGTACTCTTTAAAAATTTCTCATTACTCCTTTTTTTAAATAAAAAATCCTCGTTACTCCTTTTTCAAAAAAAGGACGAGTACTGTACTCTTTTGAAAAAAAAATTATCTAAAGCCCTGTAGGATAGACAGTGGTCCATGGACCATTGTGGTCGAGTGTTTGTAGATGCATATTTTGTATTTGCTTGTACAAATATGACAGAAAATATAGGCTTGTACAAGTGTGTTAGCAATTCTGTGCCAGACCTCTGTCCTTGTGCCCATTTTCTGTGTGATAGCATATACTTGTTATGGGCCAATTTGGGCTAGTATAAATGTGATAGCAATACTGTGCCATAGCTCTGCCCCTGGGCCTCTTTTTTATCCACACGCTTTTCGAAGAAAAAGTGGGGATATTGTTTTTGTTTGTTTGATTTGAGATTTAACGTCCTCATCAACACTGTAAAGGTCATTTTGGAGATGTTGCTTCCAATTTTGTAGGACTTTTACCCGGCATTGAGATGATATGACATCTCAATCCCTGTCGTCCATTGAAACCAATAGGGTTTGTAAGCATGGACTCACACCGTTTGCCTCGGCAGGCTTAGATCCTCTAAGCAGTTTACAAGTACTCGTGTGCGGGTCGGTTTCAGCTCTACGTGGAAGCATCATGCAGCCCTTATATTTCTTCAAGCCCCGATGGGCGGGGGCCGGGGGATATTGTCATGGTCTTCGTCGTTCGTCCGTATGTATGTACGTCCGTCTTACCAGATAAATCCTCCTAGACGGTTATAGATAGAAACTTGAAACTTTGGGAACTGATCTATCTTTGGTCTGGGGAGTGCATGACCCCTGGGGTGGGGCCCATAGGGGTCAAAAATAAAAATTTCCAGAACATGGTTGTGTAACATATCAAAGTGAATGGCATGATGAGTAGATTATGTAGTGGCGTGGGGATATTCGATGGTGTGCCATCCACTGAGCAATTCTTGTTTCTTCAAAGCTTACACTGGTTATGAGAAAACTTATACTTGTTGCTGCATTATATACATAAAGGTCAACCTGCATTGTGGGTAATTAACGGCTGTACTTCCTTATTAAACCCGAAGTAATAGTGACAACGCCCGTGGGCATTGAAAATAGGAGCTTTTTTCGTGACGTACTTCCGGTTCTAAAAATAGAACGGGAAAAGCCCTGGCCGTCAACTGTCGTATTGCTTCAAGGCAGTGGGACAGATAAAGTGTTAATTACAGCATAAAGCAGTGGAATTATTTTAAACTTTTGGCGAAATTCTTATGTAAGATAATGGGAGAAACACCGATACGCTGCCAGATGTGAAATTTTGCATTACGAAAACATGCCTATACAAAGACATTATCAATTTTTCGGCAAAAAAATGAAAATTTTAAGATGAAAAAATGTAATATTTTTCTTATTTTTGCTCAAAACATAGATTGCGGCGACTCGATAGAACCGCCTCGACGAGATTTTCGTCAATTAAAAACGGATCCAGGAAAAATGAATTTCAGCAACAAAAGCAAAATATCATTCTTTCCTTCTCGAGGAATTATTTCAATGCAAACGGGCATATTTGCTCTCAAAATGTCTGAATATTGTTAGCATTTTATGTTCTGCCAATACACTTGAATAGCGATGGCCATTTCAATTGACGGCCAGTGCTTTGCGCATGCGCAAGAATGACATCATAAACGGAATTCCTAAAACCTCCTATAAGACTTTTTCTAAGTAAATGGGTTTACAGGAGTGTTCATTTCACAGACTTGTTAACAAAGACATATTTGTTAATGAACCTGCTGTCACAATAAAAGCTTATGGCGTTTGTTCCTGAACAAGTTGGTCAATTCAATGATGCGTTTAATAAAACTGAGTTCACGGAGGTTCCATTGACTGGAAGATCGGCCCCATTCATGAATAATATTGTTGTGACAGCTGCAGGAGTGATCAAATTACTTCAAGGCTTAAACCCCAGTAAGGCCTTAGGACCTGATGAGCTTCATCCTAGAGTCCTGAAGGAACTAGCAAACTAGTTGGGTCCAGTTTTTGCACACTTGTTTCAATAGTCTCTTGATAAGGGTGAAATCCCCAAAGAATGACTCTTAGCAAACATCTGTCCCCTCTTTAAAAAAAGAGATAGGGCTCTTGCCCGTAATTATCGCCCTGTGTCTCTGACTTGTGTTCTGTGTAAATTGCTGGAACATATAGTCTGCACAAACATCATGGCCCACTTGGACGAACATAAACGTTTTTGAGACAGACAACATGCATTTAGGAAAAGGCACAGTTGTGAAACTCAGCTGAGCACAGTTATTAATGACTGGGCAAAAATCTTGGACAAAGGGGGACAGGTGGCTTTTGACACCCCTCCTCATGAACTACTTAAATCTAAGTTATTTGGTTATGGAATTGGGGGAAAGACCCTCAAATGGATAGATTCCTTTCTTTGCTACAGAAAACAGCGGGGTTGTTGTTAATGGTGAATATTCGGAGTGGGCTCCAGTTTTGTCTGGAGTCCTGCAAGGGACCGTTCTTGTTCCACTTTTGTTCTCCCTGTAAATCAATGATATTTCCACTGACATTGACTCGGAAATAAGACTGTTCGCAGATGACTGTGTTTGTTACCGGGAAATTAGAGATACAGAGGACTCATTGAAACTTCAGGCTGACATAGATAGATTAGGATGTTGGGCACGTAAATGGGGCTTGAGATTTCAGCCAGTTAAATGCAATATTATGCAGATAACTAGGAAGAGATCTAATAAAGTTGAGGCTTCTTACACCTTAGAGGGAACGGTCCTCGAGAATGTGGACTCCATTAAATACCTTGGAGTGACAATCTCACACAACTGAGATGGAATACTCATATTAGCAACATTAGTGTTTCCCCCCAGCCCTATTTAGCATGGCGCCACGCCATGCCCCTTTTCTCTAGCGCCATGCCCTTTTTCAGATAGAGTAAATGTTGCCCTACATTTCGGTAAAAAAATCACTGAAATTGACCAAAAAATAACAAAGTTATGCCTGTTTAAATAAGGACTATATTAGATACCTTTCAGCAATAAATTGTTGCCTTTTTGACAGTCCACCTTTATGTTTATTGAACTTAATTACAATGTATATCACTTTAAGAAGTCATCACTGTGTTTTGATAACAAGTGTGAGTGGCACCAATTAAGCAAATGAAGTGTGAAAGTGTGCCTGACCAGTGTCATGTCAGTGTTTATGTGTATAACAACAACAATAACAATAACTTTATTTCAGCATTAAACATTACAAAAATGTTTTTAGCCTACATCAGCAGTATAACAGTGAAAACATGAAACACAATATACAATATTCTTTTAACATAGGAGCGGTCTTAAGCATTAATGAGACATATAATGACCAGTGTTTGGCATTATTTTTACAATTTCAGACGATCTGAATGGAGTCTCTCAGTCTCATGGCATAAAACACAAACTTTGCTAAATTTAGAATAGAATTTTTTTATTTTTTGGACATAAGATCATCAAACTTGTTCATCGTCGGCCAACGGCAGTAGTAATTCTTGAAGTATTTATTTCTCAAATCTCTATATAGTGGGCATACTAATAGGAAATGGTATTCGTTTTCTATCATATTCATATTGCAATATCTGCACAGTCTATCATTTCTTTCAATATTTTGGAATCTGCCACGTTCTATAGCTAAATCATGGGAGGACAGTCTAAATTTTGTTAGAGCAATCTTATATTTGTTATCAGTTACAAAATCTAAATAATGTTCTATTTCAAAATCATGTTTAAATCTTGCATACATAAGCAATCTGGATGAATTATTTATATGCGCATACCAGCTTTGTTTGTACAAATCCATAATTCTCTGTTGTATCAAGTTGTATGGTATATCGGTGTGATCCTGCTGTACCCAAATATATGTTAAACCTAACTCATCTAAAAGAGATTTTACATGGAAAGCCCAATTTGCACCATTGTAAGATCAATTATTTTCAGCATCATTTCTTAACATTGAATAGATCTTTTTAGGTATAGCGTTTTCATCTAGTTTTAATAGTTTGATCCAATACTTTATCATTTTTTGCTTTCTGGTAATTATAAAAGGAACCCTTCCAAGTTCTCCATACAGCCCGGTTAAGTTTGTAGATTTTCTTACATGTAGAATCCAGCGACAAAATTTAGTATGGACTAATTCAATATCTTTCGCGTTAACTGCACCAATAACTTCAGCACTGTAATTCAAGATTGATCCTACAAGAATGTCAAATAATTTACATTTTTCAGAGACTGGCAATTCGACTTGTCTAAATAGTGAAAATAAATTATGCAAAGCATATGACGCATGTTCTGCGATTCTTTTTTGTGTACGAAATAAATTCCCATTCTTAAAGAAATGAATACCTAAATATTTGAATGAAGTAACAAGTTCTAATTTCACGTTGTTAAGATAAAAATCATAGTAAGTATGTCGGCCTTTTTCAAAGATCATCGTTTTGGTTTTGGATGTATTAATTTTTAAACCCCATGTTCTGCAGTACAACTCAATGTCATTGAGAATCGATTGTAAAGCTTGCGGAGATTTCGCAAATGCTACCGCATCATCAGCATAGAGGAGCATAAATAATTTAAATCCGTCTGCCGTGAAGATTTCATCAAAGTCAGAATTAATATTTTGTATTATATCGTTGATAAACAACATAAACATCAGAGGCGAGCTCGGGTCCCCCTTTTTTAGACCGACATTAGAGTTAAGGAAGCCCGAAAGTGACGAACGATATCTAATGCATGATTTAACAACAGAATACATTGATGATATTGCCTTTACAAGTTTCGTGCTGACATGTTCGGAAGCTAGTTTCTGCCATAGTAAACTTCTGTCTATTTTATCAAATGCCTTTTCGTAGTCAATAAAGGCACAATACAGCTTGTCACCAGAATTCAAAGTCTTCGAGACTATGGAATAAAATGCAAAAATACAATCTACGGTTGATTTTCCCTTTTGGAAACCGAACTGATTTTGCGATATTAAGTTTTCTTTCTCAGACCATTTATTCAGCCGGTTAAGAAGAATTTGCGAGTAAATTTTCGCTATAATGTTAATGAGAGTTATCCCCCTGTAATTTTGTACTTCATCTATATTACCACCTTTAAATATTGGAATAATGATTCCTTCGCTCCATGCCCTCGGATACTCACTATTTCTGAATAACCTGTTATAAATTTTCAACAAAAACGGGGAAATTATGTCAAAAGATATTTTAAATAGCTCACTATTCAGGTTATCGATTCCTGGACTTTTGTTGTTTTTTTGGTGAAACACAGCATCTCTCAGCTCATTTTCAGTAATTTCAGTATCAAGCTCGGTGTGGGTCGTATTCAGAAGGTCCGGAGGGCATTGAGGTTGAGGTGGGGGTGGGCATTGCGATTGAGGTGGGGGTGGGGGTACTGTTGGGGGCTGGGGAGTATCGACAGGTGATTCAGAGTCCTCGCCAAATAATGTTTTAAAATGGCTGAGAAAATCTGCGGCTGTTAAAATTTCAGATTGCGGGGATTTTGATTTAAATTTTCGTTTTATGGCCTTCCAAAATTTTCTTCGTTGTTGTTTCGCTATATCACAAATATCTTTTCCTTCCTTTATTTTGAACTTTTGTTTTGCTTTGTGTTTTGTGCGATTATATTTCGTGCGTGCCGTTACAAAACTTTGTCTGTTTGCAGTATTTTTAAATCGTAAAAAGGTATTTCTAGCTCTTTTAAAGTAGAAGTAAAACAAAGATCAGGAATTGATACAATTAACTTACTCCATCCATAAAAGACACCAAAGGGAAAGAAATACAAACATTAAGCGACCAGCCCATAATGGAAACCTAAACAAAGGAAGGCCATATGGACAGTTACTTTCCCACAAAATGGCCATATGGCCATCCAAAATTAAAAGACACAAGTGATACACACAGTAAGTAACAAACAACAACATAAATAAATCGCCACAGAAGAGCCGCCTTGGAACGGTCAGTGGAAGATTTCCACTGGGGGGCTTAAATCGATTTTACGTGGCCACAATCCTCGCCCTTACTTCCGTCGCGATTTAGACAAAAATTTGTTCAGTCCGCATGAAGGCCTCCTAACTCATCAGTGCAACATCTCCGGGAACACAGAAATCAAAGAACCACAGAGGTGAGACAACGGTGAGGACTCGACAGCAAGAAACCACTGAAATGCTGGAGCAAAAGAAAACCAACAGTTAGACTCCGATGAGCCCGACCAGAGACAGAGCATCAGGCACCAACCAACATTATCTCTTTAATTTTCAATAAGCCTTTACGTTGGAGCCGTCATAGAATCTGAGGCCTGACCCACCGGCGTGCAATTAAAGAGGGAAGCAAAGTTGCCAACCGTGATTGGGTTAACTACCATGCATGCAGTCTGTCGTATAATATCCATGTTGTACCCAATCTTTTTATATCGAAGAATGATTTTACGAAATTGGGTGCTGAAGTCATTGCGGTTATATATTTTTCTGAATTTATATACTAAGTCACCATAAAATTCGGGTTCCGATAGACCTTGTTGCAGAAGAGATTTAAGTCCAATATTGAATTTTGAAATTAAATCAGAATGGCGTCTATAAAATTTTGAAAAGGCTTTGCGTAGTTTATGGTACCGATAACTCTGATTAAGGAGTTTAGCCGTTAATAATTTATTACGAGTGTTGAAGTCAGTTACATGACTACACACTCTAGCAAATCGAATTAATTGCGAAATATAAACGCCGTAGGATGGCGCACTAGGAACATCACCATCCAAAAAAGGAAAATTTACAATCACAAAATCAAAGTCATCGCGTTTATCATAAATTTTGCACGAAACAAATCCATCTACAATAGATAGATGTAAATCCAAAAACGGGGCCTCGGTATCAGAAGAATTTGCTTTATTTAACTGAAGTTCTAGGGGGTAAATCTGACTGATCAAACCATCAAAATAGGTATTATCAATATTTAATAAATCATCTAAATATCTAGAAGTAGAGCTAAAAGTTTCAATAATTTCAGATTGGTTATCAATGGAAAGCGACAAAATGAATAAAAATCAAAAATGAGTTCCTTTAAGAGCAATGAAAACATTCATAAGAAAGAAGATGGGTCATACTACGTAGTTTCGGCTAATAAAGCCTCATCAGTGACCCTGAACTGATCCGGCAAAGAAAGCCAGAGGTCTCTTTCATAACAATACAAGAACAGATCAGCCACAAGAGGTGCGCAATTAGTACCCATCGGAATACCCACAATTTGTCTAAATAACTTAGTACCGAATCTAATATAAATATTGTCAAGTAGAAAGGTGAGGGCATCACACACTTTCTGACATGACCAAAGTGTATAATTCTTATGCTCTTTAGAAGTGAAAAATGCAAAAAAGTCTTTTTTTGCCTCTGAACATTTTTGGTCAAACCATTTATTTCGTGGTAGATTAGAAGCACATTTTTCACTGACAAGTATTTCCTTTCCAAAAACCAGCGCAGTTGTAGTATAAAAATACTCTGTGAATGAATTTACTATACTATCAACCGGACTACTATCAGCACAGCTATTCAACCGTTGCAACGCATCATTATTATTCATGAGTTCTGACCTAAACAGAGCCGCTTTTGATTGGTCAAATTCTATTTTTAACTCGGTGCGTGCTGTTTGCTTTGGCATGGATTTATTTGGCAAATTGCGTGGCAACGATAGAAAAACTGGTGCGTGATCCGAAAATTCATTGAAATTTAGGATTTTAAAATTTGACAAACATTTCAAATCAAACGGATTAGCTATCAAGTAATCAACAGTGCTCATTCCATTCAAGGACATAAAGGTATGTGTACCCGTATTGCGGTCTTCATGTACACGCCCATTGGCTATAAATAAACCTGATGTTTGACATAATAACAGTAAACGTCGACCATGTGTATCTAACACGTGATCGCTATTTACTCTAGGTTGTAAAACAATGTCATTCAGAAAGATATCTTCGTCGTCGAGATATCTATCAAAGTCAAGACATTCTAATTCATTTGAGCTGCGGGAGTTCATGTCACCTAGCAGGAATATTTTCTGTCCGTACTGTTTATATTTTGTAATATCCTGTTCTAACTGTTCGAATATATCTATATCTTGACTATGCAAAACTTTTGACCCTGCCGGAGGGATATAGGTCGCGCAAATATAAACATCTTCGTCAAAGGAAAATATATCTTTGGAAATTTTGATCCACATAATACCGGCATTGTTTTTCTCTGACACTTTTATTTTACCATTAAAACAATCTTTATAGTACAACGAAATTCCGCCGCTAAATCGACCTTTTTTAGCACACGCAGATTTGTTACCATAAAGGTGCTCACATGAATAGCCTTGAATATCTAGGTTCAGACTATCTTTTTGGGTCACCCAAGTTTCGTTTAGTAGTATGACGTCATAGTAGAAGTAAAACAAAGATCAGGAATTGATACAATTAACTTACTCCATCCATAAAAGACACCAAAGGGAAAGAAATACAAACATTAAGCGACCAGACCATAATGGAAACCTAAACAAAGGAAGGCCATATGGACAGTTACTTTCCCACAAAATGGCCATATGGCCATCCAAAATTAAAAGACACAAGTGATACACACAGTAAGTAACAAACAACAACATAAATAAATCGCCATAGTTCTGAATGAATTGTATGAAATCAACGTCAGATATTTTTCTCACTAAACCATTAATTTTCCATGATATGATATTAATATGCTCCCGTTGACCTCCCTAATTTATGCGTTGCTGCAGCAGATTTGCCTGAGGTTGCCCCGGTACATATTCTACCCCATTCACAAATAGTTTGTCCCTACAAGTTTGACTGTTTTACCATTCGACTTCTCTTGTTGCATAATTGGGTACAAGACTTTCCTAGCTTCACGAACATGTTGTGGCCATTGCATTCCAACACCAAGGTTTGCTGCTTTAAGTTGGTCTGCATGATCATACGACGCTTTTCGCACTGTTTCTCGCTGTTTGAAATAATGAAATTTCGCAACAATCGGTCGCACCTTGTTCTGTCCCGGGTTCCCAACCCGGTGTACACGATCGAACGCTAAAGCCGGAGTCTCTTGTAGTTGTAGCTGTTCCGCACATACTTTCTTAACACAGCCTTCACAGTCCTCGGTCGGTCCTCCTTCAGGTACCCCGTAAAATAATAAATTGTCTCTCATTGATCGCGACTCGAGATCGGAAACTTTAGCCTCTAGTTTTGCACATTTTTCCATGTAACTTTTAGAGTTATTTTCGAGATCACTACATTTGCCCTTCAGAGTCGTAATTTCAGTTTTCGCATTTTTCAGCTCATTTTTTCTGTCGTTGTTCTCACCACTCATGAATTGGCATGAATTTTCAACTGTAGTCACTCTCGTTTCCACTGTATTTAATTTTGTTTCTAAGTCTGTGACCTTCATGTGAATGGAATTGACAGTTTTTTCTATTTCATTTAGTTTGGATAATGATTGTTGCATTTGTTTGACTTCATTTATCAACTCTGTAGCCCAGCTCGGTGGCCCAAAAGTTTGTGCTGCGGGCATAGCCATTGGCGTTAGTTGTGTTGGCGACTGGGTGGGGGGAGGGTACACTCCGGTTCCAAACATTTGAGCACCCTGGTTGAAAGGTCCAGGTTGTGTGAAGCTCATCATAGAGGATGTAGGTTGTAATGGTTGTGATGGTAAACAGTTTGAAAAGCTAAACGCACTCACATTCGAAGGTCCTTTATTCGCGCCATTATCCACTTTCCTTTGTTCATTGTCATTCAATGGCGAATTTGCTTTTCGTTTATTTTTTTGCTTTTTCCTCGGTTTCAAATCACTATTTTGTTTCGAACTTTCACCCGACATCAAGTTTAAGCGTTACACACATCGATACCACTTCAATCAGCCTTCAAAAAGTTTGTTTTACCACATATTTTAATATTTCCCTCAGACCACTAAATTTCATGTTCTATCTATCTATATATCCTGCAGCACCCTCTCGCGAGGATTATGTGCAGCTGCGCGCGTCAGAAAAAGAAAAGTGTGATAGAAGAAAAAGTATTAGATTTTAGGAGAATTGAAAGTAAAAACAGTGTTAGTAAAGAAGAGATTAAAAGCAGATAAAAACAATGTTTCACGGTTCATGGCATTGGGTGATGGAGGGTGCATATGGTCGATCTGAAAGAATCCAGATCGGAGCACACAACAGCATGAGGAGGAAGGTGATTCCATTGTACCACAGCCAAGGGGAAGAAACTGTATTTATAGTAACTGGCAGTAGTAGGGATTTGAATATAGTGCATAGTATGCATGTTTTTAGTAGTTCTGATTGGATGTCGGATGTATGTAGGGAGCGGAATCTCGACAAGACTATATACTATCTTGTAGAACAATAGGAGGCGAGCATCTGCCCGCCTCTGTTCCAATGATCTCCATTCCAGGGTATTAAGCATCTGGGTCACACTACTATATGAAGAGTAGTCATGTTTGACCCATCTAGCTGCTCTTCTTTGGACTTGCTCAACCTTGTTTATATTTGACTGGGTATATGGGCTCCACACAGGGGAGGCATACTCAAGCTGGGGCCTAACAAGGGTATTATAAGCTGTTTCACGTATGCCTTGATGTTTGGTGCGTATATTCCTACGTATGAAGCCCAGGGTCCGATTTGCTTTGGTGGTCACGTTATGAATGTGGGTGTTCCAAGTTAAATCACGGCTAAACTCAAGGCCCAGGTACTTGGCATGATCAGCCTCCAGGAGGACTTCACCGTGGAGAATGTAATTGTGTCTAATGGGTTCTTTAGAACGGGAAATGTGTAGGACCTGGCATTTACCCGGGTTAAATTCCATTTCCCAGTTCTTTTCCCAAGTTTCAAGCTTTTGGAGGTCCCTTTGCAATAAGGTACAGTCAGCATCACTGCGGACAGCCAAATATATTGCCGTGTCATCTGCAAAAAGTCTGACCTGTGAGTGGATCTGCTCTGGTAGGTCATTGATGTATAAAAGAAACAGGATCGGTCCCAGTACTGATCCTTGGGGAACCCCAGATGTGACCGGAATTTGGGATGAGGTTTCCCCCTCTAGGGCTACACGTTGAGTACGGCCAAAAAGGAAAGCTTTGATCCAGTTTAGGGTGTTTGAGGTTATGCCATGTTGGTGCAGTTTGTGGAGTAATTTAATATGGCTAACCTTATCGAATGCTTTACTAAAATCCAGGAGTATCAGGTCAGTCTGGTGACCTGCTGATAGATTTCGTGCAAGCTCATTAACAAGTTGGATGAGCTGTGTTTCGCAGGAGCTCCTTTCCCTAAATCCATGTTGAAGATCATACAAGATGTTATGTTTGTCGAGATGCTTAGTAAGGTTGGATGCAACAATATGCTCCATTAGCTTGCAGCAAATGCAAGTTAAGGAGATAGGCCTGTAATTTGCAGGGTCACTTTTGTCACCCTTTTTGAACAGGGGAGAAACAATGGCTGTCTTCCAATCCGAGGGGATTTGACCACTGGAAAGTGATTTCTGGAAAATGACCTGAAGCATGGGCGCTATTTGGTCTCTAAGGGATTTAAGGACTACTGGTTTAAGAGCATCTGGACCGGCGGCTTTGGTCGGGTTTAAGTTCGATAAGAGTTTAAGAATTCCTGCTGCTGATATGTTTATTGTAGGCATTTCCGGGAATTTGGGTAAATATTCTTCCGGAACAGATTCTTTATTAATGGTGCCATTTGCCAATCCATTCTTAAGAGCATTGTCAGAGTGAGTGAGTTTTAGTTTTACGTCCCACCAACAGCTAAGGTCATACGGAGACGGGACCTCGGTTTAAAGACTCATCCGAAAGTCTGGAGAAGCCCGGGATCGATCCTGCGACCCCTGGTTTACAAGGCGAGTAGCGTAACCACTGCACCACGGAGGCTTCTAAGCATTGTCAGAAAGCTGACTTAAACTCAATGGTGATAGGGGTGTGAAGGAGGACTGAAATTGTCTGTTGAGAGTATTTGTCTTATCTAAATTGGTTGTGGAATATTTGCCAGTTACAGGATCTAATAATGGACCTATACCTTGGGTGTCTTGCTTGCAATTTTTTATGAAAGAGAAGAGTTTTTTCGTGGAAAATTTGGCAGAACTAGCCTCAGAAGGTTCAGAGGCATTTTCAGGTTTATCATTTAAACCAAGGACATCAGCCAAGTAGTTGTCATAAGCCTGTTTTATTCTTGCTTTGACTAGATGTCGCATGTTTACAAAATGCTTCCTATCTTTGGGTCGTTTGGTAGATTTTTGCTTCTGATAAAGGGAGTCTCTTTTGCGAATTAAACGTTTTATACCTTGTGTGACCCAAGGAAGACTTTTTTTGGAGCCAAATTTCTTGCAGGGGACATACTTTTGGAGGCCAGTATTGATAGAAGTTTTAAAAGAGATCCAAAGTTCTTCTACTGGCTTTGAGGAAGCATTTGCCAGGAATTCAGTCTTGACCTCCTCCATGTAGGTCTTGAATCCTTCCCAATTTGCTTTCCTATACAAAAAACTGGACCTAGGTACCTGCCGCGATTCAGCGGGCTTGGTAAGGACTTCGGATATGACCATATCGTGGTCAGCTATGCCAGGGAACACCTGGGTTTCCTTAACCAAGGTATAATTTGAGGTCAGAAATAGATCTAATACATTCCCCCCTCTAGTAGGCTGGGTAACAACTTGAACCAAGTTACAGTCATCAATCAATGAAATGAAATCTTCATAAAGTCTGGGGAAGTTACATCCAGGTTTGATTTCAGGGACAAAGTCATTGTTCCATGACAGTTTGGGGAAATTTAGTTCTCACTGTTCAAGGAAGATAACTCTCCTCGAATCTCCATGTATGTGTATAAGAGAATGGGAACTGTGGGCCAAACATGTTCCAAACTTATCTTGTCTTTTTTGTAACAGTGATCAGCTTGCTTGCACAACTTAAACTTCATGTCACCAATGGTTAATATGACATATCTCTTGACTTAGCATAAAAAGACAGGCAGTATAATTTAGCACTGAAGACAAAGAGTGAGAGAAGGATCTTTTTGTTTCAAGTTGAGAGATGTGCCCTTTTAGCAAGGTTCTGCAAATGAATGTGCCCTTTTTACACAGCTGTTCGTATTTGAAGTGCCCTTTTTATATATTTTTGCGCGCTGAAAGTGCCCTTTTTCCTGACCAGCACCATGCCCTTTTTAGGAGCTGGGGGAAACACTAAACATGTGTACTAAGGCAAATAGAACCCTTGGTTTCCCGAGGCGAAATCTTCATCAGTGCCCTCACGATGTAAAAGAGGCAGCATATAAAGGTTTTGTTCGCCCAATCTTTGAATATGGTAGTTGTATCTGGGACCCCAGTGGAGTGGTCCTTAACGATGAAATTGAGAAAGTTCAGAATAGAGCTGCTAGATTTGTAACAGGCAATTACTGCTTTGAAACTGGGAGCATGACTGGAATACTTGGAAAATTAAAATGGGAGTCTCTCAAGAAAAGGAGAAAAGACAGTAGGCTAATCCTTTTATACAAAGGTCTAAAGGGTGCTGCCAGCATCTATCTATCTATCTTCTTCCGGTTCTTCTTCCGGTTTCGCCTTAACCCCAGTAGGGGACACAGACGGTGTATGTTACATACACTCCAGTTTTGCAGGATGAAAACCTACACAGTAATCATGTAATTACGGTAGGGTTCTTTAACCTGCACAGGGGATGGTTCTCCCTGCACAGGGGGCCTCCAGTTAACGTCCCGATCCGAAGGACGGTGCACTTTATGACATTCATCCCTGCAAATGATGCCAGTGGAGCGTGTTCGGACAACGAAATTTTCACACCGCTGCCGGGGATCGAACCCGGGACCTCTAGCATCAGAGGCAAGTGCACTAACCACTGAGCTATCACGCTCCTATCTAGGTTTACTACAACACCCCCTGACGAGGATTACGTGTGATTGCGCGCCGTGTAGGTGATTCCAACAGATGACCTTGTTCCCCCAGCTAGACACTGTAGAAATAACCATTCGTTGGCGTTTCAGACCCTTAGCGCAAGAACTGACATTTATAAAGAGTCGTTCTTCCCCAGGACCATTAGAGATTGGAATGCCCTTCCCGATTCAATTATTTCGACAGCTGAAGGTCAGAATCAGAATCAGAATTGTTACTGGTGACACGTCAAATGACATTCATACACCAGGACCTGTGATATGGGAAGTTAGTCCCTAGCTCTAACCAAAGATGTAAACTTAGCTACACAATCCTCAGCACCTTCAGCCGTCAAAATAATAGAATCGGGAAGGGCATTCCAATCTCTAATGGTTCGGGGGAAAAACGATTCTTTATAAATATCCGTTCTTGCAGTAAGGGTCTGAAACGTCATTGAATGGTGTTTTCTACAATGCCTAACTGGGGGAACAAGGTCATTTGTTGGAATGCTGGCAGCACCCTTTAGACCTTTGTATAAGAGTATGAGCCTACTGTCTCTTCTCCTTTTCTTGAGAGACTCCCATCTTAATTTTCCTAGAATTCCAGTCATGCTCCCAGTTTCAAAGCAATAATTTCCAGTTACAAATCTAGCAGCTCTATTCTGAACTTTTTCAATTTCTTCATTTAGGACCACTCCGCTTGGGTCCCAGATGCAACTACCATATTCCAAGATTGGGCGAACAAGTCCCCTGTATGCTGTTTCTTTCACATCCTGAGGACACTGATGAAGATTTCGCCTCAGGAAACCAAGTGTTCTATTCGCCTTTGTACACATATTGCTAATGTGTGTATTCCATCTCAAATCGTGAGTGATTGTCACACCAAGGTATTTAATGGAATTCACATTTTCGAGGACCGTTCCCTCTAAGGTGTAAGAAGCCTCAACTTTATTAGATCTCTTCCTTGTTATCTGCATAATATTGCATTTAACTGGTTGAAATCTCATACCCCATTTTCGGGCCCAACATCCTAATCTATCTATGTCAGCCTGAAGTTTCAGTGAGTCATCTGTATCTCTAATTTCCCGGTAACAAACACAGTCATCTGCGAACAGTCTTATTTCTGAGTCAATATCAGTGGAAATATCATTGATGTACAAGGAGAACAATAGAGGACCAAGAACGGTCCCTTGTGGGACTCCAGACAAAACTGGCGCCCATACTGAAGATTCACCATTAACAACAACACGCTGTTTTCTGTAGCAAAGGAAGGAATCTATCCATTTAAGAGTCTTCCCACCAATTCCATAACCAAATAATTTGGATTTAAGTAGTTCATGAGGAGGGGTGTCAAAAGCCTTCTCAAAGTCCAGAATAAATGTGTCCACCTGCCCCCCTTTGTCCAGGATTTTTGCCCAATCATTAATAACCGTGCTCAACTGAGTTTCGCAACTATGCCTTTTCCTAAATGCATGTTGTCTGTCTGACAAAAGTTTATGTTCATCCAAGTGGGCCATGATGTTTGAGCAGACTATGTGTTCAAGCAATTTACATAGAACACATGTCAGTGACACCGGGCGATAATTACGAGCAAGAGCCCTGTCCCCTTTTTTGAAAAGTGGACATATGTTCGCTAGGAGCCATTCTTTGGGAATTTCACCCGTATCGAGAGATTGTTGGAAAAGATGAGCAAAAACTGGACCTAACTCGTTTGCTAGTTCCTTCAGGACTCTAGGATGAAGCTCATCAGGCCCTAAAGCTTTAGAAGGGTTCAAGCCTTTAAGTAATTTGATCACTCCCGCAGAGGATACAACAATATTTTCCATGAAAGGGGCCGATCTTCCAGTCAATGGAACCTCGTTGAACTCAGTTTTATTAAATGCATCATTGAATTGACCAACCAATTCCTCTGCCCTTTCAGAGTCCGATTCAGCGACCCCGTTCCCTCCTCTTTTATTAAGGGGTGGGATACCTTGCCTATCTTTCTTCTGGCTATTGATATATCTGTAGAAGTCTCTGGGATTCGCCTTTACATCACCTACCAAGTTATTTACATACTGATCATGCTGATGATTGTGTAGCTAAATTTACTCCTTTGGTTAGAGCTAGGGACTAACTTCCCACATCACAGGTCCTGGTGTATGAATGTCATTCGACGTGTCACCAGTAACAATTCTGATCAGAAATGTCCGAAAATAAGCACTATGCGGATTTCATGTACTGGCCACAGTGAATTTTCAGTGCGATAAATAAGATTGATCAGACATTACAAACAAAATCAGAAAGATCAGGTGCCTCACCCAATACGAAACAAGCATCCACCTGCTTTTGCCATCGTCTTGGTTTTGACTTAGACCTCTTTGGATCCTACCACTGTTTTTGTTTATTTTTACTTCGGGGGTGTTTGCTTGGCATTTCAGACTAAACCGCTCTCAGCGGATGCCAAGTGGCTATTACTATCCGGAACCGAACGGAATAGTGCGGTGATACACGAGCTCAAACTCCCTAACAGAAACTCGTGACATTCACCTGTGACCTTGATTATGCATGGTTTATGTATGGGTTCTGTACATCAGCTCACTAATGGGGATATTTGACCAAAGTTTAATGAAAATGCTTCCAGGAGTTAAGGAGATATGGAACGGGGTTGCTGAATCAGATTCTGAAAGGGCAGAGGAACTAGTTGGTTGTTGTTGTTTTCCAGTTTCCCCGTGTCGCGGGTCGTCAGCTGGTGGGGTTCCAGGGAACGAATCCATGCTGGCACTACACCGTAGCCGTTCGGTGGTACCCCTATTCCCCGTTGCCGGTGAACAGGGAGACCATCGCTCGGCTCCAGCCCCGTCCGTCTCGTGTTTGTCGTCTCACGTCTCAGGTGTCTCCGAGCCCACGGGCATCCCCTTGCCCTGTAGCCAATCGCCGAGCTCCGTCATGAGAGGTTTGTCAAACGGTGCCGTGACCTTTCCAGGTCTCGGTGGGGCTTATATTTTGTCTTCCCGTTTGCTTCAGGAGTGCATGTGCCCTGTCGCTAAAGGGCATCTTTATTTGTTGGAGTTTCTGGGCTAGGCGTGCTTCAGTTTTCAAGGGCTGTGGATGTGTTGCACAGTTCCAATGTGAGCCTTTGTTTTGGTGCAACATAGTTTAGTTGTAGTAATTTGCAACTCCATTCTAAAGGTTTGGCTACGTGATTGCCTGCGTTTAGGTTATAGCAGTGCTGTGCCTTGGGTTTTTGCGGTTTGCCGCAAAGGGGTGTGGGTTGTTCTGTGTAACAGAGTAGGCTCCGAGTTTGAACTTAACATTAAGGGGATCGTTTAGCAGTTAATTTTGTTTGAAAGTTTCATTGCGATTTGGAAGACGTTTCTAAAGATTGCTATACACGTTTCCATGTTACGTGTTATGCACCTTATATCCAATCAGGGGATTCGAGACAAAGTTTTTTAGCCATTTTGTGGTGCTTATTTGCACCACACAATTGTAGAGTCCATCCATTTCTTTCTTCTAGCTTGTAGCTTCAGCCGCATCTACAGCCTCACGCAAGCACCATGTCTATGGATGTCGTCTACGCTTTTTGTATCAATTTCGATATTGGTATTTTTGTTTTTAATATTTTTGTTTGATTTTTGCATATTTTTGTAACGTATGTACATTTTTACATTATTTGGTCTGTGCCCCCAGCTTATTGAGTATATATGCGGGCGGATGTGATCGCCCCGCCACGGACCTGTCGTGTTTGTTTTCTTGTGCTTTAAAGAGGTGACAGGACATCTCGGCCCCTAACAAACTCGGCCCCTAGCAAACTCGGCTCCTACAAACTCGGCCCCTGACAAACTCGGCCCCTAAAATTAGAATATGTATATATTAGTGTTGGAATTGACTAAATCAAACTATTACACATATTTTTAATGTACATAAAAAAAGGGGAGAGACATCTGTGTTTTTGTAGAAAAACAAATTCTAGTTTTGTTCTGTTACTGCTCTTGAGATATGAAAATAAATTGGAACAAGTTTTCTTTTTGTTTCATTTGCTTCTGTATACAGTATACCATTTATGTCCAATGGACAGTTCCTCATATTTTCCCTTTCTGTGAGCCAGGCACCGAGGTTATAAAACTTTTTTCACGCTCAACTCACTTCAGCATGAAATTTACCCTGCTCATAAGTTTTAAAATGCCAACAAATATTGAGATGGCATTTAAAAATTTATGAGCAGGGTAAATGACATTTTCTGCTGATCTAAGTAGGAAAATTGTCACCAGACAGGTGAGCGGTTCAGGACCACTGGTCCTCTGGTTATTATACCTGCTAAAAAAAAAGATTGTGAGTACTCGATAGAACCGCCGAGGCGGTTCTATCGAGCCCCCGTAATCCATGTTTCGAGCAAAAATAAGAAAAATATCACAATTTTTGGCCCCAAAAATTGACAATGTATTTTTATAGGAGTGTTTTCGTAATGTACGTCGCCAACGCAGAATCAGATCGCGGAGAACCGTGTATATCATTAACTATATTGTTTTCTATTTGTTTTTGTTTGTTTGAATTGGGGTTTAACGACACAGTCAACACTATTTAGGTCGTTTTGAAGACGTTGCTTCCAATTTTGTGGGACTTTTACCCGACATTGAGATGAAATGACATCTCAAGCCCTGCCGCCCGATGAAACCAGAAGGCTTATATTTATTGGACGATCTTACACCGCTTTGCCTTGGCAGGCTTGGTCCTTCTTAGCAGTTTATCAGTACTCGTGTGTGGTCAGATTCAGCTCAGCGTTGAAGCATCGTGCAGCCCAGACTTTTTCTCCGAGCCCCGATGGGCGGGGGCGAATATTGTTTTCGGTTTTACACTGGAAATGTTAATATCAAAAAATAAAAACAACAAAAAACAGGCCTTTTCTAAAATATTGAATTTTTCACCACCCAAATATGAAAATTTTCAGCTGAAACATGAAACATATTTTTCTTATTTCTGCTATAAACATAGATTTTGGGTACTTGTTAGAACCACATAGACAGGGCGATTCCAACAAGTACCAACAATCTATGTTTTTGAGCAAACATATTTGGGTGCTTGTAAAAACGGCGTCGACGAGGCGGTTCTTACAAGAACCAACAATCTATGTTTTTGAGAAGAAAAAAGTATTTATATAAACCCTTGTAAACCCCAGTTTTACTATAAAAGTGTGGTTGCATGTGGTCAAAATTATATAGGCATGTTTTCGTGATGCCACACTCAATTCCAACACCGTCCCAATTACAGCATGGGTTTCCGCGATCTTTTATCGCGGATAATGTTTCGTATTAAAAACGATACATATGCTCAAACTTTCTGTGAAACTACCTATCCACCTTCCTAATTGATTCTCGGAAACAAACACATTGTATTTTAGGACCTAAATGCTACTAGGGACTGAGTTTTTAGGGACGGAGTTGAATGGGGGCCGAGTTTGCTAGGGGCCGAGTTTGTCAGGGGCCGGGTTTGTCAGGGGCCGAGTTTGTTAGGGGCCGAGATGTCCATAAATCCTTCAAAGATGGTGTTGTCCGTTTTGGGGCAAGCCCACTCGCTCTCTATTGCTGGGTAGGACAGTTTTTGTACCTGCAAGGTATGCTTGTAGATTATATTTTGTGATCTTTGTTTATTCTGTACATACAACATATAGTATAGTGTGAAGGCCTCCGCCGTCTCGGGCCCAAGTTCGTGTTTACTTTAGTTTGTGGGTGACCTCTATCGCGGAGGATGTGGAAGTAGGTCAATCCCCTTTTCTGCATTTTTTGTTAAAGTTAGGAAAATGTGGTGCCCTCCTCCACGTAGGATGTCATATTCTGTGGGACCGTAAGTGGGTCATTCTGAGTCGCCATGTTTACATGTCATTATCGCATCCTACGAGAAGGAAGGCACCATAGGAGGAATTGTATTCGTGTGTGTCTGTGAATTCGGGTTTAACGTCGCTTTCAACAATTTTTCAGTCATATCACGACGGTGTCTGGTTGCGACAGGGAGCTCAATGCTCACTTTTATAGTGCTGCCTCACTGAAGTATCATGTCACAGACACATTACATGGTACCACACCCAGTCACATTATCCTGACACTGGGTCGACCAGTCCTAGCTCTACCCCATAAATATGAGTGCCAAGCGAGGAGCAGCTAGTACCATTTTCAACGACTTTGGTATGTCGCAGCCCGGGATCGAACCCGTGACCTCCCGTTCCCCGGAGCGGACACTCTACCAACTGAGCTATCGGGGCCGGTAGGAATTGTATTCGTACCTAATCGTTTGAGGGCCCGAGATATCGTGTGCCGATCTCGTTAGCAATGTAGTTGGTACAAATTCATATAATCATGTAGGTCGCATACAAGCGTCCGCCTGCGCATGTGCGCAGTCGAGCACTCCTATGCGATCTTGTTTTTATGTGTCATATTTACAGTTAACAATGTTTGAAATCGCTTTTTGGGAAAAAAAACTCTTCTTCTTCTTCTATCTCCAGGTTTTTATCTCTCTTTTCCTATACTATCCTCTCTACGGGATTCCTACTCTACAACTATTCTACAACTATCGCTACATCTACCTAATTGAGCATTGCGTGGGTGGATGTATGTTGTTTTAGTTTTGCGTGGGTGGTTGTGTGTTGATGCCCTCCTTCAGGGTCGCGCTAAGTCATGCCCTAGTTAGTTAGTTAATTTCCCTTATCTGTATAAATATATGGCCGTCTTGACCGTCCGTTTTAATTGATTAATTGCTGTTTTTGGTGATTCTTATTTTAAACGAAAAGGGCAGTACCGAGGGCTGTTTGATGTACCAGGCGAGGTTCGGTTTTTCGGCCGTGGTGGTATGCGCGTGGCGAGCTATGATGTTGACTTGTGGGACAGCGTTTCATATTTTCCAAGGGGAAATTTGGGACAGCGATGGCCGCCTCCACAGGCACTATTATAGGGACCGTATTCATTTGTCAAGGGAGGGACAGAAGCAATACAATGTGCGCTTAGAGAGGGCCTTCCTGCGATTTTTCTGCTAGACAGGCGTTTATAAAAGGGTCCTTTTGTGGGTCCCCAGATCATTCCGTTTGGGTAACCTTATAATGTACATCCTTTATTCGAAAGCGAAATTTGCGAGAAAAAAAAAACAACAACAACAAAAAACAAAGAGATGTGATAAGGCCGATTGTTTCTTATTTCTGTCCCACTCATCTATGTGCATTCCTGAAGGAGAGCCTTTTGTTTGCTAGTGTGTTGGTGTGCCGTTCTCCTTTGAGTCGTGTGGTTCTCGATCAGCCAGAACTTTGACGCAACGCTGCTAAGTGCAAAAGTCTAAAGACTGCAAACCCCAGCGTTACATCTCGTCCTGATTTCCCGTTTGCCTCACCCCCTCCGGAGAGGCCGGGCGATTGATTTTCCTTGTGGTGGATCCAGGCCAGTCCCGGCGTGTTCTCGTGTGATCCTTTTTTGGGCAGTGTGGCTCCCGATCAGCTAGGATTTTGGTGCAGCGCTCATAAGTGCAAAGCCAGTGGGCCGCAACCACAACGCTACACCTCGTCTTAACCTCTCGCTTGCCATACCCCTTTGGAGGGTGGGTCGGGGCTATGGATTTTCCTTGTGGTGGGTCCATGCCCGTTCTGTTATGGTCTTCTCACAGTGATCCAGGGATCGCTGTCGCCGTTAGGCACTCCTAAGTGCAAAGCCGAGGCCGCAAACCACAGAGCCTACCGTTGACTTTGTTCTCCTTTTCGCCGTGAGACGGCCGCCCTATGATCACTACGCTCCTTTTTGGTTGGTAGCGTCTCAGGTGCGGTTAAATCATTTATTGTTTCTGAAATCGGGTCTCTAACGGTTTTGGTTTCAGGCATGTTTGTGTGTAAACTCGTACGGGGTGTGTCTCTCGTAACAGTGCAATAAATTTAGTCTGCGCCCTCAGCTTTCCCGTATATTTTGTCCAGGTAGTTTGTTTTCTCAAAGAAATTGAAAACCGCGTCCCTCATTTCCCGTGACATTAGATTGAGCAAAGAAATCGCGTTTATCTCCCTTGGTATCCTAGTGCTGTCAGTTCTCCCTTTAGTTCCCTTCTAGCGGGGCCGTGTGAGGGGCACTCTGCGAGGTAGTGTTGAACACTCTCCACCCCGCCACAGTGCCCGCATAATGGATCGGCCGCGTTATAGAAGATGTTGTGTGCATTTAGTTCATTGGCCCCAAGTCTTAGTCGTGTATATATGCGATCGAGCTTTCGGCTGTCGCTGTATTGAACTATTTTCGGGGTCAAGGACTGGCAGATCGAGTGTCTGAAGCCGTGTTGTCCCTGCCATATGCGCACCCATTCCTTTTTGATGCTGGCCTTAATGATTGTGTAGACTTCTTGTGGGGTGGGGAGGTAGTCAAGTTCCTTCCCCCGGGTCAGAGCTTCTTTGGCCAGCGTGTCTGCGCGCTCATTCCTCTGCACGTTGCAGTGGGAGGGGATCCAATCTATGTTCAGGGTGATGCCTTGTTTTAGTATTTTATGTATTAGGATATGAATGTCCTGCAGTATATCCGGTCTTGTAGTGCTGTTTCCAGAGTTTATGCTTTGTACTGAGCTTAATGAGTCCGTTAGTATAACAACACTATCGGGTTTTTCTTCCTGTATCCATTCCAAAGCTTTCTGTATGGCTATAAGTTCTGCAGAGTAGACTGTGAGGTGCTGGTTAAGTTTGAATTTTTGGTCGAAATTTAATTCTGGTATTGTGCAAGCGCACCCTGTTTCTTTTTTGTCAGCATCTTTGCTTCCATCAGTGAAAATTTTAAGCGCTTGCTTATAGTTTTCACTGATGTGTGATTCTGCGATCTCATTGCATTTTTTCTGTGTTGTTTCAGTTTTCTTTATGACACCCGTTAGTGTTGTTTTTGAGCGTAGGCTTCTTAAATTAAAAACTTCCGGATATGTTTTTCCGTGATGCATTTAATAAGGCGAACACTAATGTCCGGAAATTGTCCGGGAAATGTCAGGGAATTGTCCGGGAAATGGGGGGTAGTGGTGTGTTATCCCTAATATCTCCACTTCGGATGGTCAGAAATTAATAAAGTTAGTATCAAATAAAATTTTAAGCTCCAATCTAAAAGATTATTAAAAATATTTTTCATTTTTAACATTTTAAGGGTCCTTTTCTGAAGTTAATTTTCCGGGAAATTTACGGATTGTGACCTGGATTTTGGGGTAGTGGTGCGTTAACCCTAATATCTCAACTTCGAGTGGTCAGAATAATTATCAAAGCACTGAGAGTGCTGATGGAGCGTAGCTTTGATAATTTGATATAGAGTCTGATTGGTATTTTAATTCAGGCTCATATTGATCCAATGAACATAGCTGTTTGAAGCTATTCTGGGCCAGAAGTCGTGTTAAAGCAACAAGACCTATATTGAAATTAACTCACGCTAAGGTGTAGACCCCGCAACAACCATCACGAAAACACGCCTGTACAAATACATTGTCAATTTTTCGGCCAAAAAAATGGAAATTTTAAGATACAAAATTGTGATATTTTCTTTTCTCTGCTCAAAACATTGATTGCTGGGACTTGATTGAACCGCCTTGACGAGGCAGTTTTATCAAGTACCCACAATCAATGTTTTTGAGCAATACAGCAACAATGCAGTTCTACAGTTTACTTGAAGATTTCTGCTGAGCTATAGTTCGTGCAATAACTGCGGCTTGCGAAATTGTTTGGCGACTTTAAAGTTATTTTATGTAATCAGTTTTTGAAAAATTACCTTGGGGAGGTTATTTATCTTGCATTAGACATTCTCCTTGGTTACGTCTTGATGATTTTTATCTTCATGTGAAAAATTAGCATAATTTTCCCAGCAGTTTATAAGTTATACATCCGTAATCAGTCTTTAAAAATTGCCTCGGTGATGCTGTTTATAAAGCTATCTGGCATTAGAAAATATCATTAGCTTGATCTTGTCAATTTACATCTGCATGCAAAACATTATAAAAATATACCCGTCGGTTTGAAAGTTATACGACCGTGTCAGGGGGTGAATTTTTTACCTTGCCGAGGCTAAAATAAAGAAATTGGGCATTCAGGAATCTCGTTGGTTAGATCTGTACATTATCTATTTGTATGCTAACAGTTGTCAAATATATTCCAAGTAGATTAGAAGTTACACTTCGAAATAATTTTTCAGTTGGCCTAGGCGAGGCCGTTTGTAAAGTAATTAGGCATAAGGCCATTTTGCGGATATGTATTGTCAATATCAACCTGTATGCCGAAAATGATCAAAGCCGGGTTTAGATGTTATACTCCGTATTCATTTTTATATAATTTTGCCTCGGCGAGGCCATTCGTAAAGTAATCTTGCATAAAACAGCCTCATGGGTTAGGTATTGTCAATATCAATCCGAATGCCAAAAACGATCGGAATATTCAGGTTTGAACATTATACTCTGTTTACATGTTTCTAAATATATATTGCATCGGTGAGGCCATTTATGAAGTGATCTTGCAAACGACAGTTTCTTGGGTTAGTTATTGTCAATATCAATCCATGGGAATATTTGAAGAGGTTTAGACATTATACTCCATTATTATTATATATAAATAAGTTGCCTCAACGAGGCCATTTATGAAATGATCTGGCATTAAGGCAATTTCTTTGGTTGGATATTGTCAATACAGCACAGTGCACAGTCTTTTACCGGAAACAAACAACTGCCCTTCTTGAATCAGCGAAAGGGATAGAATCACCGTGGAACAGATTTCACGATCAATCTCCTGGAAAGAATGTTGCCGAACTCGGCAGGTATCGAACTTGCGTCTGAGCTGATAATTTGCTTTATTTATGGTCACATACCTAGGACGCAGACAGGTCGCTTTAAAAAGTAACATTGTTCCTTCCCCCCCCCCCCCCCCCCCCCTACACACACAGACATTAACCCATACTCTGAATATATGTCTAGCAGCCTTTTTAGGGACAAACATAGCAGACCCAGATCAGACGCTACAATAAGTGGCGTCTCATCTGTATCTGTGTCTAAAATGCAAAATTCACTGCTTACAATATAAGCCTTGACGTGCACCTGTCCAAACTCATTCCAACTGTCTTATTTTGGTAATACATTATCGACCCACACTGCGTACTTTTAACCCATTTTGAACGAATGGAATCCTCAACACCTTATATCATTATGGAATGAGTTCATTTTAAAATCAGGGATGTCAGGTTGTGGCTTCAACGAAATATTTGGCAAAAATGGCTGAACCTTTTTGTAAGTATGCAGTGCAGGTCATAATGAGACTCCGCGTTCTGTGGTATCTGATCTGGGTTTGTCCTGTTTGCAAGTTGCCAGGTTTGGGATTGTGTGGTACAAATGGGCTGTAAACTAGGTTATATGACCTGAACTATAAAAAGATTAGACTGCTACACAGTTGATCTATTAAAAATATTCATCTATTCCGTTTGAAATAGGTGGTCTGTGAAGCAGTCTATAAGAAGATACCGCACGGCGTAATAATCTACTATGTTAACATGGGGTACTATGTTTTCACTGGTGATTGGGTCATATGCAGGTAACACCGAAAGTAGTGCAGAAATCACTTCTCATCTCACTGGAGCTACGCTGCATCAGCTACGCTCCAAAAATTAGTATCAAATAAAATTTTAGCTCCATTCTAAAAGATCATTAAAATTATTTTTCATTTTTAATATTTAAGGGGTCCGTTTTTTAAGTTGATTTGTCCGGGAAATTCTCGGATTGTGTCCTGGATGTTGTGGGTATCCTTATCCCTAATGTCACCACATCGGGTCGTCAGCAATTAATGAAATTAGTATCAAATAATGATAATAATTATGTCGTGTGCTCATTATACGCGCCTCTCTGAGGCGATTCTACTGAGTGCACACAACACGACTTTATTTATAGAAGATCACAAAGATATATTAAGTGATCTTTAATTACGGCTCAAGACCTACTTGGCAAACAGTGTAGAACTTGATCAAAGGTTTAACCCACATATGCCTAGCGCCCCATTGGTGGGACATTGGCAAAAAGCGTAGATCTTGATCAAAGGTTTGACCCATAAATGCATAAAGTCCCATTTGTGGGACATTGACAAGCAGTGTAGATCCAGATCAGATATATTTAACCCATACATTCCTGGGTCCCCATTTGGGGGACATTGGCAAACAGTGTAGTCCCCAATGAGCCGTACACCTTATTCATCGTCAGCAAGAAATGGATACGGCTCAATTTCGTCGTTGTTGAAGCAAACAGTGTAGAACCAGATCAGATTCCATATTTTGCTATCCAAATCAGACTCAAAGTTTGCAGCGTCTGATTAAAATGGCCCGTAAAAACACTCGAAGTCCGTATACACCTAATTCATCGGCAACAAGAAATGGATGCGGTTAAATTTCGTCGTTGTTTAAACAAGCAGTGTAGACCCAGATGAGATGCCGCATTTTGCAGCCCAGATCAGGTGCCAATTTTTGCAGCGTCTGATCATAATGGTCCGTAAAATCATTCAAAGTCCGTACACCTAATTCACCGCCAGCAAGAAATGTATGCGGTTAAATTCCGTCGTTGTTTAAGCACACAGTGTAGACTAAGATCATATACCGCATTTTGCGACCCAGATCAGACGCCACGTGTTGCAGCGTCTGATCATTGGGGTCTACACTGTTTGCCATTGTCCCCCAAATGGGACGCTACGTAGGCATATACGGGTTTAATATCTGATCTGGATCTACACTGTTTGCCAATGTCCCACATACGAGACTCTTGGCATATATGGGTTAAACCTTTGATCAAGATCTACGCTGTTTGTCAATGCCCCACCAATGGGGTGCTAGGTATATATGGGTTAAACCTTTGATCAAGTTCTACACTGTTTACCAAGTAGGTCTTGAGTCGTAATTAAAGATCACTTGATATATATTTGTGATCATCTATAAATAAAGTCATGTTGTGTGCACTCATTAGAATTGCCTCAGTGAGGCGCGTATAATGAGCACACGGCATACATTATTATCATTATTTGATACTAATTTCATTAACTGCTGACGACCCGAAGTGGAGACATTAGGGACAAAGCTACCCACAACATCCAGGACACAATCCGGAAATTTCCCGGACAAATCAACTTAAAAAACGGACCCCTAAATATTTAAAATGAACAAAAAAATTAATGATCTTTTAGAATGGAGCTAAAATTTTATTTGATACATTTTTTTTATTTATTTCTGACAACCCGAAGTGGAGATATTAGGGTTAACGCACCACTACCCCAACATCCAGGTCACAAACCGGAAATTTCCAAGACAAATTAACTTCAGAAAAGGACCCTTAAAATGTTAAAAATGAAAATTATTTTTTATAATCTTTTAGATTGGAGCTTAAAATTTTATTTGATACTATTTTTATTATTTTCTGACCATCCGAGGTGAAGATATTAGGGATAACGCACCACTACCCCCCCCCCCCCCCCCATTTCCCGGACAATTCCCGGGCATTAGTGTGCACCATTTAATAAAACTGAGTTCATGAATAGAATAGAATTGTTTATTTCACCAATTATGGACCCTCGCGGGTACATAAAAACTACACGCAATTGATTAGCGAAAATACGTGTCACGGGAACTTTGTGTCGGGTTGTTGATTGATGGATGAAGGTGGTTGTGGCCACATGATGATAGTAGACGTTGATACAACGTTTCTAGACCTTCTCCCGCTTTCTCGAGGGGGTTCGGGGTTCAAGTAATGACAACTATAGACTGATAGATGATGTTTCCATGTTTTTGAGCTGTGTCATGAACCTTCTCTCTCTCTCGACCTCGGTTCTTCTGAATAAATATTATATAAACATCCTTAGTAATAAGGAAAGTATATTATTTGTGTCCTGTAGGTGGTCGTAAGACCTACCCGTGCCAGGGACAAAGAAAGACTGACAAAGGCTGAGGTAAGAATGTGCGCATGCGGTGTTAATCAGTGAAGTGAAAAGCGCGCAAGACTTACATAAGGACACCGGAAATTGATATACGCTACTCAGGAATGCTTAATGAAAGATGAAATACATGAGTATATGATGTATGAAAAGCGACGATCAATAGGGAAAAATAACTGGAAATGACTAGAAAGTCCTGAGCAAAAACAACACAAAAACATAAATATACATTAAATACAGACATGAACATGTATAAATGATGATTATGAAGAACACCGGCGGCCTGATGTAGAACCATAGAATCACCTTACATTAATATTCCTCATTTCAAAGCAACAAGCAATATAAATCCCTAATGCTTCGAGTATATCTAAATTTTCTTGCAACAATAACCAATTAGCCTTTTCAAAATCATCTATGGAAACAAAATTAGTATTCACACTAATTATCTTATTGTATAAATCATCCCTTTCTCTGCTGTACAGAGGACATTTGGTTAAGAAATGAACTCATTCTCGATAGCATTCATATTAAATAAAAGATTTATATATGCTTTCATGGAAGTTCCATTGGCTGGAAGATCGGCCCCATTCATGAATAATATTGTTGTGTCAGCTGCAGGAGTGATCAAGTTACTTCAAGGCTTAAACCCCAGTAAGGCCTTAGGACCTGATGAGCTTCATCCTAGAGTCCTGAAGGAACTAGCAAATAAGTTAGGTCCAGTTTTTGCAAACTTGTTTCAACAGTCTCTTGATACGGGTGAAATCTCCAAAGAATGGCTCTTAGCAAACATCTGTCCACTCTTCAAAAAAAAGGAGATAGGGCTCTTGCCCGTAATTATCACCCTATGCCTCTGACGTGTTCTGTGTAAATTGCTTGAGCATATAGTCTGCTCAAACATCATGGCCCGCTTGGATGAACATAAACTTTTGTCAGACAGACAGCATGCATTTAGGAAAAGGCATAGTTGTGAAACTCAGCTGAGCACAGTTTTTATGACTGGGCAAAAATCTTGGACAAAGGGGGACAGGTGGACACATTTATTCTGGACTTCGAGAAGGCTTTTGACACCCTTCCTCATGAACTACTTAAATCTAAGTTATTTGGTTAGGGAACTGGGTGTGGGGGGGGGAAGACCCTCAAATGGATAGATTCCTTTCTTTGCTACAGAAAACAGCGTGTTGTTGTTAATGGTTAATCTTCAGAGTGGGCTCCAGTTTTGTTTGGAGTCCCGCAAGGGACTGTTCTTGGTCCTCTATTGTTCGCCCTGTACATCAATGATATTTCCACTGACATTGACTCAGAAATAAGACCGTTTGCAGACGACTTTGTTTGTAACCGGGAAATTAGAGATACAGATGACTCACTGAAACTTCAGGCTGACATAGATAGATTAGGATGCTGGGTCGGAAAATGGGGCATGAGAGTTCAGCCAGTTAAATGCAATATTATGCAAATAACTAGCTAGGAAGAGATCTAATAAAGTTGTGGCTTCTTACACCTTAGAGGGAACGGTCCTCGAGAATGTTGACTCCATTAAATACCTTGGAGTGACAATCACACACAACTTGAGATGGAATACTCATATAAGCAACATGTGTACTAAGGCAAATAGAACGCTTGGTTTCCTGAGGCGAAATTTTCATCAGTGCCCTCAGGATGTAAAAGAGGCAGCATATAAAGGTCTTGTTCGCCCAATCTTGGAATATGGTAGTTGTATCTGGGACCCCAGTGGAGTGGTCCTTAATGAAGAAATTGAGAAAGTTCAGAATAGGGCTGATTTGTAACAGGCAATTACTGCTTTGAAACTGGGAGCATGACTGGAATACTTGGAAAATTAAAATGGGAGTCACTCAAGAAAAGGAGAAAAGACAGTAGGCTCATACTTTCATACAAAGGTCTAAAGGGTGCTGCCAGCATTCCAACAGATGACCTTGTTCCCCCAGCTAGACACTGTAGAAATCACCATTCGTTGGCGTTTCAGACCCTTACTGCAAGAACTGACATTTATAAAGAGTCATTCTTCCCCAGAACCATTATAGAGACTGGAATGCCCTTCCCGATTCAATTATTTCGACGGCTGAAAGTGCTGATGATTGTGTAGCTAAATTTACCTCTTTGGTTAGAGCGAGGGACTTACTTCCCGCATCACAGGTCCCAGGTGGTGTATGAATGCCATTTGACGTATCACCAGTAACAATTCTGAATCTGAATGGACACAAAATTCAAAGTTTCAAACAGACCTTCAAGTGTGACCTTGAGTCGACATGGTATATATTTGCGTTCTGCACATCAGCTCACTGAGGGGGATATTTGACCAAAGTCTAACGAAAATCCTCCCAGGGGTAAAGGAGGTATGAAACGGACACACAATTCAAAGTTTCAAAATGTTACCTTGACGTTGAGTCGTCATGGTTTATTTATGGGTTATGGAAATCACAATTAGAACTGTTTACTGGTGACACGTCCTTAGACAAGCCTTCAACAGGACCTTCGACCGACTATAGTCCCTAGACTTCATAAGGGTGGTGAATCTAGAGATGGAGTCATCTGCACTTTCTGCAGATATCTAGAGAGAAGGGGGGGTGGGGGCTCGTTCCAATCTGAGATTGTCCTAGGGATGGAGCTAAATTTGTAGATGTCAGTCCTAGTGCCAATTTTTTGGAGGGTCAATGAATATTTTTTTCCGTAATGTTCTATCTATCTATCTATCTATCTATCTATCTATCTATCTATCTATCTATCTATCTATCTCTATATACTGTTATATGCCCTCAAGGACATTCTAGGCAGGATCGCGCGTCAGGCAAGGATCAGACAGAAAGTTTATGTAAAATGAGAAAAGTAAAGCTAATATAATGAAGTGGAGAAAAGATGATAGGTTAAAATAGATAAGTGAAGTTAAAATCAGGCTAAAAACAACTTCCTCTGGATCTAGGGCCTTGAATACTGTAGTCTACCAACTGCATCCTTGAATAAGTCAAGGGTTGGCAGACAAAAAGTATTCTGGGACAAGTCATTCCATTGAACAATTGCAAGGGGATAAAATGAATATTTATAAAAATCATGAGATGTCTGAATCTGGGTGACAGTACCTGGAGTTGGAATTCATTAGTTGAATGTAATCAGGGAGTGGTACTGCCACAAGACCATGAACTACCTTGTAGAACAAGCAAAGACTCGCGTCTGCCCGTCTTTGTTCGAGGGACCGCCAACATAATTCCTGGAGCATGCCCATTACGCTTGACCTATAATCATAATTATTTGTGGTCCATCGGGCAGTTCTACGTTGGACTTTTTCAAGCTGGAGTATTTTCCCTCTGGTATGGGGATCCCAGATTGGGGCCGCATACTCCAGCTTTGGGCGTATTAGTGTTTTATAGGCAGTTTCTCTGACCTTTTGGTTTTTGACTTTGATGTTTCGTTTGACGAATCCAAGGGTACTGTTTGCTTTGGCAGTAATTCTATCGATTGGGATTTCCATGATTATATTGATAGGCCACTGGAAATGTCAACCCCCAAGTATCTCACATGGGTGACAACCTCAAGGACATGGCCGTGCAGTTTGTACGGAAAATTAACTGGTTTCTTAGAGGTAGACACCCTAACAAACTGACACTTAGAGGGGTTAAACTCCATGTCCCACCTGGATTCCCACACAATCAGTCTGTCCAGGTCCTGCTGCAGCACGCCACTGTCATCCGCACCTCCCACTGTCAAATACACAGTCAGTGCCATCCGCAAACATACGTACATTTGGGGTTAGCTAATGTGGTAGGTCATTGATGTATATGAGGAAGGCGGGGAACAAGGTCATCCATGGGTATTCTGGCTTTAGCCTTTAGACCTTTATATTAAATTATCAGACTACTTTGTTGTCTCCGAGATATTGTCATGATTGTTACCTTTCACCTAGACCTGTGACCTACTGTAAAGAAAAATATTACATTGTTCATACATATTGAACCGTTTGAAACATTATAAGCAGGTCTACCAACGGAGAAACCAGTACTAAGCAATGTGGATTTAAAATAACATGCCCAAGGAGACCCAGCTTGGTGCTCACTGGAATAGAACACCTCTTGATTTTGAGTTCGATGCTTTACCACTGCACTTCGACGCTCAGTCAAATATAGCAGAATTCCATCAAAAGTTAACTCGGTTACATTTTCTATTAAAACTGTGAGACCAATACCTTCTGGTTTCACACAGGAAGAAGGTATTCCCTGTATAAGTCAAAGTAAAACCAGTGGGCCATGGGGCGGTGCCATTTTTGGCCAGAGGGATATAACTTTAACAATCTTGGTAGAGGTCCGCTAGATGAAGCTTCAGACCAAACATCAGAGACATAGACTTTGTAGTTTCAATTGAGATGATTTTTAAAGGGTTTCCTATATAGTTCTATGTAAAACAAGTGGGCCCAAGGGTGTGGCTTGTTTTGGCTCCAGGGCTATAATATGAACAATCAAAATAGCAGTCCATCAAATGAAGCTTCATACCAAAAATCAAAGACCTGGGCCTTCTTGTTTCAGACAAGATTTTTAAATGTTCTCCCTTTCCTATGTAAAACTGGTGGGCCCCGGGGCAGGGCCATTTTTGGCCCACGGGCGATAATTTGAACAATCTTGGTAGAGGTACACATATCAAATATCAACACTTGGGACTTCTGGTTTCAGACAAGAAGATTTTTAAAGGTTTTTTCTATAGTTCCAAGTCTATGTAAAACCAGTGGGCCCCGGGGCGGGGCCAATTTTGGCCCCAGGCCTATAATATGAACAATCTAAGTAGCGGTCCACTAGTTGGAGCTTCATACCAAATATGAAAGACCTGGATCTTCTGGTTTCAGACAAGATTTTTATAGGTTGTCCCTATTAAGTCCATGTAAAACCAGTGGAGCCTGGGGTGGGGCCATTTTTGGCCCCAGGGCTACAATTTGAGGTCCACTAGATGAAGCTTCATACCAAATATCAAAGATCTGGGCCTTCTGGTTTCAGACGAGAAGATTTTAAAGGTTTTCCTTTTTAAGTCTATGTAAAACCGGTAGGCCCCAGCACTATAATTTGAACAATCTTGGTAGAGGTCCACTAGATGAAGCTTCATACCAAATATCAAAGCTGGGCCTTGTAGTTTCAGAGATTTTTTTTTTTAAGTTTTTTTTGTGAAAAAAATCTATTTTTGGCTCCTGTGACCTAGATTTGCAACAGACTGGAACCATTTGAACAACTTTGGAAGGGGACCACCTAAAGATCATTCCTGTGAAGTTTGGTCAAAATCCGATCAGTGGTTAAGGATATGTCGTTTGAAGAAATTGTTTATGGATGGACGCACGCATGGACGGACAAAAAAACATCACAAAAGCTCACCTCGTCATGTGACAGGTGAGCTAACAACAGCTCCGCAAGCGGGGCATTATACGTCCGTGGCAATTAGTAAGATGGAGCATATATATACTGACCGTTGTACAAGTTTGGGTTTGTGGAACGTAACCAAGGAACAATATGTGCTCCATATATTCTTACCTGGCACTATTAATAACCCTCAATAGCTCAAACTACCTGTCTCCAACAAATTTTCATGGTCGGTAATATTTGGTGGACCAGAACCTCAAAATAATATAGGCATAACTGGCAATTAGTGGTGGACTGTAACCTTGAAATAATATGCACTGCCACACATCATAGTTTAACTATGCGTAAAGTTTCAGCTTCATGTGGAAGGCATTATCCGGAAACAATATATGTTTAGAAAAATATGTGGGTCATTCCACGGTACTGGTGAATTTTAGGGGTACCCCAGTAAAATCATTATTTTTTAACCGTATACATTAAGAACATACTGAGAAGGTTTTCTGATGTCATAAAGACACATTGGAGAGATAAAAAAAGATAAAATATGTAGATTGTCATAAATGAGAAAAGAAAAAAAATGAATTAATTTAACCAAAATAACCCGATTTTTTGCTTTGAATTTGTGACATTGCAATGGTGCCCTCATTTGATTGCCCACTGTAATGGTATATGCCATAGCTGTAGAAAATCGTCCATGTAATGAAGAGTTAATACATTAAGAAAGGTTTTTATGTCAAAATATTCAGTAAACACCTCACAGACACTGAAAAATTGACTTTGTAAAATATACATTGTGCTCGTTACTATCGTGTCCCATAGTTGTTCATGAAATATTGATTTATATTAACGCACCATCGTTCATTACACAAATATCACACGGATGTATTTCCTCTTTGACAATTAGCCTACTGTTTGCACGAAACTGAGTCAGCCTGAGGCTAGTTTGATTATCCTATTTATGGAAAAATATCCGTGTACCCTTCGTGGTGTCCAATTTGTGACGATCGTTATTATCGATCTACCCAAGTGATAAATTTGTTTATGGGTCGGAATTTGCCGCCAAATAGAGCCATGTGACCTATTTTGTGTTTACACAAAACGCGCTCTGTGGGTTGCAAAAGGAGAATAGTCACAAACAGTAAAGGTCGTGGTGTCCACAGTTATCAGGGAAGGTGACGATCGTATGTATGTCACCGGTTGTTACGATCGAATGCCGGTTTTTGCCAAATTGGAGTTGTAAACACACTTTATCTGCGATCAGATGAAGATATGATAATATGCGTTGTTTTCTTTGGTTATATAATGCATTTTTATCGACGATTATTTTATCACCCACAAAATATGAATACTTTAATGTCCTATGAGACACAATGCTGAAGACGCTCGTTACATTAAGAAGCCAAAAATCCGGTGTCCTATTTGAATATTGACGATCGTATAGATTTTATGATTAATATGGCTTCCGTTTATTTCTTCTCGACTTTATTGGTATCAGACTGATTTAAATGTCTGTTTTTTAACAACAGCTTATTTTTTTATAACATTGTGCGCCCCTTGAACTATTGCTGGACGTGGCCTGGGCAGTCGTCACAGAAGGACACGAAAAGCTGTTTGCTCGTTACAAACAGACACCAAAATACGGTGTCCATCTGTCACTTGTAACGATTGGTAATTCCGATGGTCATATTATAAAATAAGATCATCTTACAATAGCCTACTGCTCATTATATGCTTTTCAGGTATTCAACCTTTTTTTTTTGAAAGAATCGAGAAAGAATGTCGCTAGAATCACGTTGTAAGCGCCGATGAATAACGATCGTTACAAAATGACAACAAAGCGCATTTTAAGCATTACCGTGGACACTACAAATGCTTTCTCGTTACAAAACCAGGGCCCAAATTAAACATCAAAGGCGTCCCGCGGATTCCCGAAAATTTCTCTGTACGGCCAAAAATCTTTACCGAGACGTATAAACCCGCCCACTTTTAGCGGTTTGTAAAAAGTTTGCTCCGCCTCCTTAGCTGAAACAGCTTTCTGTGTTTATTGAGAACTAAGTACGTCCCATTTTCTGCTTGTGCGGTATTATATTGACAGTCAGAATCACGTGCGTCGGCACACCTTGTAAAAAACGTGTCGAGGTGATTGCTCGGGTGTTTGCATATATATAATTAAACAGATTAGTAGTTGAGGATAAACTAATTATCTCATTGCCGATAAGTGTTTTTTAATCGTGTAAACTTGTTACTGTTTAAATTAAAGCGGGTCGTAATTTAGGTGTTTCATTAGAGATGCAAAGTGTGACAATATTTTCAAAGATAGATACGCATTTTTTTCTTGAGTAAATAGCAGGTGTTCACTAGGTGAAATGACGAAAATAATTTATAAAATCGCAAAATGTTGTCGCGATCGCTGTTTGATTTTGGCGCCTGGAAAATACGTAAAATCTGCGAATGTGACCAGGCCGGTTTGTCAGGGTCCGCGCTGCAGTCTGATCTGTCTGTTAGCCAAAAGCAAAAAAAAAAAAAAAAAAAATACCGCTGACTCCTCTAAGTCTGCCCCAAATGATCAAAGTTGCACGTGTTTCTGCCTGTTTGTCTGAAGCAGTTCCGAGTGTTTTAATAGAGTACAATGGCAAAAATCTTTTGCAAAAGAATTTTTCTTTTTTTCTTTTTAATCCATATATGACAATGGGCGTCAGGTTTGTTTTATTTGTGTTAAGTTCTACAAACAGTGTAGACAGATCAGACGCTATGTTTTGTGGCGTCTGATCTGGGTCTACACGGAAAATGGACCACTAGGCATATATGGGGATGGGTAATGCGATTGTTTTCTTTACTTTTTATTTATTTATTTTGGGGGGTGGTGGGAAGGGAGTTTTACTTGGAAAGTTGTAAAATTTATACATGCCAAGCAAAAATATTTTTTTTTAGTATGCACTCCTCTGCAGTGTACTGACCGCATGTATGTCACAGTTATGAGTATTTTTAACTTCCTCACAGAGCTTTGCTTGATAGTTTTTAGTTTAACATAACAGCCCAGTCAACACTATTCAAGTCATTTTTGAGCCGGTCAGTTTACCTATCCACACTTTACTAGCCCTCTAAAAGAATATACAGGTGATTAAAAATGCAAACAAGAGATTCATAGATTAAATGATATATATTTCTTCATCAAAACAATTTTACGATCCGCAAACACCTTGCTTCGAAATTGGGACTTCCTGAATTTTCCAGTGGGACTTCCAGATTTCAAGGGTAGGAAGTCTAGGCCTTCCTGAACTTGGGAGTAAATGGAAGCCCTGCAAAACAGAACCAAGAATTCAGTATGAGAAACTGCAACGGAATGACCGCCTTGGGACGGTCAGTAGTAAAGTAGAAGTAAAACAAAGATCAGGAATTGATACAATTAACTTACTCCACCCATAAAAGACACCAAAGGGAAAGAAATACAAACATTAAGCGACCAATAATGACAAAATTACCACACTCCGTTTTAAGCCTTATAGATAACTATGGTCATATAACGGAGGTCAGTCTTTCGATGGTTCTACCTGGATTCTTATCAGTGGTGACTTTAGTTCACTGCATATTTAACACATTTTATAAGTTACCTCACATATTAAATACATGTATTGTAACGCATTTACCTGATAAAGATATGCTATCTCAGGACCTGTCAGGTTTATCAGGTCAACGTGACGTCGTCAACGTGACGTCGTCAACGTGACGTCATCAACTTGACGTTGCGCTTTAATGACGTTGCTCTTTGATAACAATCAATACCTGTTTATTGATTGCATATTTAAAGAGTGAACAATGCGTGTAACTGATAAATAGAATACCAGATTCGTGTCATTTGATATCAAGTTTATCAGGCTCGGCTTTGAGAATGCATGTAGAATCGCTCGGCAAGCCTCGCGATTCCACAAGCGTTTTCGAAGCCTTGCCTGATAAAATTGATATCAAAAGACACGAACCTGGTATTCTCTATTTATCAGTTACCTCCCATATTAATTACGTTGTAGTGCATTGACCTGATAAAGATAGGCTATCTCAGGACATGTGAGGTTTATCAGGTCAACGTGATGTTGTCAACGTGACGTCGTCAACATGACGTAATCAACTGGACGTTGCGCTTTAATGACAATCGATATCTGCTTATTAATTGCATATTTAAAGAGTGTACAATGCATATAACTGATAAATAGAATACCAGGTTCGTGTCATTTGATATCAAGTTTATCAGGCTCGGCTTTGAGAACGCATGTAGAATCGCTCGGCAAGCCTCGCGATTCTACAAGCGTTTTCGAAGCCTTACCTGATAAACTTGATATCAAAAGACACGAACCTGGTATTCACTATTTATCAGTTACCTCCCATATTAATTACGTTGTAGTGCATTGACCTGATAAAGATAGGCTATCTCAGGACATGTGAGGTTTATCAGGTCAACGTGACGTTGTCAACGTGACGTCGTCAACATGACGTCATCAACTGGACGTTGCGCTTTAATGACAATCGATATCTGCTTATTAATTGCATATTTAAAGAGTGTACAATGCGTATAACTGATAAATAGAATACCAGGTTCGTGTCATTTGATATCAAGTTTATCAGGCAAACCTCGCGATTCTACATGCTTTCTCAAAGCCTTGCCTGATATACTTGATATCAAAAGACACGAACCTGGTATTCTATATACCTCCCACAAGTGTCATAGAGTGCCGGCTGTTGCAGACGACTTTTAAAAACATTGCAATAAAAGGAAAAATTGCTGCAAACTAGCAATTTCACCTTTTATTGCATTTTTTGTAATATAAATTTGTAACTGTAAAACTTCCAGTTTTTTAGATTATTTTTTTGTTTCCTAGCTGCAAGTGACTGACAGCTTTCGCTCATGAAACATCGTTATAAGAGTGTTAAGGATAAGAAGTTGCTATAGAAAAAATATTCAAAATGAAGATAATTGCTATGGTGAGCCACCAGGTCCACTTGCACTGTGGTTTCCTGGCTAACCAGTCACTTATTTGACTTGGGGAATGTTTTCAGAACTAGTAACAGTGTTATTAATCACATAATTTCACATCAATTAATACTCCTGTGAATTATATGATATAATATTAAAACACTGCTGAAAACTTCCCAACCCAATACGAAAAGTGCAAGGATGAGGTTATAAGCAAACATATAAAGTTACTAGCTACTAAAAGCAAAAAAAAAATATGCATGCTTACACTAAATCCACATCATCCGCCTACCATGTTGATATGTTACAAGCAACATAGCATACAACAGAGGGTAGTTAATGGGTTAAAGGCACATACTGAGAGATGTACACAAAATTTACTAGAAAACTCGCATTGTGTGGTGCACATTTATTTTGGAGAGCATGCTATGAACTTTCCGTTGGTTAACAGTCATAAATAGCAATAAAACAGCCTCTATGATTGATAGTATCCAAGACTATGGCTTTCCAGTCGGGTTTGCAGTGCTATGTGATCGTCACATGGTGTCCGCCTTTAGTGAAATGATGATGCCAAATAACTCAAAATTACCATTGAAAGTTAAAATATGAAAGTATATAATACAAAATCGATACTTAATTGTATTTTAAAATGAGATTTGTTTCATTTTTCCAATTAAATTATGCTTTCTGTAGGGACACCATGTGACGAGAGTATTTTGGTGTCCTCTGAAACGAGCATCTTGTTCTATAAAAAACGTCTTAAAATTTTGCGATTTTCATGTTAATCATAATCCTATTTCTATAGTTATTTAAACTATAGCTTTATGCAATATTTAAATCAATGCCGATGATCTTTTTTATACAAGTAACGTTAGGAATTGAACATAATTAGTAGGATTTGAAAGACAAAATGTCCCATGACTGTTTTTACTTCAAACAATAAAAGTTTTGAAAAAATAAGCATTCTTTCAAATTGAAAAGACTCTCACACGTGAATACTAATGAAAAACAAACAATTTAGTGAATAAAATCAGATAAAATTGCACAAATTTGTGCACAATTGGACACCACGTGACGAGCGTCATTTTCTTCCCACAATGGAAAAAGTGAGATTTTTTTTTTCTGTACTTCAAAATACTATCTTCTCCATCTAAAAATAAGAAAGCTCAGACATGAAGTCAACTTGTAAAAGTAGTTTCAATCCATATTACCTGCGTTTAAAAAATGACCGTGTCACAATTTTACTCACCAGTACCGTGGAATGACCCATGTGAAAGGGGAATAACTAGGGTAATATCTGGCGGACTAACCTTAAAATAATATGCACTGCCTTACTATATGTAAAGTTTCAACTTCATCAGATGTAAAATGCAAGACGAGTTATCCGGAAACGGAATGTTTAGAAAAATCAATTAAAGGGGTATAACTATGGTAATATTTGGCAGACCGTAACCTCAAAATAATATGCACTGTACCATATCATGGTCTTACTTATGTAGTTTCAACATCATCGGATCTAAAATGTAGGAGTTATCCAGAAACAAAATGTTTCAAAGTGGCATAACTATTATTATTTTGTGGACCATAACCTCGAAACAATATGCGCTGCCCCACATCATGGTCTAATTATGTATTAAGTTTTAGCTTGATCGGATGTAAATGGTAGTGAGTTTTTTAGAAACGAAAGTTTACAAAAAATTTCAAAGGGGCATAACACTATTAATATTTGGTGGACTGTAACCTTGAAACAGTATGCGCTGCCCCGCATCATGGACTAACTATGTATGCAGTTTCAGCTTGATCGGACGTAAACTGTAGGAGTTATCCGGAAACGAAAAGTTTACAGACCGACGGACAGACTGACGCCGGGGGGCATAACATAATACGACTGTATAGTATAAACTCACAACCTAATGACTCGTTTCAAGGGGAGTGTAAATAAAAGTAACCACTACATCTTTTCAGCACTTTTATTAACTTCTTATCATGGTCAATTACATGAAATACTGCCTCATTAATCCTATAAACATACAAGTAAATGCCCTTTTCCTTCACAAATCTGCTTATATCACAAGCCTGAAACTGAATACCATCACGAAAACACGTCCATTCAAATACACTGGAAATTTTGCAACCAAAAAATGAAAATTTCCGACAAAAAATTCCGTTATTTTCATATTTCTTTTGAGCTTAACATAGATTGTGGTTCTAAACGAGGCGGTTCTAAAGAGTACCCACAATCTCGGTTTTAGAGCAGAAATAAGAAAAATAATATATACCCCTGTTAACCCCAACAATATGAAAGTGGGGTTTTAGTGGGTCAAAATTATATAGGCATGTTTTGGTGATGCAAACAGGTCATATGACAAGTGTAAAAATGGAATTGTTTTATGATGGTTCACCTTGTATTCAAACTCATCAGATACGATTACTTAGCTCCAGATAGGGAGTACTACTGAATATACAAGATAATTTGTGGATATTTTTCCCCCCTTATTTCACTATTAACCCTTTTCAATGTTGCCACACCCATTTACAATTTTCTAGATATCAAATTACTTGATGTAATTTATTCATTCAAATTTGCAAAACTGAATGATAAACAGTGCAGATCCAGATCATATGACTTCTTCAGAAGCCATCTAATCTGAATCTACACTATTTGCAAGGGTAGGGGTAGTCGTGAACAGCAGGATTAGAGTTAAAACATGTTGGTAATTGTGATGCTAACAAGAACCCACAACCTGCTCTTCTAACAAGAAATTTGGAAACTTATCCCTGAATTATCCGTTACTATGGAGATGTTACTCTGCCTTATCTGGAGCTACGTAGAACAAACCTATCAATCTTACCATCTACCTATCCCTGCATCACTCTGTAGTGTTTAACCCTTATCTTGCTCAATATTCATTTAAGCCACACCCATTTCTGTCTATCAGCCAATCAAATTACTTGATGTTATTTATTGCTACAAATTCATAAACTGAATGCCAAACAGTGTAGATCCTGATCAGATGGCTTCTTCCGAAGCCATCTGATCTGGATCTACACTGTTTCCAAAGATAGGGGTTGTCGTGAACAGCAAGATAAGGGTTAATGACCAGTGAATTAGTTCTATATGACATGACCTAGCAACAGCAAACACTCAGCCAGCCATAGCAACCACAGATGCAGATCTGCAGGGGCATCAATAAAAGATGGGTATAAGTAATTTCACCTAAAGTGTCTAAGTGATTCATTATCCCAAAAGATACTTGCATGGGGCTAAGAGAGAACAGAAACTTGCCACCTCCTTGAGCCCACAGTTTGCCACAAATATTTCAGTGATACACTTGAGTGCAGACTGTCTCTTCTAAAACATTCTGAACACAGCAGCAGCCAATTCCAATAACTGAATTCTAATGACCCAGTCAACATGATTAATGTCATGTCAAGCCAGTCAATCGACCTAACCATGCTTTCCTGGGTATGCATATCCTTAAGACTGGCTTACCAGTACAGCCTGAGAGAAGAAAATATTTAATCATCAGTCTTTACATGTACAAAACGTCACCACACCCAGGCAATGAATCTCAATATCATACAATGTCTGGCTAGGCTAAAGTGACTCACACTGAAATTTGTCAGAACTTTAGTATTTGCGGTGATTAAGAATGAGACCAATGAGGTCTATTTTTGCCAATTCCTTCCACTCTTTTCGGAATCTAAAAATGGACAATGGTTAACATAGCAGGTGCAGATCTGGGGCCAGTTGTTCAAAACTAACGGTGTCATTAATTAATAAATAGTTAAAACTTTGATCATTTAATGTCAAATACACTAATATTTTTTCAGCAAAAATAACAAATTTAAGATATTGCACTTGCTAGTTAACAATTAACAATTTAACAGTTAACAATTTGACCACTAACAAGTTCGTTAAGCTAAGGATGCTTTGAACAAATGGGCACAGATGCTGCATCAGGGCTTTCACTGTTTGCAAAACATTCTGCCATTTTCTTAAATTTCTAAAAATAACCAAACCTAAAATGCCTCAATTCTAAAATTGGATTCCTGCTCTATAATAAGGCTGGAAATTCTATTCAGTACAAAACAAGTTAATAGGGACAGCCATTATTTTGACTTCTCCATGAAGCACCCTCTATATTATGGACTGCCAACTAAGATTTGTAATGTCCTGCTTGTAATGACATGTATTTTAATATCTTAACTATACATTAGGCCCTACAAAATATCATACATGTACACTGCAGAGTATTGTACTGTAAACAACCTTCCAATAAACTATATATTTACAACCAACAAACAATACAGTTTTAATACTGACAAAATGAAACATGTAGCAACATTTGAGAGATTTCAAGATATGGTTTCGATGAGACAGTCATATATATGAACCTTCACAATGGATGGTAAATGAGGAAAAATAATATCAAATAAGCCAATCATGAAGGATTTCACTACAGTTGCACTATGCAGGCATTCCATTTCCATATACATGTATATAAGACCAAGCACAAGAAAACGTCTTTGATAAGGCTGGCATGAATAATTGGATAATCAATGAATTGATTGATAAATTCCACAAAAATGGTTTTCGTTTGCTAGTAATCAATTATTTGATAAGTACACTTCACTGCCCGATGTTGTGTCTAAATAGCTGGATGAATGGCAAACAGTACGGACTCTGATGAGGTCGTCTCATCTGGATCTGCCTTGTTTTCTCGGGTCTGCCTATCCGCATACATACGGTAAAGAAGAACATATGCTAACAGTCATGCTCAGACAAAGTTATGACCAGATCTTCAGTGATTACTTATCAATTATCGATCACAATGACTGGACTGAAAATCGATTATCTTTTCAGCTCTGATTAGCCAGCCCTAATCTTTGGGGATTGTGGCCAGCTCAGCTACACAAACCAGCAAGATTCTTGACATCCCAGAGATATTGCAACAAACATTAAGCTGTTGATCAGGGGCCAGTTGTTCAAAGCATTATTAACTTAATGAGACGTTAGTGGTCAAATTGTTAAATGTTCTAGCAATATTGTTATTTTTGCTGAAAAAAAAATGAGAGCATCTCTTGCATTTGCTAAAGCTGCTCACATTTTTTTTTTTTTTCAGAAAATTTTTTTTTGCATATTTGCGATATTAAATGATCAAAGTTTTAACGATACGTTAACTAACGACGTCATTAGTTTTGTACTGGCCCCAGACTGCTTGGATGCACAGGCTTATCTGCTTATTTGTTGTATGCTGATGGTAAAGACTAGTTTTCTCCTAACAAGGCTCCACACAGAGCTGAAACCGAACCGCACACAAGTACTGGTAAACCGCTTAGAGGATCTAAGCCTGCCCAGGCAAACCGTTGCGAGTCGGCCCGTCCATGTTAATAAACCCTATTGGTTCATTGGGCTGCAGGGCTTGAGATATCATTTCATCTCAAGGTCGGGTAAAGTCCCATAAAATTGGAAGCAACGTCTCCAAAATGACCTTTAGTGCTGACAAGGACGTTAAACCTCAAATCAAACCTATATATTCTGACAACACAGTATTTCGGACAATTACCCCCCAGTACCTAACCACCCTCTATCCCACCCAGTCAGATCATGTTATTATTTCTACAACTATCGTCTACATTTTCTCTCTAAAACGGAAGGTTTTTACTTTTTATGTCTGAAGATTTAGGTTAATAAGTACATGTATAATATTATGCTACAAACATGCAACGATTCTATTATACATAGCAACCGATAAAGTAGGTATTTGGTGACAAATTACTTGGTGAGGCATTCCAAATGAATATGCACAACACAGGCCCTTCTCGAGAATTAACCCTTGTTCTGCTGTCAGAGCCCGGATATGCAGCATATCCGGGCTCTGACAGCAGAACATATGCATTATCTTTCAAACAATGTAGATCTTGATCAGATGGCTTCTGAAGCCAGAAGCCATCTGATCAGGATCTACATTGTTTGACATTCGGATTGTGAATTTGTTGCAATAATTTGCATCAAGTAATCTGATTGGATGATAATCGGTAGTGGGTGTAGCAGATTAAAAATTCAGCAGAACAAGGGTTAACAAAAAATTATCCTTTAATTATCAACAAATACCCAAGTTATCTGTTTCTATCTGTAAAGGAAAGTACCTGATTATCAAAGCCAACAGGTAATGCCCTATCAACTTTATATAAATGTTTAGTGTGTTTCAAGAAAATAGTAAAAGTGCATGAATTCATATCCCCGTCCAGACATGGATTACTTTAGTAAGTTGTTGACATTGTCAATGAAGCGGAGAAAACCTAGAACTGGGAGAGGATCTGACTCTAGCCCCGCTATAGCGCTATCAAAAAAGAAAAATGTAAGAAAAAAAATGTTTTCAGCTTTCTGCCTCTATTTAAAGGTGGTAAAAAGGCAATCCAGAGTTATGGTTCATGTGCTCTGCACATCGTCTCATGGCGCTTTACATTTGTGTGAAGTTTCATGAAAATATCTAAACGCTTTTTGCGTTATGGAGAGGACATGGTTAAAATTGCCATTTTTCAATGTTCAAAGGGCAATAACTCCAAAAGTAGGCAATCCAGAGTTATGGTTCATGCGCTCAGCACATCGTCTCATAGTGCTTTAAATTTGTGTGAAGTTTCATGAAAATATCTCAAACGGTTTTTGAGTTATCATGAATAATGGCATAACGGAATCACAGGACAAGGCAAATCCAATATAGCCCCCACTTTTTCAAAGCGGGGCAGTAAATAATTATATTTATCTTCTGTCTTGCCTGCAAAAATAACATTTTATACTTGTCCTAAGTTCATTTTAGATTTACAAGCGTAACATCCATTTGTCTACTAAATTCAGCCAGGGAATGCAATAACTAATTCTAAATAGAAAAACGTTACATTTATGTTTAATTCCATACACATTGACAGCTACGTCTGTTTGAAACACTTTAAACATACACAAAGCTGAAGAGGCATGCCTATGGCTTGCATAGCTAAATACAATTAGTAGTCATGACTAGTCAAGTAAACTAATTTACCCATTCATTATTATTTGAACTAGCACACAGCAAAATGTGCCCCTGCCCATTGGAGCTTGGAGATATAGATTGGGCTGCATGGTGCTTCCCTGCAGAGTTGACACTGACCAAACTCGAGTACTGGTAAAATGTTTAAGTCTAAGCCTGCCCAGGAAAAGTTGCACTCCTAAAACCCTAGCTGTTTCTTTGGGCAGTAGGGCTTGAGATGTCATTGGGTGGTTGGGCTTGAAAAGTCCAACAAAATCAGAAGAAATGTCTTCAAACTTTGAAACTATAGTGTTGATTGGGACGTAAAACCTCAACACAAACAAAAGCACATAGCAAAACCTTTAAGATTTGCAACCCAAGAGAGACTCAGACAAGCCTGTACAAACATGTTACCAACTTGCAGTCACTATGTACGTGTTTTCTATAGCTCTGTGCCAAGTTGTTCAACGCCTTGTCAGCTTAAGGATCCCCTTAGTAGTCAAAATGTTCAACCACAATATCTAATACGACACATTTTTGCTACAAAATGTGAGCAGCTTTTGCATTTGCAAAAGCTGCTCACATTTTTAGCTAAAATATCAGTTTATCTTTTATATTCAATGATCAAAGTTTCAATGCCTTGCCGTAGGTTCTGCTAGTCTAGGCTCGTATAGCTTCAGGGAGCTCTACATTTCTGTTTTAACATACAAATCTGATCATGCTGATGTAAAACCCAATTTATTTAACCAAAACTGTTCCACGATCCAGCATGGGAGTCCAAATGGTGCAGACACAATAGCAAACAGTCTTTACCCTGATCACATTTATGAGCTTGTTACGCTAACATTGCTTTGAACAACTGCACCCCGATTTGGATCTGCACTGCCAGGACATGTGTAGATTATGTCATGCCTTCATCACTTCACCCATTTCGGTCCTTAATGCTTAACCAGAATGCTAACCCATTTCATCCAGAACTGAACTTTATGCCTTTATGTTATGTAATTTGCTTGCTTGACTATATACGCTTCTAGGGTCATGTGCGGTAATTTGGTCGATTACAGATTTTTTTTTTCTTCCTGGGTATACTGAACAAAATATCAGTGTATCTTTTATATTCAATGATCAAAGTTTCAATGCCTTGCCGTAGGTTCTGCTAGTCTAGGCTTATATAGCTTCAGGGAGCTCTACATTTCTGTTTTAACATACAAATCTGATCATGCTGATGTAAAACCCAATTTATTTAACCAAAAATGTTCCACGATCCAGCATGGGAGTCCAAATGGTGCAGACACAATAGCAAACAGTCTTTACCCTGATCACACTTCTGAGCTTGTTACGCTAACATTGCTTTGAACAACTGCACCCCGATTTGGATCTGCACTGCCAGGACATGTGTAGATTATGTCATGCCTTCATCACTTCACCCATTTCGGTCCTTAATGCTTAACCAGAATGCTAACCCATTTCATCCAGAACTGAACTTTATGCCTTTATGTTATGTAATTTGCTTGCTTGGCTATATACGCTTCTAGGGTCATGTGCGGTAATTTGGTCGATTACAGATTTTTTTTTCTTCCTGGGTATACTGAAACCCCCCCCCCCCCCCCCCCCCCCCTCAGAGAAAAGTTTTTATCAGGCAGGCGTCAATCTGAGCTGTGCTGGTCACATTTTATAAGCACTTTTTCTCTCAAAACATGGTTCATTTAAATACATGTACATAATGAGCCAGCGCATGACAAAACCTTCAAAAAGATGTTTGCCCAAAGAAGACTCAGATCAGCCTGTGCATCTGCACAGTCTGATCAATGTCTTCCATGTGCGCTCTAAGGATAGCTAAGGACCAAATGCTCCTTCATGTAGCAAGGGAAGTCTCTGGTTGGACTATATGGATGCACAGGCTGATGGGAGTCTTCGATTGGCACAGGTTTTATTGTAGGTTTTGTCGTGCGCTGGCTCCAATAACAAGAAAGGCAAAAACAAGGTATATGTTCCACATTATTCACTATGTTCCACAGGAACACATTTTAAAAATGAGGTAGATAACACGACTCGTTTTAAACATTTATCCTTGGCATTTGGATTTTGTTCTTACTATTAATAAAGCCACTAATTAACATAGATATAGAACTATATATTTTTCAGTAGGTAATTTATCACTAATCACTAGCCATTACTTGACAGTGGTGAGTGCACAGCATTATGAATTCATGTGTCAAGTCAGTGTTATATATTTTCATTCTGTATAGTTTCACTCTGTAGCTCTGTGTAACATACACCCAGTGTTTCTCTCCATCCCACACTGACAATACATGTAGTACTTAATTACAGCAGAACTTCAAGGTCTCGAACACCTTTGGGACCTTGAAAATCTGATTGAGGCAGGGGTAGTTCGAGCCACTGAGGGCTACTGCCAGGAGGCATGAGTAGATCCTTTTTGACATCTTTTTCGTGTTCTATAATGAAAATGTATGCTGTGGGTACTCATTAGAATTGCCTCATCGAGGCGATTCTAATGAGTAAACACAGCATATATCACAGCATATATTTGCAAGTAAAAAGGCGAAAATCTCTTAAATTATCCCACTATTTCTTATGTGCAGGATTTCTCTAGGGACTCAATAATGGGTTAGACTCAGCCATGGTAAAGGAGTCATCGGTGTTCGAGCCATCCGAGTTTTACTGTATAATCTATTCTATCTCATTTGATTATCATCATGAATCTAGTTGCAATCATCAAAAGTATTGGGACAGGCCTAAGCAGACAGTGCAGACCCAGGTCAGACGGCAGTCTGATCAGGGTGAACACTGTTTGCCATTCTGTCTGCACCTTTTGGAAGCCTTGCTAGATCATGAAACATTTACGAGAATTTCAGCATGTCCTCAAGGTTTCCGAATTTTTAGAACTGCAAGGACTTAAATGTTTGTTCCAGACAGGGGCAGTTTGAACCAGCCTCGTAGAGGTGGTTCTTATGAATACTCACTGCATAGGTTTTTATGGAGCATTGCTGGCATTAATTCATAAGCAGGATAATTTCATGCTCAACGAGTGAACAAGTCTGAGAAATGAACACCCCCTAAACCCACTCTATATTATAGAGAAAACTGGGGTTTATGGGGGTGTACATTATTTGTCTTCTTTCTGCTGCAAGAAACAGGTAGTGGGTACTCATTAGAACTGCCTCAATAAGGCGGATCTAACTAGCAACCACAACCTATAGATGTCTGCAGTATAAATAAAGAAAAATATCATGGATTTTCATCAGAAAAGTAGACAGATGTTAAACAAGGGGTCACGGGTGAGTAATGTCATGTGGGTTGGAAAAAGTTTTACAACCTTGGTGCCAGGACCTGAGCTTAATTTAATAGTGACTAGTGATTCATGCTCAATTCAACTGAGCATAAAGTACTTGTTTGTCAGCAATCTAAAACTATCAACCAATTGCAATCCCATGCTATTAAAACAGAGCATGAAATTTGTTGTTAACTTTAAAAATGCCAATAAAGGTATGAACAGTTTAAAACTTTTGTGTTTTGTTTTTTTTGTTCTTTTTCAGGGGCCAGAAATAACACCCATGTGGGATCTGCCCTTATACAACAGTGTTTTCTGTCAGAAAAAATTAATGGGACAGAAAGGAACACTAGCTACAATAGTGAGCAATTTCTTGTTATGAAAGTGAACTTAGTGGCCAATATTACTCAGGACCCAGTTGTTCAAAGCATCGTTAGCTTAATGAGCTCATTAGTGGTCATATTGTTTACTGTTCTAGCAAGTACAATATCGAATATTTTGGTATTTTTGCTGAAAAAATGTGAGCAGCTTTTGCATCCGCAAAAGCTGCTCACATTTTTTCAGCAAAAATTTTAGCATGTTTGCCATAATAAATGATAAAAATTTTAACGATACGTTAACTAACGACGTCGTTAGTTTTGAACAACTGGCCCCAGATCTTTAACCACTATCTCGCATTATTCCCTACATTGTGTGTCATATATATTGACCCCGAGAATTCAGATAACTAAACTCATAGGCAAAAAAAAAAGGATCTTATAGAAGGAGGAAGATTCCATTTGGAACAAAAAGGTGGTGTTAGCGTAAAAATCCTAAAAATTCGGAAACATTAGGACTTGCTGTGATTCTCATAAGATTTTAACAAATTTGTTTCACGATCCAGCCATAATTAGAAAAGTGCAGACCGAATTTCAACAGTAAAGACCCTGATGAGGAGCAGTCTGATCTTGGTCTGCACTGTTTGCTTAGGCCTATCTGCCCCAATACTTAGGATCATTACAGTAGCCTCTGATGAATCATCATAATACACATGTGAGCAAATGCTTTCTGACTGTAATTCATGGTAAAATGGAACACCACCACAAATGAACATGATATTTGTAATCCCAACATTGCAACTTTACATGTTATCTTAATCCATTGTATACTAGTGGATTCTTCCATTGCTGTAAGATGGACAAGTTCATTTTTCATATAGGGGTGTCAGGCTTATTTTTTTGCTTCTATTCTATTTTTGACAGAAAATGCCGTTAGCAAATAGTGCAAGCCCTGATCAGACGCAGCATTTTGCGGCGTCTGATCTGGGCCTACACTGTTTGCCAAGGTACCCCTTTAGGTGTTTCCCACATGCAATGAGTTAAACGGGAAGACTGACCCTTCTCATGACTTCCAACTAAAGGAGATGATGTATATCACAGATCGGTGACTGATCATATAGTACCAACGAAAGCTATCATACCGATCACTTCTTATCAGCAAAAGCTAATCATAACTCAAGTTGATGAGTACTGATGATAATTTCAGGACATTTCTTTTTTCTTATTGCATCCATTAAAACATCTGTTGTGGGTATGTGTTAGAATTGCCAAAATGAGGCAACTCTACCGAGTACCCAAAATATATGGTTTTAACAAGAAAAAAAGTACAATTATCCTTTTAGTATCCTTGTTCCTCCACCTTATCATCCAGAGGTATAGCCAATGATACATGTCCGTTCTGTTACTGATAGCAACCAAGAAAGATTCCACCGGGACAGCAGAAAATTCAGAGTATAAAGCACCTGAATGGTTGTGTAGGTAGCGCATCCATGGCAACGGATCAGGAACACGTGGGCTTCAGTCTTTCTTTGGTTTATCACTGTCATACTGAAAATTAGTACAAAATCTGCTATTAAAACTAGCAATAATTAGGATTAGGATTAATTGTCTTTAAGGGGAATGGGAACACCTAGCAGATTCTTTCCACCATTTTTCAAAAGGAGGCCAATTTCAGGACTTCCTGTTCACTTTTCTTTAAGCCCTGTCCTGTTGAACAAGGGGACTACTCTTAAAGGAAAGTATAAAATTTGCATTCTTTCGTTTTAGAGTTGAGCCCTTTTGAAATTGGGGACAAAAATAGTTTTGCAGGAGCTGCCTCCCTTGAAGGTGCATGATACACGTTTCTCCCCCGATACATATATTGCGTCTGAGACTGCTAAAAACGTGTCTCTGACTCACAAAAATATCACTTCCATCCATGGGACTCGCCATAAAAATGCTACAAAGTGAAAAAAAAAAAAGGGCCTCCTATTTTTATCTTAATTTCAGTTTCTTTCGGTTCCGCTTGTTTTCCACAATCTGTTTTTTAGAATTCTGGGTAAAATCTAACTCTACGTAATCGAGACAACTCACCAACACAGGTACCTTTGAGTCTGTGACTGATACTTATGTTGGTAATTAATTAGTGTTTTCATATAGTTATCAGTCACAGAGAGTTTGCTTTGAACAAATGCGTCTTCAAAAGTGTTGGTGAATTATTTCCGAAACTCGTGTCTGTGAGTTGTCTTTTCAGTGAACTGTCCCGTTCGCAATTCTACGTATGATTGTCAAATTCAGTATTCCAACTGTTACTTTATACAGGGTTTAATATCACAGAAACTATCGAGTCCAACAAGCTTGTAATGTTGTTTACCGGTTTTAATGATCGATCATAAAGCTGAGCCTTGCCGTGAAAGCTGATCCAGTCATTTGATTAATATTACTAATGTGCGCGAGTCAGCGATAAAACCCAGGCCAACCTTAAAAAATTGTTGGTTTGCTGTTTACCGACCCAGAAAATTTTAGGTGGGTCGGTCGGTCGGCTATTTTTTTTTTTTTTCTCTTGTAAAAGTGGGTCGGTCGGTCGTTTTTTTTTTTTTTTTTTTTTCCCCTCGTTTTTTTTTTTTAACCGTAATAGACAAAGCATATGATCTGCATAACTTTGATGCATGTTTCTGTTCTTGATATCTTTTAACTTGCTTAAAATATAAACTTGCTAACAACTGCATCATTATTTTCCAGGTCTTGCTGCCAAAAAGTGAAACTTAAGAGCAAGAAGTTCTTTCTGATATTTGTAATTGAACAGTGGAAGGAAAAAATAAATCGTTTTCAATGGCGTCATTAAACAAGTCCTCCCATGTGTGAAAAGTTGGCAAACGCTTTAATACATTTTTGACAACTGTGATCCGCTTGTGTTGTGCTTTTTGAACTTCAACCGAAACGCAGAATGTAGCTTCGGCACTTGGTGCCTTTGCGGCCATTTTCTAGAGACGATCTGCTGTCATCGAAACGCTTATTGACAATTGAATGAAGTTAAACAGGGCTTCCATTAACTCCCAAATTCAGGAAGTCCCAGACTTCCTACCCTTGAAATCTGGAAGTCCCACTGGAAAATTCAGGAAGTCACAATTTTTAATCAAGGTGTTTGCGGATCGTAAAATTGTTTTGATGAAGAAATATATATCATTCAATCTATGAATCTCTTGTTTGCATTTTTAATCACTTGTATCTTCTTATAGATTGCTAGTAAAGTGTGGATATGTAAACTGACCGGCTCAAAAATTACTTGAATAGTGTTGACTGGGCCGTTAAATTCAAAACAATCAAGCAAAGCTCTGTGAGGAAGTTAAAACTACTCATAACTATGTGACATACATGCGGTCAGTACAGTGCAGAGGAGTGCTTACAAAAAGAAAACTATTTTTGCTTGGCCTGTATAAATCATATAACTTTCCAAGTAAAAATCCCTTGCCCCCCCCCCCCCCCCCCCCCCCCCCCAAAAAAAAATAGTAAAGAAAACAACCGCATTACCCATCCCCCATATATGCCTAGTGGCCCATTTTTGAGTCATTAGCAAACCGTGTAGACCCAGATCAGACGCCACAGAACATAGCGTCTGATCTGTCTACACTGTTTGTAGAACTTAACACAAATAAAACAAACCTGACACCCATTGTCATATATGGATTAAAAAGAAATAAAGAGAAATTCTTTTGTAAAAGATTTTTGCTAAACTTTGCAAAACATAAGCTTCGAGTCTTCATTGTACTCTAAACACTCAGAAATGCTTCAGACAAACAGGCAGAAACACGTGCAACATTGGTCAATTGGAGCAGACTTAGACGAGTCAGCGGTAGTTTTTTTTGTTTGTTTTTTTTTTTTTTGCTTTTTGGCTAACATACAGATCAGACTGCAGCTCGGACCCTGACGAACCGGCCTGGTCACATTCGCCGGTTGTACGTATCGCGGCGAAATTTTGGGATTTTATAAATTATTTTCGTCAGTTCACCTAGTGAACACCTGCTATTTACTCAAGAAAAATTCGTATCTATCTTTGAAACTATTGTCACACAATGCATCGCTAATAATAGTGATAATCTCACCAAACGCCTTTAGAAATTAACATTAACAAGTTTACAGGATTAAAAAACACTTATCGTCAATGAGATAAATAGTTTATCCTCAACTACTAATCCGTTTAATTATGTGCAAACACCGAGCAATCACCTCGACACGTTTTTCACACACCGATGACGATCAAAGGTGTGCCGACGCACGTGATTCTGACTGTCAATATAATACCGCGCAGGCAGAAAATGGGACTTCCACACAGAATGCAGTTTCAGCTAAGAAGGCGGAGCAAACTTATTACAAACCGCTAAAAGTGGGCGGGTTTATACGTCTCGGTAAAGATTTTTGGCCGTACAGAGAAATCTCAGACTGCAGCTCGGACCCTGACGCACCGGCCTGGTCACCTTCGCCGGTTTAACGTATTTTCGAGGTGCCAAAATCTAACGGCGGTCGCAGCTACCTTTTTGGATTTTATAAATTATTTTCGTCATTCACCTATTTACTCAAGAAGAAAAAATGCGTATCAATCTTTGAAACTATTGTCACACTTTGCATCGCTAATGATAATTTCACTACCAAACACCTAAATTACGACCCGCTTTAATTTAAACAGTAACAAGTTTACAGGATTAAAAAAACACTTACCGTCAATGAGATAATTAGTTCATCTTCAAATACTAATCCGTTTAATTATATGCAAACACCTCGACACGTTTTTCACACACCGATGACGATCAAAGGTGTGCCGACGCACGTGATTCTGACTGTCAATATATTACCGCGCAGGCAGAAAATGGGACGTCCTTAGTACTCAATAAACACAGATAGCGGTTTCAGCTAAGAAGGCGGAGCAAACTTTTTACAAACCGCTAAAAGTGTGCGGGTTTATACGTCTCGGTAAAGATTTTTGGCCGTACAGAGAAATTTTCGGGAGTCCGCGGGACGCCTTTGATGTTTAATTTGGGCGTCCGGAAGCGATTTCAGGACGTAATATACGCCGTACTTCCGCCTAACGGAAGCCCTGGTTTAAAGCGGTCAGCTGAGGCGGATCACGCACGCGTTACAATGATGCGACACGAACTCAAATATGGAAAAAGAAACGTTGGGACTAAAATCCGGACGTTACCGGAACGAGTCGGAAAAAAAATTTTTTTTTTTTTGACAGCAAAAAAAATGTTCGGGTCGCACGAAAATTTCGGGTCGGTCGGTAAACAGCAAACCAACACCTTTTTAATTTTGGCCCCACTGTACATGTTGATGTTTTCGTTACAATGGTGAAGCAACCAAATTTGAAACACTTCCAAAGGCTACCAGGCCAGGGTTAGAGATGAAATCGTGTTACAAATTGAGTGAATAGTCGTTATAATGTAATACAGATAGTTTTGGTACGTGCTTAAGCGAAACTAGACCAAACACAAACGGGCTCTTAAAAATGGCTCCTGGACCCTCACTTACTCGAGCTGAGAGTCCCAGGGACTCCCATTATTTGAGACCAAGGGAAAACCCTTACTCCCAATCCTGTGAACTGTTCCAGGAGCTAAGCTAAATTTATTAATTACCTAAAGGCTTTTACAGCTATAGATTAAAATAAAAAGGCCTGAATACATCCAATCAGTCAATGTTCACTAAGGCTGGCGCGATTGATCGCAGAATTGATTGATAAATTCCACAAAAATGATTATCATTACTGATTTGCTTGCAATCGATTATCTAATATTAAAGTACAATTTACTAGCCAAAGTTGTGCCTAAAATAGCTGGATGAGTGGCAAACAGTGCAGACCCTGATGAGATCCAGGTCTTCACTGTTTGCTTGAAGGTCTGTCTGTTCAAATACATATAATATGGTAAATACTACATGGTAGGTGTCATGCTCAGACAGAAAACCAGACATGTAAAATTATGACCAAATCTTCTGACGGTGATTACTAATCGATTATCAATTACAATGGTAGGACTGATAATCGATTACATTTTCTGCTCCGCTTAGCCGGTCTCGGGTCGTTTCGCCCGTGAGTCGTTTCGCCCATGAGTCGTTTCGCCCGTGGGTCGTTTCGCCCTGGGTCGTTTCGCCCCGGGTCGTTTCGCCCGTGGGTCGTTTCGCCCTTATTAGGTGGGTCGTTTCGCCCTTATTTTTTCAAGCCCTGTTGATTGAGGTTATGTTTGTTTTGGTATGTAAAGGGATTGATGGGGTCTTGGGAGTTCCGGAAAACATGGTTTTGCCCTCGTTTGGTACATTTGGACGACCAACTGACGGCTTCTACTTCAGGTTTGAGCAACTGCGCTACCGCCTTTTTGAGAAAGATGTTCGAGCTCACATAAAGTTTACAATTCTTTGCAATAAAATGGGATATATGGCTGTGAAAATGACTGTTTATATTTAAAAATGTGACATATTTTTCTTTCTGCTAAAAAACATAGATTTTGGATTAGAGCCGTCCAATTGTCTATGTTCTAGGACCAGAATTAAGAGAAATTATGCGAAAACCCATTTTCACTGTCTAAAGTTGGGTTTAGAGGGGACGTTATTGCATTGACTTGCTAACAGGATGTTTTATGTTCATATTCATAAATTTTGGGGGGCTTATTTAGAATTTGGCCGCCGTTCGCCGAAAGAGACAAAACCTTTAATTAACAATCACTATTATTCTCACCTCGGTTAATGTGTGATTATAAAGTTTAAGAATTATCGTGGTGGATTAGCGCCTTTGTCAAAGCAAATGACGAAGTTATTAATGTGCACTTATTTTCACACTTTACTAATTATATTGACTGCCAAAACGACCCCATCTCTCTCTCTCTCTCTCTCTCTCTCTCATTTATTCATTTCCGTTTGTCCATCTACCATTACTCTCAATTCATTCGTTCATTTACTTATCTATCTCCGTATAAAATGCCGTCCGTCCATCCGCACGTCCGTCCATCTACCAACACACAACTCCATTCACCATCATTCATTTATTTATTCATCCATCTGTCCATTTATTCATCCATTCTGTTTGCCACTCCCTTAAAATATAATTGCGGCGAAACGATCCACGGGCGAAACGACTCACGGGCGAAACGACTCACCAGGTAAGGGCGAAACGACCCACCCCTAAAATCAGGGCGAAACGACTCAGGGCGAAACGACCCGGCGAAACGACCCAGGGGCGAAACGACCCGGAACCCGCTTAGCCAGCCCTAATGTTTACTTACTGAAGCTAATTGTCTTCCTATATTGCCTATAGTAACGCCACCAGTAAAGAAAACGCAGGAGAGCCATGATCTCACAAACATAAAGTCAGACTTTGAATACCTGAAAAATAATATACAAATAGAGGATCTCACATGAGTGTTCATGAATTATTGAATTTATTAAACAAGGAATAGGGATAAAATGCCTGGCAAAGCCTCACAATTTATCCCTTTTCCGCAACACGAGTGTTCATGTATTATTGATTTTATTAAATGAGTTGAGGAGAATGGATAAAATGTGAGGCTTTGCCGAGCATTTTATCCCTTTTCTTCGAGTTTAATAAATTCAATAACACAAGAGCTTGAATGCAAGATTCTATTTATCATATGACATTTAAAATGCATTTTATTCAGATTGTTTAACAAAAATGTCAATATTTCGCCATTAGTAAACACGACGTCGTTAAGGACGTCATAAGAAGCCTCAGTGGTGTAGTGGTTACGCTACTCGCCTTGTAAATCAGGGGTCACAGGATCGATCCCGGGCTTCTCCAGACTACTCGCCTGGAAAAGTGTCCTTAGGTCATTGGCTTAGATTGGTGTATGGCTGATTATTAAACCTTGGATAAATAACCATCAACATACCAAATAGGAACTCAATCCATCAAATGGTTTGGAAAATATGAGCTCTTACAAACGTTAACATTAAACATTTCTAAGTCTGCAACCTTGACCATAAGGTCATGGGGCAGGGGCGGGGTTATTGCTGAATGAAACTTTTGACCTGTATCTATCATCATTCCAAATACGTAGCAAATCCATCTCATGGTTCAGGAAATATGAACTCTCAAAAAATATAATATAAAAAATTTCTATGTCTGTGACCTTGAGGTAAGGGGTGGGGGTATGGCTCAATGAAACTTTGGACCTGCAATGTCCTGCATCTATTGTCATACCAAATATGAAGCAAATCCATTATACAGTTTGGAAAATGTAAGCTATTAACATACTTAAATTTGAAAATTTCTATGTCTGCGAGCTTGACCTTGAAGTCATAGGCATGGGTGGGGGTACTAAATAAAACTTTGAACCTGCATCTATCATCAAACCAAATATGAACCAAATGAATCATAAAAGTTCAAGTTCAATGTGGTACAAATACCTTAACCCGAGTCTTAAACATTAAAAATTTTCTAAGTCTGTGACCTTGACCTTGAGGTCATGGGTATGGGTGTAGGTATTGCTGAATAAACCTTTGGACCTATATGTATCATCAAACCGAGTATGAATGATATGATGGGGGTATTGCTGAATGAAACTTTGGACCTATATCTATCATCATACTAAATACTAGAATACTGTCGATGGCACGCCATCGCAAATCCCCACGCTTTCTACAGAGGGGCCAAGTACCGAAAACCCCTCACCCTGGGTCCTAATTTGACCCCATGGTCAAAATATTACCTGTATTATATTCTACTAATCATGCCCTTCAATTTGATATGCCACATGACTATGTTCCAAAAAACTTAAATTTTGACCCTTTGACCCCTCCCCCAGGGCCCCAATCTGACCCCAGGGTCAAAATTTTACTTTTTATCCCCACCTTTTTCAACGAAAAGTGGGGATATTGTTATCACCTCCGTCCGTCTGTCTGTCCGGCTATCTCCTCTTAAACCGTTAGCCAGAATTCAACCAAATTTGGTATGCGAGTTGCTTACATGAATGGCTCGCGCAAGAGCACATTTTTTTTGTCCCCGCCCCCAGGGGCCCAGGGGAGGGGTCCAAAGGTCAAATTTTGACCTACTGTGGAGAAAACATGGGGATTTGCGATGGCTTGCCATCGACTGCGCGCTCTAGTATTTATTTTACTTTTAGTTTATTTTACTCATTATCCCCTTCGCATAGATATGCAACATGACTATATTCTGAAAAACTTTAATTTTGACCCCCCAAGTCCGACCCCCAGGGCATGACCTAGGGGTCACAGCCAAAATCCTCTTCAATATGTATTACTAACTAAGTACATGTGCAAAGTTTGGCATCAAAATCTTCAAAATTGACTTTGTAATTGAATTTCATTGATATTTGACCTTTTGACCCCTCCCCAGGGGGCGGGGTCAAAAATGAACGTGATCTCGCGCAAGCCATTAATGTAAGCAACTCACATAACGAATTTGGTTGGATTCCGGACAACAATTTAGGAGGAGATCGCCGGACAGAAGGACGGACAGACGGAGGTGATAACAATATCCCCACTTTTCTTCGAAAAACGTGGGGATAATAAACCAAATCCATTATATGATTTTGAAAATATGAGCTCCAAGAGCACATTAGACAAGAGCATCTAGTTTCTGCTATAAGTATGCTATTCACTGTGTGGGTGCCAGTCTAATCTGATTGGTTGAACAAATTCAGTGTTTTACTGAGGTTTCAGAGTTCATTGTGAAATACTGTTTAAAATACCTGTCAGTAATGATTCCCTGCTGTTTGTTTTATTGCTTTTGCTGAGAAACCCTTTAACCACTCTGATACATACAGAAAGTGCCTTATGCAGATGAAAGCAGTACAGGCTCTGATATTAAGCGTAAAAAGTGTTCATAACCTCTATAATTAGTAATCAGTACCTATAGGAATCCAGGATAGCTGCATAGACTGCACACATATGCAGACTAGCGAGATACTTTGCCAACTGTAAATATGTTAGGCACCTTTTGACATGATGCAGCTCATAGTTGCTACATGATAACATCATTTTAATGAGTTGCAAATTCCTGTGGCAGGGAATAGTTTACTATAGTTATGAAGAGTCTGATAAAATTAACCAATCATAGCCAAGCAGCTTCCACGAGCTGAATATATACCTGAAAGCTCTTATGATGAGCTACTTGGAGCTCAAGTTCTACCTTGTACAAAAACCGTAACCCAAGTCTAACAGGATTACGTACGTACACAGTTTCGTACAGAAGGACGTACATTCGGACGCAAGTACGGAAAACCAAAAAACCCTATGCCCCCGTCATCATCCGATACTGGGGCATAATAAGGTAGGACAGCCTATTATGGTGTGGGGTCCAGTCCTGTCCAGCCTCCTTTACAGAAGGCAGTATCGACTTCTTTTCAGTCACAGCCTTCTCTGGGTTTTTACTTTTTAGCAAGGGGAGCTCATAATGCTGTCATCAGTTCACGCTCTGTATTGACCTGTAGTGGTATCTACCATTAATCCATTATATATGCATGTGTTTCCAAAGGAGATTCCAGTTTTCCATACATTGTATTTAGGCTTTTAAAAATCAAATTTGGTCCCTAAAGGATTTGAAAGAGATAAAGTAGTGCTTTTATTCAATACAAATGTAGTTAAAAATTATCAAAATTAATTGTTTCATGTATTTGTTTGATTGATTTGAGGTTTAACCGTCTCCGTCAACACCGTATATATGTCATTTTGGAGACATTGCTTCCAATTTTGTGGGACTTTTACCAGAAATGAGATGAAATGACATCTCAAGCCCTGTCACCCAATGAAACCAATAGGGTTTATAAACTTTATAAGCATGGACGGTCCGACTCATACCGCTTTGTCTGGGCAGGCTTAGATCCTCTAAGCGTACCAGTACTCTTGTGCGATCGGTGAAGAAACATGCAGTCCAGCTATTTCTTCAAGCCCCGATGGGTGGGGGTCGCATTGTTTTATGTGTAACTATATTTATAAATAGGTCATTCCTATCCACTGGTGCTTTTCTTATGAGGAAGTCGGGGAAATATTTAAGATTTGTTTGATTTGAGATTTAACGTCCCCGTCAACACTACAGGTCATTTTGGAGACGCCCCTTTGAATTTTGTAGGACTTTTACCCAACAATGAGATGAAAATGATATTTTTAATGTAAAATTAATTTTAATTAATAATATACCTACCCATCACTACAATTATAGCCTTTTCACCAGACGCAGGTCTGGGACAGTCTGACACAAAAAAAATCTAGCCAGAAATGCCACCGGCATGTCCCTTTTCCCGTGACCTCCCCAGCGTCGAGTCCTGATTGGTCGCTGATGTCACATGACCTATCAGACCAATAGGCAGACGATACAGGTCACGTGACCGTGATTTTCGCGCCGAGAAGATCATTATTTCTTTCAGGAAAACAAATATTTCAGGCGGGGCTGGGAGGCGGGACATACCATTGTAGTGATGGGTAGGTATATTATTAATTAAAATTAATTTTACATTAAAAATATCATTTTAATATCAAATATAACTACCCATCACTACAATTATAGCCTGAATTCAAAGCAAGTGGAGGGTTGGATGAAAAATAAAGTTACACATACCTAACTCCTCCAACCTTGGTTGTTTATACCCCTTTTTAAAAACATCCAATGATGGTAATGTAAGAGATTATCCACCATGACTGCAAGGGATCCAAATCCAAAATTCACAAGTGGAGAAGATAAATGGACAGGAACCGGAGTCAAAATAGAAGGTTCATACCTATTCAAACAGGCTAACAAACAACCAAGGAAAATAAAATCCCAAAATAAGTGCTGCTCATAATAGATTGAGAAGCTACTAAACTACCCAAGGAATGAGTACCACTACGAATGGGAACCAAGCACCTTAGGTGAAGGGATGAAAAGTAGCGTTGGAACATCCATTACGCAGTAAGAAAAAACATTCTGAAGAAAAAACGGAGTTCCAATATGCCAAAAATGTAGAAGGTTCTAACCTCATTCTGTATTCTGAATGATAATAGGACAGAAGTGAAATTAGCATATACTGGTAGAAGCTTTATCACTTTACAAATCCACTTTGCAATCAAGGATGGTTAGAAATATATCCAAAACCCCTTGATTGAAAAGAAAAAAAATTCTCATGATAATCTCGAAACGTTTTAAACATTCTAATGTATACAAAAAATTCACATTAGCCTACGATCCACGAATCCTGGAAATGACAGGACAAATAATAGTTTCAGACAAGGTTATTTATAGCCTGAAACAAAAATAGGTTGAATGAGAAGAGAAAAAGAAGTCATTGTTCTTCTCATACCTGAAAACAACCCTCTGTAATTGGCAAAGCATGACTATAACTTCTACGAACTGAAGCAAATGTCAAATGAAATACAGCTTGACTATCAAATGAATAAAAGAAGCTGAATTCACCGGATCGTAAGGTGGTTTAGAAAAGACCACAATACTCATGCAAGATTCCATTTGGATACAAAGTCCTGGAAACCTGTCGGCATAGTGAAAAAACCCCTTTAATAAGCTGGTGATGGTAGGGTTTAATGAAAAAGTGTGAAGCCGACTAAAATTTTAACATGTTCGAGATTACTGATCTGTACCCTTCTCTTAGATGAAATAGAAATTGAAGGGTAGAGAACAGACAGAAAAAGAAATCCGGTAAAAAAACCTCCCTAGAGGAATTGTCTGGATTTATTTCCCTTTTTCTACACCAACTAGAAATTATCTTCCATCTTCCAGAGTAAAACTTGAGAGTGGAGATCTTTCTATATTTGAAGATACACTCGGCAGAGAAACCAGAAAAGTGTCTACCTCTGGTTTGATTCCTGACAACATCTGGATATGTAAGTAAAGCATTTCTGGATTGAAATGGAATGCTTGACCCACACCTTTTAGATATTTGATCTGGAACTACTGGAAGACGGGTTGCAAGTCTTGAGACTAGGCTCAGAATGACTAAAAAACCAAGATCTCTGAGGCCATAGGAGGCGTAATCAGAATGGCTCGGCTTTTGGACGCTTGAATTTTTACCTAGAACTAGAGGAATTCAGTTGAATGGTGTAAACGCATATGTAAAAGATTCCCCCAATCTAGAGATTTTAAATCAACTGCATGTTCCAGGTGATCTGAAACTTGAAACACAAAGGAAGTTGATTGGAGAACCCAGATGTTTGGACATTTGATTAAAAAAGGCCCAATAAAGGTTCTCTCCATTTGAGAAAACGCCCTGTAGAGAACGGATGGTGAACTGGTCTATAGGGGCGATCCCAATGACATAATCTGCCTGGAGGTGTCCGACAAGGATAGACACACCTTCCTGAAGACACCAAGTTATAATCTTCCATGTAAAAGCCAACAGGGAAGAGTAATGAGTCACTCCCTGATAAGTAGAAAAAACTACACTATTCATTTGTCTGGAGTAACAATAATGAAGGTGTTCCTCAGTTTGGAGCTATGAAGAACTGATAAACCAAGGAAATTTGTCTGAAGTTTCAGAAAGTTTATACACATATACATATATACATATATATACGCATACACAATACACACACATATATATATATATAGCCCCGCCTAATATAGGCCCCACGTTCCCTGAACAACTAATCCTTGAGGTTCAAAGTGGGAAACCAACCTGAAAGGCTGGCATGCGAACAAACAAATAGGGAATAGTCTCTAAAAGAGGAGACCCCATTTGATACTGAGGGATTCATAAATCGTAGAGAGCAATCTTGATAATGGAATTTATTGCTCCTATAGACCGTATGGTATTTCCAGTGATAATATTAGCAAAAAAAAAAAAAACTGGAAAGGTCTAAGATGAGATTGTCCAGGGAAAACTGGATCCAATTACTAAGTTCTAAAAAGGGGAAACAAACCCCTGACATAAATCGAAAGTTTTTCGGGGCGTGAAAAAAAATTTGGAGAAGTATCTTTGAGGTAGAGTCAATTTCAACTTCTCGATAAAGTGTATTAAATCTAAATTCACAATAACCTGTACACGTTAGGACAAGGTATGATAAACAGTATCTGTAAAAATGATGACAAAACCCATCATCGGAACACTACACGAGATTGGGGCCTAATTCTATGATGAGAGCTGCTTAATTAATTTCCATTAAGTTGGTGAACAGGGAAAAACATTGATCCGTTGACAAATCCAACAAAGGAAAGGCAACGGACTGATACACAAAAATTCCATCCAAGGTGAAACAAAGGTATTTGCGTAATGACCTATGGATGGAGATGTGAAGGCTAGCGACCTTTAAAACTACGGAAATCGTCCCCGAATTTGGGAAATTTGACCTGACTAATCGAGGACGAAGTTTCCATTTTGAGACGATCGACTCGCATCATCTTGTTAAGTGTGAGAAGTCGATGATGAGTCGATTTTCCCATTTTCTTCTTTTCTTTTCATTGATCCGTTGACAAATCCAACAAAGGAAAGGCAACGGACTGATACACAAAATTCCATCCAAGGTGAAACGAAGGAATTTGCGTAATGACCTATGGATGGAGATGTGAAGGTAAGCGTCCTTTAAAACTACGGAAATCGTCCCCGAATTTGGGAGAATTGACCTGACTAATCGAGGACGAAGTTTCCATTTTGAAATGATCGACTTGCATCATCTGTGTTCAATGTGAGAAGTCGATGATGAGTCGATTTCCCATTTTCTTCTCGACCAGAAAGATCCGCCTGTAGAAGCCTGGGGAAAGGAGAAATTTTTCTACTTACACGGCTTTCTTTTGGAGAAGAACCCTTCCTCTTCCAATAAAAAGATTTCTTTTCTTGATACTATTTACCAGAAATAGTATTTGCATGTGAGAAAGAGAAAGGATTCCTAACGAACTCAATCCAGTAACCCTTTCTCAAAACTCATAAAACTCAAAATATATTTAATAAAAGAAGCCAAGGCTTGATAGAACTGAAAAAGCTCGGCTCCTACTGGGAGAAGATGAAGAGGAGGGGAAGGAAGAAAGTCATTTGTTAGACTTGTGTCTTCCTCTATTGGGAGATTTCGTTCCAGTCCGACCTCTGGAACGAAAGGACCGTGTACCCTGATCTGAGAATGATCTATTAGTAGACGAGGACTGATTGAGATCTTCTAGTCGAGGGTGATAAGCACTAAAAAGTCATCGGAAGTAGTCGAAGAGCGTCTCTTGGTTGCGGTACCTGTACTTGATACGCTCTCCGAAGACTTCAAAAAAGACGAGTGCCCACGGTCTTGAAGCTTGATTCTGAAAACGTTGGGAAGACATGGTCCGCTTGTAGTTTTAGAATCAAGAGGCGCTGAGGCTCTAAGTTTTCATTTACTATGCTCAGTAAAAACTGAACCAGTTATCAAGAGCAGAGTTGCGCCAAACATGCAACATGGTGGTAGACAGCCATGGCATGTGAAAAAATGACCGGGAAATAAACAAAAGCATTAGAATAGCAGCTATATGGTCGGAATGCTCTTGTTTGAAGGCAAAGTGGGTAGAATTAGAATACCAGACATAATGAGAACCCACTTAATAATAGTCCTGGTAAGAAGCTCCAATGTTAGAGCGTCGAAACAGGAAGTAATGCCAATTTCCCTGACGTCATATATACAGAGACTGAATCTGGGTCGAATTTTGGAATTTCATAAGAACAAAAAATTGATGTTTTTTGTTGTTAGAACCAATGTTCCAAGTTCTTTTCACGGGTGCCCCCGGTCTTGAAGCTTGATTCTGAAAACGTTGGGAAGCCATGGTCCGCTTAAAGTTTTAGAATCAATAGGTGATGAGGCTCTAAATATGTCCTTCTCATAATCGCTAATTAGTAAGGACGAAAAAAGACCAACCTCTGAGTATTGATATATCCCCAGAGGATAATTCACTAGGCCCAGATTCAGCTCTAGGGGCAAAACACTCGAGGCTCAATTAAACTTCCCCAGTGTTAGGCCCTTTATTGTGTAACGTGCACTGAACATGCGAAATTGCCGAATCAAAATTGAGCATTCAAGGAGCCGTGCCAAAAACGATCAAGGCCGAATCGACCCAAGGCCGAACCGACCCACCGAAATAGGCCGAATCGATCCAGGTGCAAATTCGGGTCGAAAACGAACCAGGCCGAAACGACTCTGTACCGAAACGTCCCGGATTCACTTGCAATAGTCACGGTATTCCAATAAACGATGCCCAAGTCTGTATGTTTTACAAGGGAAAACAATCCAATTTAGATTATGATAACAAAAATTTATCATAATAAGAGGAAAGAAGCATATGACCAAGGTAAACTAAGTACCGAAGGTCCGGAAAGGTTACCCGATAAAAACCGGGATCGGAACCGTACCAAAATTCGTATGTAACATGGATTCGGAAAAAATTTTTGGGCATAGGTTCCCCGCACCCCGGAGTCCCCGCAATTATGAGCAGGGTCTCTACGGGGCGGTCGACGAACCTATCCTAGTCAACCCAGGCCCAAATGGGAGGAGGGGACATAGACTGGCTCATCTTGATTCGGCAAAGGTGACCCACACGAATTGGATGGATTCTGTTTAGAAGATACTATAGAAAGGCCACAAAGGGACCTGAATATTATCCATCTGCATCGTGGGATTTATAAGTGCTAAACGAAGACGGGTCTTGCACATGTTCAAAACTAAATTAATGCTGAGAATTTTTATTCAGCGATACAACGTCTTCCGATACCGGAAGTGGAAGGAACACGCACAAAAACCGTCCTCTTTTCTGGCAATTTAAGTTTCCACAACGCCGACTTCAATTAAAACATTACCAGGAATAATACGAGTCTATACCCTGGCACATAACATGAAAAGAAGTGTGGTGCTTATCAAAAACCAAAAACGGTTGATCACATGATAAACAAAACTTCCAAGTGAAAATTCAAAATGGCGGACAACCACTACACATGTAATGTCGGCAGAAACACGCGAAATAAAGTCTCTAAGAATTTCGGAATAAACAGTAAGCTTACAAAGCCTAAGTACGTTGTGGAAACTCAAGGTAAGTGCAAAATCAAAAAAGAATAAAACACTTATCCGTTTATTCATTCTTCCATGGAATGTAGTTTGACCATCCTATCCCAAGCAAGTCTGAAAAAATAATGATCTTCTCGGCGCGAAAATCACGGTCACGTGACCTGTATCGTCTGCCTATTGGTCTGATAGGTCATGTGACATCAGCGACCAATCAGGACTCGACGCTGGGGAGGTCACGGGAAAAGGGACATGCCGGTGGCATTTCTGGCTAGATTTTTTTTGTGTCAGACTGTCCCAGACCTGCGTCTGGTGAAAAGGCTATAATTGTAGTGATGGGTAGTTATATTTGATATTAAATGACATCTCAAGACTCAAGCCCTGTCGCCCAATGAAACCAATAGGGTTTATTAATAAGCATGGACTGGCACTGCTTTGCTTCGGCAGGCTAAGATCCTCTAAGTGGTTTACCAGTACTCATGTGCAGTCGGTTTCAGCTCTGCATGGAAGCATCATGCAGCCCATCTATTTCTTCAAGCCCTGATGGGCAGGGATCGAAATATTTAACAAGAGGGCCATGATGGCCCTGGATCGCTCACCAGATCCATAGGGTATCAAGTGGGTCCCTGGGAGAGCCATTATTGGCCCTGGGCTATAATATGATTAATCTTGGTAGTGGTCTTAAAGGTGAAGCTTCATACCAAATATCAAAGAATGGAGACTTCTGGTTTCAGACAAGATTTTTAAACGTTTTCCTTATATAAGTCATTATAAACCTTGGGGTTCCCGGGTCGGGCCATTTTTGCCCCCAGGGCTATAATTTGAACCATCTTGGTAGAAATCCACAAGACAAAGCTTCATACCAAATATCAAAGACCTTGGCCTTCTGCTTTCAGACAAGAAGATTTTCAAAGGTTTTCATTGCCTTGACTTCTATTTCCTAGGGCTATGTAAAACCAAAGGGCCTACAGGTGGGGGCATTTTTCGCCCTAGGCCTATAATTTGTACAATCTTGATAGAGGTCCACTAGATGAAGCTTCACACCAAATATCAAAGAACTGGGCCTTGCAGTTTCAGAGAAGAAGATTTTTAAAGATTTCCCCTATATAAGCCTATGTAAAACCAAAGGCCCCCAGGGCTGGGGCATTTTTGGCCCCAGGACTATAATTTGAACAATCTTGGAAGAGGTCCACTAGATGAAGCATCATACCAAATATTAAAAACCTGGGCCTTGTGGTTTCAGAGAAGAAGATTTTTAAATATTTTCCCTATATAAGGCCTAAATTAAAAAGTTGTTTGTTTGCCGCTTCCGTCCGACTTGCCGTTTTTGCGCCGACCCGAAAATTTTTTTGGGGTGAATTGGCCACGATTTTTTTTTTTTTTTTTTCGTTTCGGACTTTTGCAGTCCATTCGGTACATTCCGGTGCATTTCAGTTTTTCTATTGCGATCTGGAACCCGCGCGTGTATTCCGACGGTATTGATAAGCTGGGCACCAGACAGATCTCTTTTTCTACAAAGCGCTTGCATTTTTCAAGACACAGAACAAAGCTTGTGACTGCAAGCGCTTTTCAATCGTTTCTTCTTTCTGTGTTTTCCCATGGCGGCGAAAAGAAAATTCGCCGACTTCGACGAGGAAACTGCCGTTGTCACGCTATGTAGCAACGTATATATTGCTGAAAGACATGTATTAAAGAACAGGCTTTATAGCTTCGAGAGTAGCTGGACATGGCGAAACGTTCTGGGCGACCTTTCGTCAGAAATTCCCGAGTCAGAAAAGTGTCGCATTGAAAAAACGGACAGCATTACGATTTCGTTGTCAAACAAACTTGATGGATCTGAAGTGTTTCATCCTGATATGGACGAATCAATATCCACAGCCCAAATGTTTGATAAGAGTTTGAAATATATAACATTTAGGGTTAAGCCTAGTACACCAGAACAGACGGGTGCCCAGCCATCAGCAAGTGAAACTAACGCTTTCATACACATGATGGAATCTGCAAAGCTGTGCACCAAAAGGCCACCACTTAAGGCTATTGATGGCCCTAGATTTACAGGTATTCAAATTGAAATAAAGATCTTCACCTGGATTATTATAAAATTTCTGCAGAAATAAAGCATATGACAAATCGTGTCAGCAGCTCTTTCCAATACTGATTTAGACTCAGAAGCAAGCACTGCACCCTTAGAATGGCCTCAAGGGGCACTTATGCCTTTTCACATTAAGTTTTACCCCTGTCTGTGTGTCTGTCCGTCCGTCCGTCCCCAAATCCTGTCCACGCCATATTCCTAAACCGTATGGAATATATTCATGAAACTTCACAGGTGCATTCATCACACTAAGACGATGTGGCATGAATAAGGAAGACAAAGGTAGCAAACAGGACCCTGCTAATTACCGTCCGATATCACTTACATGTATTTTGTGCAAGACTATGGAGCACATCATTGCTTCTAGTCTCACAAAACATTTCAACCAGAATGACATTTTATATGACCTTCAGCATGGCTTTCGAGAAAGAAGGTCATGCGAAACCCAGCTTGTACAGTTGATTGACGACCTTGCACGAAACATGACAGAAGGTAAACAGACCGACCTTATATTGCTAGATTTTAGCAAAGCTTTTGATAAGGTCAACCACCTCAAACTATTATACAAATTGCAGATACATGGCGTGCGGGGCAGGACACTTGGATGGATTGAATCCTTCCTTTTAGGCAGGAGCCAGACAGTTGTCCTCAATGGGGAGAGCTCGGATGAACTTCCTGTCCTTTCGGGAGTTCCCCAGGGGTCAGTTCTGGGTCCTATCCTGTTTTTACTGTATATGAACGACCTGCCGGAAAACTTACAGTCACAGGTTCGTTAGTGGGATATGGAGTTTAATCCATCCAAGTGTCAGGTCTTGCATATAGATAGATAGATAACTCTTGCATTTTTTATTTTTGAATTATCTGCCCCTTACTTAGTTCCATATAGTAAACCGTGTCCGACCATAACTCATAAATGGTATGAAATATATTCATGATACTTCATGGGTGCATGCATCACATTGAGACCATGTGTCATGAACAAGGGGGACAACTCTTGCATTTCTGTTTTTTTTAATTATCTGCCCTTGACTTGGTGCCATATAGCAAACCGTGTCCGGGCCATAACTCCTGAACCGTGTGGAATATATTCATGAAACTTTACAGATGCATGCATCACACTGAGACGATGTGTCATGAATAAGGAAGATAACTCTTGCACTTTTTGTTTTTCAATTATCTGCCCTTGACTTAGTTCCATATAATAAACCGTGTCCAGTCTCTGAATGGCATTTTGGTGGGGGCATCCATTTCCTATGGACACTTTTTCTAGTTTCTTTACGATACTTTGTCCTTTTTTTTTTGCAACACACCTAGTCTTAAATGATTTATAATTACTGACAGACATTCTGATACTCTCACCGAGAGAGGGAGCTCCAGCTCAGAATAACCAAGTCCATGGTGTTCATTGAAATGTTAAAAGTTAAACCTTGTTCAATGACATTTTAAAGTTAAACCTGTTGAAAAGTTCAGTTCTTATTCTGCTACTGTTACATTTCATCCTTGGTCCTGAATCACTCACCTGAGACCTTACCATACCTCTGGCTCAACTTTACCAGTTAGCAAAGGACCAATGGTCCTGAACTGCTCATCTAACTACTCAGAAGTGTTTTTTATACCTTAATTTTCCTAAGTTTTGGACAACCCAGACAGGCATATGCAAACAATTCAGACCCAGATCAGACTCCTCAAAGAAGAGCAGTCAGATCAAGGTCCTCACTGTTTGTAATTCCATTAAGATCCTTTGGAGATATTGATTTTGTTAAAACATCTCAATTTTAAGTTTACATTGTCTAAAAGTTTAGGATAATTATGGTAAGTTAAAAAACAGTCTCCTTCTATATGGGAAAAGCATGTATGGAGGACTTGAAAACATGTTTCTCTTTTTTTCTTTCTTTGAAAAAAAAAAAAAAAAAAGACCTACCTACCTACCCACCCCCAAATGGCCTGGGTCGGAAGTGGCAAACAAACAATTTTTTAAGGGTGGCCTAAGCCTATGTAAAACCAAAGGGCCCCGGGGCGGGGGCATTTTTGGCCCTAGGGCTATAATTTGAACAATCTTGATAGAGTTCCACTAGATGAAGCTTCACACTAAATATCAAAGACTTGGGCCTTGTGGTAAAAAAGAAGAAGATTTTTAAAGATTTTCCCTATATTTATAAGCCTATGTAAAACCAAAGGCCCCCGGGGCGGGGGCATTTTTGGCCCCAGGGCTATAATTTGAACAATCTTGGTAAAGGTCCACTAGATGAAGCTTCAGACCAAATATCAAAGACCTGGGCCTTGTGGTTTCAGAGAAGAAGATTTTTAAACATTTTCCCTATATAAGCCTATGTAAAACAAAGGCCCTCAGGGCAGGGGCATTTTTGGCCCCAGGGCTATAATGTGAACAATCTTGATAGAGGTCCACTAGATGAAGCTTCACACCAAATATCAAAGACTTGGGCCTTGCGGTTTCAGAGAAGAAGATTTTTAAAGATTTTCCCTATAAAAGCGTATGTAAAACCTAAGGCCCCCCGGGGCGGGGCATTTTTGGCCCCAGGGCTATAATTTGAACAATCTTGGTAGAGGTCCACTAGATGAAGCTTCATACCAAATATCAAAGACCTGGGCCTTGCGGTTTCAGAGAAGAAGATTTTTAAAGATTTTCAGTAAAAAAATCTATTTTTAGCTCCTGTGACCTAGATGTGCAACAGACCGGAACCATTTGAACAACTTTGAATGGTCCTAAGGATCATTCCTGTGAAGTTTGGTCAAAATCCGATCAGTGGTTAGGAGGAGATGTTGTTTGAAGAAAAAATTTTACGGACGGAAGCACGCACGGACGCATGACGGACGACGGACAAAAAGTGACCCCAAAAGCTCACCTTGTCACTTTGTGACAGGTGAGCTAAAAATGTGTACAAGTGTGTGAAAGGTTTAGCCAGTTGGGTGAAAGGTTTAGCAGGTTAAAAATAATTCAACTTGCTGATTTTATCAGAAAAGTATATTTAACTCTGCATGCACAGTATTCTTACCTATAAATACCCTGGTAGACTAGAAATTGTGTGAGGAATGTTGCCAGAACAGCAATGGTAACACCAAGACCAAAACCACATCTTGATCGGTCAAATAACCACCAAAGACCTATAGACATCGCTGCTAGTGTAATTGACATATGAAGATTGTTGGCAAAATCAATTTTCTGTGGAAACAGTTAAGGAAATTCTCACAACAAATAAAGTTTAGCCCATTTTACGTGGGAAACACCAAAAACAGGATACTGGCAAACAGTGCAGGCTCAGATCAGATGCCACATAATGTAGCCTCTGATCAGGGCCTATACTGGTGGCAAAAAGTTCAGCGACTTTCCAAATACATTTTAAATATGAAACAACCCTACACCCCTAACTTTTGAAATGGTCTCCTGCTTTTTATGAGGGAAGATTCTATTCAGTACAATATGGGTTAAAATTAAATAGAAATACATGTTACATGTAGCTGACAGAAGTGGTTTGCCGATTCAGCTATGAACTCGCAAAGAAAATACGTATGTAGTGATGGTACCATGTGGACATAACTGATGATTTATCATGATTGACTATAAAGTTTGCCCTTGTCCCTCATTTCAATGAGCATGATACATTACCAGAATGTCCATGTTTATACTAAATTTCATCTTCCATTTTTCAATGTTCAAAGGGTAATAACTCCTAAAGTAGGCAAATCAGAGTCCGGGTTCCTGCGCTCTGCACATTGTCTCATGGTGCTTTACACTTGTGTGAAGTGTCATGAAAATATCTCAAATGGTTTGCGAGTTATGGAGCCGACACAGTCAAAATTGCCTTTTTAAATGTTCAAAGGGCAATAACTCCTAAAGTAGGCAAACCAGAGTTATGGTTCCTGCACTCTGCACATCATCTCAAGGTGCTTTTCATTTATTTGAAGTTTCATGAAAATATCAGAAACGGTTATGGAGCGGACATAGTTAAAATTGCCATTTTTTAATATTCAAAAGCCTATAACTGAAAAAGTAGACAATCCAGAGTTTGGGTTCCTGCGCTCTGCACACGTAATATGGTGCTTTACATTTGTGTGAAGTTTCATAAAATTATCTCAGATATTTTTCAATATTCAAAGGGAAATAACTAAAAAATTAGGCAATCCAGAGTTATGGTTCCTGCACTCTGCACACCATCTCATGGTGTTTAATGTTTGTGTGAAGTTTCATGAAAATATGTGAATGGGTTTTAAAGTTATGGAGCGGACACGAAAATTGTTAACAGACACAGACAGACACACAGAAAATATGAAAACCAGAGTTATGGTTCTTGCGCTCTGCACATTGTCTCATACTGCTTAACATTTGTGTGAAGTTTCATGAAATTATCTCAAACGGTTTTCGAGTTATGAAGCGGACACTGTTAAAATTGCCATTTTTCAATGTTCAAAGGGCAATAACTCCAAAAATAAGCAATGCAGAGTTATGGTTCCTGCGCTCTGCACATCGTCTCATAGTGCTTAACATTTGTGTGAAGTTTCCTAAAAATATCTCAAACGGTTTTCGAGTTATGAAGCGGACACAATTAAAATTGCCATTTTTCAATGTTCAAAGGGCAATAACTCCAAAAGTAGGCAATCCACAGTTATAATTCCTTCGCTCTGCACATTGTCTTATGGTGTTTAACATTTGTGTGAAGTTTCATGAAAATATGTTAAGCAGATACAAAGTTATGGAGCCAACACAAATTAACGGAATCACGGAAAAAGTTCAAAGGGCAATAACTCCAAAAGTAGGCAATCCACAGTTATAATTCCTTCGCTCTGCACATTGTCTTATGGTGTTTAACATTTGTGTGAAGTTTCATGAAAATATGTTAAGCAGATACAAAGTTATGGAGCCAACACAAATTAACGGAATCACGGAATGACAGAAGGACATGGCAAATCCAATATAGCCCCACTTTTTCAAAGCGGGGCTATAATTAAGGCTAATTCTGCTTAAAGTGCATTGAAAAACTTATTTAGAAGGTTGTAGTTATTCTTGCTTTGTGTTTCCTACACAGAATGTCCTCTGGTCAGAGACCGCCTTTGGGACTGTTCAAAAGTGGTCTTTAAGACCTCTTTTGAACAGTCCAAAAGGAGGTCTTAATATAGGAATTTTACTGTATAAATGTACATAAGCTTGCATACAAATTTTCTCTTTTCACATTCCAACGAAAACTTGTGGTCACACCCGAAATATATAGCAAGAATTTAGGATATATGAACAGCATTACCCACTTCCCAAAGGCATTATGTGTCTGAACACTTGTGGTACATGTATCTGCATGAAAAACAATTCATACATTTATATGTATGAAACCTGAAATTTTGTGAAGTGATATGTATTCCTTCTAAGGCTGGCATGATTAATTGGATAATCGATTATTTAAGCGATAAAATCCACAAAAATGGTTACTGCTACCGATTTCCTAATAACAGATTACTTGATTTGAATTTTCTGTGTCCAAATTTACCCTTTAAAGTATTTGGACTGAACTCAACTTTACCATATTTTTTCTAAAATTTAATATCAAGTATGCATGTTTACTACCCATTGTTGTGTAGAGAAATAGTTGTCAGAGCATCAAACAGTGTAGAGTCCAGATCCTGATGAGACCCACATTCAGGGTTTTCAATGTTTGACAGACTTGTCTGTTCGAGCATATACATGTACAGTAAAGCATGATAACAATGCAAGAGTCGTACTCAAACAGCAAGCCAGAAAGGTTTCATATGCCAAAATCTTCATTGATTTCTAATCAATCATCAATCACATTTATATTTAGCAGTGAAATCAGTATATGAAATTATATATGATATTTTCACACTGAAAAATAACATGATCTGGTATTTTCACAGAAGCAGCTTGGACTACCTTTAATATTGGTTTGTTTTTTATATGAAAATCTATTCCTTTTTTTGATAAACATACCAATATTTCATTGAATCAGTTGAAAACACATTTCATTGAGTGTGTTGAACATACCAGTTATGTTCACAAGTGCTAAGCACGTTAAGAACAGCTGTTCAATTACACAATTATAATACATCACCCCAAAGTCACACATAAAAACATGCAAAAAAAAAAAAAAATTTTTTTCTATAAATACAAAAAATATTTCATCTTGTGTGTTGACAACATCAGAATTTTCACCCGTGCATTGCACTCAGAATTCCTATGTTTTCAACACACTTGAAATATTTTTGGTATTCGTCTAAAAAAAGTAAATATCCTTTTATATATATATTTTCAGTCCTGTTAATCAGTCCTACTATAATCTACAATATACTAGTTGTCTGTTGAGTGAAAGGATACGGCACTGGCATGATTTATTCCTACAAATACTGCTACACATCTCATCACACTTGACCACTCTCCCTGATACTTGAATGGCTCGTCTAAATGCTTGTCTAGGAAAGGATATAGAAGGCCTATTATTGCTGAAAAGAAAATGAACAGAGCTTGAAACCTTTAACCCTTATCCCACTGAATAAATTAAAATACATGTAGCTATACCCATTTCTGAATATCAACCAATCAGTTTAATTAACATAATGCAGGGCTTGAGATGTCATTTCATCTCAGTGTCTGGAAAAAGTCCCACTAAATTGGAAGCAACATCTCCAAAATGACCTATAGTGTTGACGGGGATGTTAAACCTCAAATCAAACAAAGCATTCACTCAATTCACAAATAGAATGGCAGTGACTAGATTCTGATCAGATACATCAGCCAACTGATCAGGATCTTAAGTTTCCAAAGGAAGGGGTTGCTGTGATCAGCGGGATAAGGGTTAAAATGTTACCAATACTGCAAATGATGTAGAGCAAAAAGCGTATTTGACCAACAGTTCCAGATAACAAGTTATGCAGATTTACTGGCGGTAAACAATACAATGTATGTTGTTTATACAATGTCTTTATGACTCCCTTCAATGACAAGACCTCAATGCAATAATCTGTGATATCTCTCTGACAGAGATATCACAGAATAATGCATTGTGAACAGTGCTTTTTGGAGTTTTTTTAATGAACTGCAAAACCTACAACGGTTATTTGAGAAACATATTAATTATGTGTTACCATATGTTAGAAGTCTAGTGTTCAGTGGTTAAGGGCACTTTCACATTACATTAGAGGTATATAAAATGTCCTTTTGAGCCTTAATTCCTTTACTGAGTATGATATCTTGTTCAATTTTTCAACTGTGTTATAAGCATATGGTTATATTTTTTCAGTGGTGAAAATTTGATGAGAATTGGTCCAGTAGTTTTTGCACAATCTGCAAAAATGTCTCTTTTTGGGTACAGAAAAAATTCTCATTTTATAATTTGCATAATAAATTTGCTTTACATGTAGAAATAGTGAAGATCAGTTGTGTTCAGACAACACTATTTTGAAGCCATAATGCATCAGTTTCAACAGGAAAAAAATTGTGAACCTGTCTTTGAAATTTACAAAAATGCATCGATTTGTGTAAATTGCAAAAATTTGTCCCAAAAATGTCCCCTCCAGGACCAGGGGTTCAACATCAGTGTTAAATACATAGATAAACAGAAGATTTTTATGAAAACAGAAGTTCAACATGATATTAATTAAAGTATGTGTATCTTGTGGATGTAAATAGCTCTTACAACATGATATGAAACATGGAATAGCTGTACTATCATTTGTCCCCAAAAAATGTCCTCTCCAGACATAGTTTTTTTTCTCATATCTCTTAAGTTTTAAAGTAAATCATGATTGGGGACAAGAAGTTCCAATGTTCAGTGTCCTTTTTTCGTTGATTCATAGTATAGGGTAGGCTTCTTTGCAAGAAATGTAAAAAAAAAAGACGGAAAATTACTAATGTCCCCTCCAGGACATTTTATATAGCATCATAACACATATAAAATCTGCTGAGGAGATGTCTTAACTTCTTTATTTAACTTATTTTTTTATGTCCAAATGAGTGTTACACAAAATTATTTGCCTGTAAACATACCTGAAGTACTAAAAAATAATAATTGTTCATATAAGTTTTATGCAGAGCAAGTGGAAAACTAATGAAATTATGGCAAATTACCACAATGTATTAATGTCAGTAAAGAAGGTGAGCTTTTTACTCACCTGACTATGAGAAATGATACTTCAAGTCTTAAATAGCACATGAAATATTATAAACAATAATATATTTGTGCATAGCCACACAAAGAAAGTGTACTGGAGAGGACATTTTTTGGGACACTTATGAAATTATATCAAGGAGCTCTAAAACTACCCTATATTAAAGGGCTAGGAACATTTTTGAAGGGGTCAACATAGGCTTTCCCTTCCCCCTCCTGCTACCAAAAGTATTGTTGAAAATTCTTTTATCTATATATGAACCAGGGCACAGTATTTCCTACAAATTACATGATCACCCAGCGAAGACCAGCCTGTGCATCCGCTAGGCTGCGCTAGCCATATGAAGGAGCATTGGGCCATTAGCTATCATCAGAGCGCACAGCCGAGATTGAACAGACTGTGTGGATGCACAGGCTGATCTGAGTCTTTTCTGGGCACACGTTTATTGTTGGGTATGATGTGCCTCAGTTCTTAAATCAGACTGTCTTGAATGTGTGAATTGCTTATATCTTTTTGTTTTGGATAACCAATTGGCCACTTTGTGAGAAAGTAACTGTCCTTTTGGCTTTCCGTTAGGGTCTAGTTATTTCATGCTCTTGTCTCTTTCCCTTTGATGTATCTGATGGGAGGTGTGGGTTAATTGTATAGATTCCTGATCATTGCCTTCACTTCTGTTTTACATATAGAAATTCTGTACTTCAAAACAATGAGTCTCACAAGTAAACCCAATATGCACTTCCCCCACACAGGGAAGGAAATAGGAAGAAAGATTTTTTTCTTCGCACCTTTTATGTAACCGGTTCAGCAGCTCCAAAAACTCACTTAGTTTTAAACAAGCAGTTCAAAATTGCAGACAACTTCTGAAGCTGGAAACAAAACTGTTGAAAAAATATTAAATTTTCATAAAATAGCAGTTTAAAATTTAGGTAACTAAATTATAAAACAAAGCTCCCTTATTCCATGCCTGATAGATGTTACTGAAATTTCTAAGTGTGTGACCTTGTCATCAGGAACATTTATGAGAAGTTATATTGAAATTGGTGAAAAAATGTAAGCGCTAGAGTAATGACAAAGTTTTTCTAAAAATAGCCACAGTGACCTTGACCTTGAAAGTGGAACTTGGTAGAGATATTTTCATAAGGAACATTTGTGTGAAATAATATTGAAATTGGTGAAAAAATGTAAGCGCTAGAGCAATGACAAAGTTTTTCTAAAAATAGCCACAGTGACCTTGACCTTGAAAGTCAAACTCGTTCGAGGAATTGTCATAAGGATCATTTGTGTGAAGTTATTTTGAAACCTATGGAAGCCCTGGAGGGACTTCTAACTGCATCACTTCTGACTTCTTACTTCCGATTTCTAACTTCCCACTTCTAACTTCCGACTTCTAACTTCCAACTTCTGACTTCCGACTTCTAACTTCTGACTTCCGACTTCTAACTTCCGACTTCGAACTTCTGACTTCTAACTGCATGACTTCTAACTTCATGACTTCTTACTTTTAACTTCTAACTTCATGACTTCTTACTTCTAACTTCATGACTTCTTACTTCTAACTTCCGACTTCTAACTTCCGACTTCCGACTTCGAACTTCAGACTTCTAACTTCACCACTTCTAACTTCAGGACTTCTTACTTTTAACTTTCAACTTCATGACTTTTTACTTCTAACTTCATGACGTCTTACTTCTAACTTCCGACTTCTAACTTCTGACTTCCAACTTCAAACTTAAAGTTAGTAAGAAGTCATGAAATTAGAAGTTAGAAGTAGGAAGTTAGAAGTTGGAAGTCGGAAGTTAGAAGTAGGAAGTTGGAAGTCAGAAGTCATGAAGTAAGAAATCATGAAGTTGGAAGTGAGAACTCGGAAGTTAGAAGTAAGAAGTAAGAAGTTTGAAGTCGGAAGTCGGAAGTTAGAAGTAAGAAGTCATGAAGTTAGAAGTAAGAAGTCATGAAGTTAGAAGTAAGAAGTCATGAAGTTAGAAGTTAGAAGTAAGAAGTCGTGAAGTTAGAAGTCAGAAGTGGTGAAGTTAGAAGTCCCTCCAGGGCTTCCATAGAAACCAGTGAAGAAATGCAGGCGCTAGAGCGATGACAAAGTTTTTCTAAAAATAGCCACAGTGACCTTGACCTTGAAAGTCAAACTCGTTCGAGGTATTGTCATAAGGAACATTTGTGTGAAGTTATATTGAAATCAGTGAAGAAATATAGACGCTAGAGCTATGTTGTGCGCGGGGATAATTAAAAAATTTTAAGTCTGTGACCTTGACCTTGAGCTCATGGGCATGGGTGGGGGTATCGCTGAATAAAATGGTCAGGTATCTAACATCATATCAAATATCAACTCAATCCATCGCACGATTTGGAAAATATCAACTCTTAAAATATCTAATTAAAAATTTCTAAGTCTGTGACCTTGACCTTGAAGCCATAGGCATGAGTGGGGGTATTGCCAAATAAACATTTGGACCTGTATCTATCATCATAGCATACATAAGCCAAATCCATAATATAGTTTGGAAAATGTGAGATATTTAAAATCTTTCACATTAAAATTGTCTAAGTCTGTGACCTTGACCTTGAGGTTATACTAAGGCATGGGTGGGGGTATTGCTGAATAAAACATTGTACCTATATCTATCATCATATGAACCAAAGCCATCATAAAAGTTCAGGTTCTACCAGGTACAAATACCTTAACTGGAGTCTTTAACATGGGAAATTTCTAAGTCCATGACCTTGACCTTGACGCCATGGGCATGGGTGGGGGTATCGCTGAATAAAACTTTGGTCCTATATCTATAATCATACCAAATATGAACCAATTGCATCAAATGGTTTGGAAAATATGAGTTCTAAAATATTCAAGTCTACCTGTTACAAAAACCTTAACCTGAGTCTTTAACATTGAAAATTTCTAAGTCTGTGACCTTGACCTTGAGGTCACAGGCATGGGTGGGGGTATTGCTTAATAAAACTTTGGACCTATATCTATCATCATACCAAAGATGAACCAGTTCCATCAAATGGTTAGGAAAATATGAGTTCTAAAAGTTCAGGCTCTACCTCTTACAAAAACTTTAACCTGAGGTTACAGGATCACGTACGTACGTACGTACACACACACATACAGATGGACGTACACATGTACGCACGTACGGAAAACCGAAAAACTATATGCCCCCGGCATCATATGATGCGGGGGCATAAAAATAATTTGCCCATCATCACCAACTTAACCCCCTACATATCTGTAGCTATGGTTTTAGGTTTGAATTAATATGTCCCACAAGTGTGTCCACTCCAGGACTCAACAGTCTGAGTCTTTCTTGCTTTGGTAAACATTATGGTATTGAAGGGTGATGATCCTTTCTTTCTAAATACATGGTTACTACTTTTAATGTGACATTGATAGCTTTCAAAACTTATAAGATATGAAAAAGATACAGCAAACAGTTGTGCTTGTAAGGTATTGAGTTAATGAATACACATACTTAGATATAAATTTGATAAGTCATTTTGATGTTTTTCTCAGTGACTTGCTTGATATTTCAGTGGTTTTCTTAAGACTTTGGAACATCCTGTACATATGTTACCTGTTCTTATCCATTTTGTAGTTTCATCATGTTACTGTTTAATGTCCCAAAAATGTCCCCTCCAGTATTTTACCATATGTCTATTTTTAACACCCTGGTGCAGATAAAAAGTTCATGGAAACTGATAATATACAACTACTGATGCACACCATTGGATGAAACAATTGGAATTATTCTACTATTAATGAAAAAGAGCCACTTGTGTTCTTGACATATTTTTTAAACAGCCAATAGACATGAATGCCTTATATTTATACCATATTTATTCAGAAAACTTCCTAAATTTGTTTCATTTTTCCATTGATGTGACTGTATCCTTAATGTTTGAGAAAAGTACAACAACTTTTATTGTAATTTAAGCAGAATTAAGGGTCACAGATACCTGTCCCATAAAACATGTCCACTCCAGTACGAATAACATGTTAATTTGAGTGTCACTTTTTTCTGGGAAATATTAAAATTTGGAAGATTTAGGTCAATATAAATGGGTACTGCGTACAAGGCTTGTGAAAGTTCTAGAGTGTTGGCAACACTCATGATATGCAGTAATTGTCATTGACTGCTGTAATAGCATTCTTCCACTGAATTAAGGGACTCTGATTAAAAGTGACAGCCATATACAGCCCTCTAGAATTTTTCCTGTTTTATGTTTGCATATGTTTCAAATTAAACAAAAAATTATTTTGGAAAGTCTAGTCTATATGTTCTTTGGTTTTCTTTGGTGTCCTTCACCTATGTCCCCTCCAGAACATTGTACTGGAGAGGACACAAATATGGGACACTCTCCAGTTCAATAACCATTTGATTTTGTCCTAGAAATTTATTGCTAGTTTCAAGAGCCACACAGTGCCATTTGATAAGTAAAAAAATCATTGGCCAAAGTTCACCATTACAGAAGCTACAATAAAAGAAAGCAGGTAAAATTTTAATTGGAAAACAAGCATTTACTTCAAGATTGAACTTCACAAAGTACTAGAAACAGAGTCAGCTGAACACCCTTTCAAATCAGACATGGGATCCGTATCTCCTTTTTAATTCGTCTAACTCGTGCAAAATCCAAACTTAGTCAATGAAATTCCATGAATAATACAGGCTTTACATTTCTATTAAAATACATAATTCCTGCTTTCAAATCCCTCTGAAGAAAATTAAATGGACTTAATCTGTTGTTCAACACTTTTTTTGTGAAATTAAGCATATATGGGATTGGAAAAAATGTATAAGAACCATGTAGAAGGGTTCTTTTTTTTCACTCCCTATGAGAATTTTTGCTCTAATTTAATGTGAAAGTGCCCTTAAGCTACTCGCCTTATAAACCAAGGGTTGTGGGTTCAAGTCCCGGCTTCTACAGACTTTCAGAAGTCTTAAACCAAGGTCCCACTTCCATATGACCTTAGTTGTTTGGTCGTAAAACTTTTTGTCAGAATAGATCAAAAACCTTTTTGTTTCAGGCTACTGATATACACAATTAATAGAACCTGTGACCTCCCATTCCCCGGAGCGGACACTCTACCAACTGATTCTATTTTTGGGATCTATCTTGAAACATTATAACAAGTTATACTCACCAGCAGACATGCCACAGACAGGAAGCACCCACCATGAAGACTCATAGTGATCAAACTTGCCTGGCTCTTGACCAGGCTCAAGAATTTCTCGGTGAACTTGCAGAAGGTTGAGAAGTAAAGAGAAGAAAACGCCAAACACAAATAGTATCGCCCCTCTCACAATCAATCGCATTGCTGACATGCTTATCACAGGAACGCTGAAAATATATTGACACGAGAACATGTATATATATACGGGTGAATCACAATATTGTGGCTTTTTTTAATTTCAGCATGTTATATCAGCCTTACTGTCAGAGATTTGACTTTAAATTTGAATTTATTCCATAGAAACTTAGCAAGGCATGTGGCTCAGATGTTCAAAATAAATGAATGGTCTAGCTACTTTTTCATATTGTCAGCAGCCATCAAAGACCCCCCAAAATGGCATATTTTCACCGTTATGGGTTGCACTTTAAAAAATACCATTTTACAAACAAATTTTAAATAATAATGCATGGCAAACAGGTTATTTTTTCAATTTCAGTAATATAGAAAATTGTCTGAAGAAAATTTTGATATATAATTTCTTGATATGCGCTGAAAACTTTTCAAGATATCACCATAATTATAGAGGCGGTACTTCGTTATACATTTCAAGACTTTGAACACAACCCTCCGGTTATGCACACCATACCCATAGGAGAGTGGTGTTTACTTTATTGAAATTCCTTAAAAATGATCTATTAAGAATGCCATAGTGGTAGAAATCATATTGTTCTCCCCTGCTGATTATTAATAAATTTCAGGATCACTTATCAGGAAAACAACAGTCAAAAAAAAGGGTAGTGTCCGTAACCATGATACATTTTGTTACTGCCAGTAGCTTTGTTTGAATAAAAAATTCTGTTTTTAATACTTTGTGTATAATAACCTTTAATGAAACACAATTAGTATTTTTTCCAACAACTAATCATCCTCTGTGAAAGATTTTGTGGTTACGGACTCTACAAAAATGCTGTAGTGTCCGTAACCTGAAAACAAACGCCTTTTTACTGATATCGATATTAAAATCTGGGAAACATTACTTTAATAATACTTTTCAAAATGATATTATATGTCTTCAGACTAATCAATTATAACTCAATTGTTCCAAATGGATGACACAACAATGTACACTTTTTGATGCAAAATTGCGCAATAATTTTAAAAAATTGCATCTCCATGAAAAAAAATAAAACTGGTGTGTCTACATGGTTGTTGACTGTCTTGTTTTGAAGTTTTATGACAGATTAAGTATTCTCTATAATAATAAAGCAGAAGAATCTAATTATCAAAGTCCCAAGGGTATCTGCAGAGGATAAGTAATCAGCTACTATGTTCAGCAGTTCTTGTAGTGTCCGTAACCATAATCTATGGGGTCACACATCAGTAACATTTGTGAATAAATGTCTGATCATTGGCAGGTATAAGTTTTAATTTCATCTAGAAATAATGCACTGGATGCTAAAATAGCCACTGGAATTATTATTATTATTGTTTATTTAATTTTTTTTTCATAATTTAATAGAAAATCATATAATTAGGGGGCCAGCAGAGCGAAACTTCATGAACGTTCTGGTTTTATTTTACAAACAAGGTAGGCTTGTGCAAAAATACTAGCAGTTCTTTAAATTAATACATTCCATAGGCGTTGGATATCTGAAGTTTTGATACATCTCTCATGAACTAAATTGGTTACGGACACTACAAGAAATTTCAATATCTAGTTTAAGCATTATACTTATATTCCAGTTTCTTTGAAACACATATTCCTGTATCAATTTTAACTCTTAATTTATTGGTTTATTGTCGCTTTTTTTTGGCGTGTTTTTTTTTTTTCACATTACAATAACACACCCGTGTGACATAGTGCATTCTTTTCTATCTTTAAAATAGTTACTTTTTTATTTACGATATTTTACTGGTTTGAACTCCAAACATAGCCTGTTGGTGCTCATTAGAACTGCCTCATTGTTTGTTTGATTTTAGGTTTAATGTCCCCGTCAATACTATATAGGTCATTTTGGAGACATTGCTTCCAGTTTGTGAGACTTTTACCCGACACTGAGATGAAATGACATCCCAAGCTCTACCGCCAAATGAAACCAATAAGGTTTATAAGCATGGACTGTCTGGCTTGCACACTATTCCTAGGCAGGCTTGGACCCTCTAAGCAGTTGATTTGCCAGTATTCATGGGTGGTCGGCTTCAGCTCTGTGTGGAAGCATCATACACCCCAATCTATTTCACCACGCCCAAAGGGCAGGGACTGAGGTTTAAAGGCCCCATCAACACTATATAGGTCATTTTAATTTTTTGAGATGTTGCCTCTAATTTTGTGGATTTTTTTACCTCCCGCTTAGATGAAATGACATCTCAAGGCCTGCCGCCCAATGAAACCAATAGGGTTTATATGCATGGGCAGTCTGACTATCATCACTTTGCCTGGGCAGGTTTAAACCTAAGCCGTTTACCAGTACACATATTTTATAAGGTCTAAGTCTGTCCAGGCAAAGTGATACTGTATATAAGTCTCATGTGCGGTCGGATTTAGCTCTGCATGGAAGCACCATGCAACCCAATCTATTTTTTCAATCATGAAATGTTCAAATTTCTAGCTTTTAACTTGTAAATACATGTATGCTAAATTGTTAATTGTTGTTATGTTTATCAAATTCTAGTCTCCTTACCTAACATGAAATGTTCAAATTTCAAATTTTTAACCTTTAACTTGTTAATATATTGAATTATTAACTGTTGTGTTTATCAAATTCTAGTCTTCATCACAGGGCAATTGTAAAAGCTATACTGAAATCGTAAACCAAAATTATTTTGCATCATATACATCTTTTGTTTGATTTGAGGTTTAACGTCCCCGTTAACACTGTATAGGTCATTTTGGAGACGTTGCTTCCAATTTTGTGGGACTTTTACCCGACAATGAGATGAAATGACATCTCAAGCCCTGCTGCCCAATGAAACCAAAAGGGTTTATAAGCATGGACGGGCCAACTCCCACTGCTTTGCCTGGGCAGGCTTAGATCCTCTAAGCGGTCTACCAGTACGCGTGTGTGGGTCGGTTTCAGCTCTGCGTGGAAGCATCATGCAGTCCATCTATTTCTTCAAGTCCGATGGGCGGGGGCCAATTATATACATCTAATTCTTTGTATCAAATATTTAACATGTCTGACAATTTTACATAGCTATATATACAGTAAGTTTGTTTTTTGTTTTTGTTTGATTTGAGGTTTAACGTCCCTGTCAACACTGTATAGGTCATTTTCGAGATGTTGCTTCCAATTTTGTGGGACGTTTACCCGATATTGAGATAAAATGACATCTCAAGCCCTGTTGCCCAATGAAACCAATAGGGTTTATAAGCACAGAAGGTCTGACTTGCACCATTATGACTGGGCAGGCTTAGATCCTCTAAGTGGTTTACCAGTATTTCTGTGCGTTGGTATTAGCTAATCCTGGAGGCATCATGCAGCTCATCTATTTCTTCAAGCCTCGATGGGCAGGGGGCCTATGTAACAAAAAAAAAATAATGTTTGCTTTTGGTGACAATTAATAGTTGAAAAATGTACATTCCTGGTGTTTTTTTTACTTATCATCTGATTTTGGAGACCATTTTAAATTAAATTTGCTTTATACAAAGACCTGATACATGAATGTACGATTTAGCTATTTGATTCGCCTAAAAATGCTGTAGTGTCCGTAACATTTTGCACCACTTAAGTTTCAAAATTTAAAAGTTGCTGGATATTTATCAAATTTTCATCCTATAGGTTGGCTTAAATTCAATAAATTGTGTTATGAATTAATTTCTATTTGATTTGCTTAGCATATTAATTTTATATTCTTAAATCAGGGTTTCACTTTTTTGTACATTATGTGTTTCCGTTTATTGGGACCTTCTATGTTAAATTTCAAACATTCCAGCAAATATTTTCCTGTTTAATTTATTTTGTAATTTATTTTATATTTTTTCACTGCATATTTCTTTAAAAAAAGTAAACAGTTGATTGAAATTTGAAAAAAATGAAGCATTGTTAAATTTGTAGTGTCCGTAACCATTTTAGCTGTGATAAATCTTCTGATTTTTTTCCATTCAACTTATGTCCAAAGAACTACATCTTGTTTTCAGTTTGTGCATATGACTTTGATGTCTAGTTTAAATAAGTTTTATTTGGAATGATTGGCTTATCCGGATTATCATAACAAAGTTTTGGCTTATTATTTGTGTGTCTTGAACAGTGATGGCAACTTATGTGCATTATTTTTTCTTCAAGCTTTATTACTTTTGCAAAGACTGATTATTTTTACTTGTTAGTGTTCCTAGTCATGTTTAAAGCAAAGTTAATAAAGTTTAATATGGTTAATGTTGTTTAGCTATGTGTTATGCACACCCTGTAGTGTCCGTAACCACTTTCCACCCACATACATGTGAAGCATCAAAAAACACATTTGTACCACTCTCCGCCCGAAAAGCTGCAAATGCTATACATTTAGGATACTAACCCCTATGAAAAAAATGTTTTTATAAGAATTGTGCAAAGTTGATTTTTTGCTACCAGGTGCAACCTAGGTGGCCACAATACTGTGATTTACCCGATAGTAAGGGGTCAAGTTTATGGATCCCCTTTGCATGTGACCCAATGTTATATTCATACAGGTACTTCAATGAATGTCAAGAAATTACAAACAAACAAAAAATCCATTCGTCCGCTCGCCATCTGGAGATAAGGTAAAATTTTATGTATAGTACCTATGAAATTTACCAAAACTACATGCCATTGGCTCATGCAGAACGAGAATTCAGGTCTAAGTAAACACATCTTCATTTGACTTACCACATTACATAGGCAAAACGGTGTGAGTCGGCCATCCATGCTTTTTTATTGGGCGACCGGGTTTGAGATGTCATTTCATCTCATTGTTGCGTAAAAGTCCCATAAAATTGGCAGCAATATCTCCAAATATGACCTCTATTGTGTTGACGGGGATGTTAAACCTCAAATCAAACAAACAAAACAGTAAAATTCTTATAGTAAGACCACCTTTGGCATTGTTCAAAAGTGGTCTTTAAGACCACTTTTGAACAGCTCCAAAAGTGGTCCCTGACCAGAGGACATTGTGTGCTGAAATTCAAAACATGAAGAAAGAAAATCTACATCCTTCTAAATAAGCTTTTTAAGCAGAATTAGCCTTAATTTTAGGTGGTTTTAATAGTGGAAATTTATCCAAATTTCACTGTGTATGGTAACCAAGTTACCAACCTTCACAGAGGAGTCTGACGATAAAGTTGTCTAGACAAAACTGTGGTTATCAATCACAACAGTAAAATCTGTTATCAGCTCACTCTTTACTCTTAACCAGTCAAAATATATGAATGATCTTGATTAGAGATACTATATTATAATTCAAGGTTACTTTAAGCCGTTCAAGGCCTATCAAATTTCAATCTCAAAATGTACCTCTAGCATCAGAGGCCATTAAAAAAAAATCTGATTTTCTCAGTGACTGGTCAAAATATACATGTACATCCCTAACCTGAAGGATAGTTTTTCTTTATTTCTCCATATAAACCTATGATGTGGGCTTTCAATCATTAGAACCACCTCCCTGAGGCGGTTCTAATAATTACCCACAACAGGTTTTTTATGGAGAATTGACAAAAACTATCCTTCAGTTATCACAAAATATGAAGCTTATCTGTTGCTATGGGTATGATGCGGTCAGAGACTCCCGAACTTTACAGCACTGCTCGGATTATGCCCCAATACTGGGCTATCAAGGGTGGTACCTACATACTGACCCTTGTTTAAAGTAGTAGGGAAATCAGGAACACAATAACTCTTCAACTTAACCAACAAGCAGCTACCAACAAGCTACCACAATAGTGCAGCATTCATGTCCTTATATCAGCAGAATAGATACGAGTTTTGTTTGTTTGAATTGAGGTTTTACGTCCCCGCCAAAGTACATAGGTCATATTTATGTCTCCAATTTTGTAGGATATATACACCAGATATTGAGGAAATGACACCCCCACCCCACTCAAACAATTCAATATGGTTTAAATGCAGGGACGGACTGACTCGCACCACCAGTACTGTCTGGGCAGGCTTAGACCTATAAAGCAGTTTAGCGATACGCATGCGGCATGTTGCAGTTGTGAATGAAGGGTGCTCTGTTCTGGCTCTACAAAACTGCAGGGCTTAACCCTTTTTGTACCAAATGTAATCGTCATTTTTATATATAGCAGGAGTCCATTGCAAAAATTAGGTCAGGTTGTGTTTTCCTCAAAATCTATTTGGAAAATGACTGAACTCTTAGCAAACAGTGGAGGCCCTGATAAGACGCTTTAGGGTTTATAAGCATGGACGGTCCGACTTGTGCGCACCGCTTTACATTGGTATGCTTAGATCCTCTAAGCCATTTACAAGTACTCGTGTGCGGTCGGCTTCAGCTCTGCGTGGAAGCATCATGCAGCCCATTTATTTCTTCAAGCCCCAATGGGCGGGGGCCGTGTTTGCCAGAGTACCCGTTTATGGGGTTTCTGGTACTAAATGTGTTAAATGGAAGTATTGGCCAGAGATGCTCTGTAAACTGTGTGGTCTACTAGGGCCGCACACACAACAGGAAAATTCCTCGATTCATGGTATCACCAAGCACTTGTCAGGATTCCATCTAGGTCTACTCATACTGTGACCAAGTCATATTTGACCATTACTGTCTCCCACCTCCACTTGGTGCTAGGAGGGCGATATCTATCTTTACTTTTAGATCTACTGATACTTTGATACCTACCAAACAGGAGTACTGGTCTTTCTTATCTACTTGTACTGCGATTGGTCAAATTTGACCGTTACTCCCGCCCATAGGGGCTTGAAGAAATATAAGGGCTGCATGATGCTTCCACGCAGAGCTAAATCCGGCCCGCATACCAGTACTGGCAAACCGCTTAGAGGATCTAAGCCTGTCCAGGTACCGTGGTGCTAGGCGGACCGTCCATGCTAATAAACCCTATTGGTTTCATTGGGCGACAGGGCTTGAGATGTCATTTCATCTCAATGTCGGGTAAAAGTCCCACAAAATTGGAAGCAACGTCTCCAAAATGACCTTTACAGTGTTGAGGGGACAGTGCACTTTTTGGCATTCATCCCTGCAAATGATGCCAATGGAGCGTGTTGGGACACCGAAATAAACACTGCCTCCATGGATCGAACAGGGGGCCTTCTAGCATCAGAGGCAAGTAGTGGTCGGCCGATTAATCGAGTTCGTCGAGCATTGCTCGTTTTCTGACTTCCGAGTTGATGATCGGTACTTTTTTCCGTACTCGATTACTCGGTTCCGGCTTTTAACGGGATTTGGACGTTGCGGTTTGTTTCGGTCGTTTTGGTTTTATTACTGCAACTGCTTCCGGAAAATGGCTGCCAAAACGACGCTTTTCGATTTTCCGGGTGGAAAAAGTAGATCTATAGCGTGGAAACACTTCGGCTTCCACAAAAAGAGCGACGGTCCAGTGTCCAAAGCAACACTGGACATGAGCAGAGCCATTTGCCGTCACTGCTCAAAATCATATGCCTTCAATGGTAGGTAAATCGTCAAAAATATCATGAAAATCATCAGCGACTTGCTTTTGAAAATACAATGACATGCCTCTATTAGGCAGACCATCTGGAAATCAGTATCCTTGATAGGCCAGTGGTTAGTGCACTTGCCTCTGATGCATGATAGGTCAGCAGTTAGTGCTAGAGGTCCTGGGTTCGATCCCCGGCAGCAGTAATTAAATTTTGGTGTCTTAACAATTTAACAAGCTCAACTGGCATCATTTGCAGGGATGAATATCACAAAGTGCATCGTCTTTCGGATCGGTATATTAACTTGAGGCCCCTTGTGCAGGGAGAACCATCCAATGTGGTATCTATTTATCTATCTATCTATCTATAGTCTATCTAATACTGTGATCGCCATCGGTCATTTTTACATACACTCCGGGTTTGCTTTATGAAGGCTTACACTGTAATTGTGGTTTTTGTCTGTTTGATTTGAGGTTTAACGTCCCTGTCAAGTTGTCAACTTGACTCATACCCGACATTGAGATGACAAGATAATTTCATTCAAAAGTGTCTAAATATTTAGGGTAAATACTAAATCAGTTATCTTTCTTTTTCGAGAATACACATAGAGAAAGGAAAAGCCGACTACCGATACAATTTATCACATTCATTCCGCCTGATAATTTTATATTTGATCGATTAATGATCGATCATTGGTCACTTACATCTTCCGATGATCGATCATGAAAATTCTTCCGATTCCGACCACTAGAGGCAAGTGTACTAACCACTGATGCTCCCACAGTCCCTGGTAAACCGGTTCAGGCGAAATTGGAAGAAGAAGAAAGAATTCACTAATCTCCGACTGGCCGAACGTGATAAAAAAAAGCCAAACACAGAACTTACCTTTCAACGGAAACCAAATCTGGAGTGTATATATAAGATACCGTCCGTGTCACCTCCTTGGGTAAAGGCGAAATTGAAAGAAAGAAGAAAGAATTCGCTGGGCCGGGAAAAGCCGGCGAAATCTCTGGCTCTGCTGAAAATGACTGTTCAAACGTGATCAAAATCAAGTAATTGCTAAAACACATAACTCACCTTTCACCTGAAAGCCTTTAACAGTTTAACGATCGAGGAATAAGACAAATAAGTTTTATATCGCATACAAACAACACATTTACTGGTCAGCTTCTCGGTTTGATCCACACATTTATGTTGTGTTGTGGATTCAGCTGATAGTCTGATTTGTCACATGACCAAAACACACATCGTCCCACAGAAGTCAACCAATCAGATTGCAATATCGAAAGTATCGCGTATAACCGACTAATAATTATTGCGAATTAGGTTAAGGGTCACGACCTCAATAAAATCCCATTCAATAATTATGTCACGTGATCAAAAGGGAAAATGTACGACAGAAAGAAAGAGAACAAAAGGAAGAGTATTTTTTGTTATTATTATTAAAAAGGCATTTTTTATGAATATAATTATATGAATATCCTATTGATTTTTTTTCCTTTCCTAAATGTTAAGGAATCGTGAACGCTACAGCTAATACCCATTAAAATCTAGTGAACCTTTTTTCCGGAATAAAGACCACCCCTATATTTTTCTCTTTTTTTCTTTCTCCTATTAAGTACTGCTACTCGCTCACATCTGAGCATTACGAGCAGGATTAGGACTACCCCACTATTTACGTCCCTGCTCGGACCCATCAAGTCCGAGGTCCCTGTCAATAATTGATTGCCTTTTATTCCCGGCTTTAGAAAGACTAAATCTGTCAATTAATACTATTCGCTATTAGGACCACTTTTGGCCTTAGTCAATTTCAATAGATCTCTCAGTGAAGTATAAATGTATGCCTGATTCATCACCATTACCATGTTCCATTTTACAGCAGTTGAGGCAAGTGTGAAAAACAGCACTTTAAAAGTTAATCTGTGTGTTGTTTTAACAAGTTATGGGTATCCCAGTCAACACTATTTAGGTCATTTTTGAGCCGGTCAGTTTACCTATTCACACTTTTCCTGGACAGGCTTATATGTAAGCGGTTAACCAGTACAGTGCACATTATTTCGCCAGAAACTGACAACTGCCCTTCTTGAATCAGCGGAAGGGAGAGAATGACCGTAGAAAAGATTTCATGATCAATCTCCACGAAAGAATGTTGCCGACCCCGGCAGGTATAGAACCCGCGTCCTCCTGATCACAGATGTGCATCCGACTGAGCTACCGAGGCAAACAGTTCGGACCCGGATCGGGCCAGGAGCAGTCTTATAAAGGTACGCACTGTCAGTCTATACACAAAAACAAATAATTTAACCCTTATGCCATTGTTCACGACTCATCACAAAAACACGCCTATATAATTCTGACCCCATTGAACCCCCCTTTTATATAGTAAAACTGGGGTTTACAGGGGTAAACCTTATTTTTCTTATTTCTGAAAAATATCACAATTTTTCATCTTAAAATTTCATTTTTTCGGTGATAAAGGGGACAATGTATTTGTAAAGGCGTGTTTGCGTAATGTACCCCTACTTTTGCAAACATTGAAGATACAGATCGGGATGCTTCTTAAAAAGCCACGTACCTGATGAGGATCTACACTGCTCTAAAATATAGACTGTGGATGTTCGCTAGAACCACCTCCACGAGGCGGTTCTAACGAGTACCCACAATCTATATTTCGAGCAGAAATAAGAAAAATATCACAATTTTTCAACTTAATTTTTTCTTCTTTTTTCGGCAGTAAAGTTTACACTGTATTTGTATTGGTGTGTTTTCGTAATGTGCAGAGGAGAACTTGAGGGCAGCGTCATGCAAGAAGGCATGCATCTACTCAGAAACGCCGAATCGAATCACCTCAATGAGGCGACGATTCTAATGCGTACACACAACACAACCTTTCAGCAAGTCTCCATTTCTGAACTCTGTTTATATGACAGTACATATACGAGGGCGAGTCAATAAAACAAACCAGCCTAACTTATTTCTGGGTGGGATCGATCTCTTCTTTTTCGATGTAATTGCCCTCTAGAATGATACACTTGGACCAATGCTTTTCCAGTGCCATCAGCCCAGAACTGAAGACCCCCCCCCCCCCCCCCCCCCCCCACACACACACCACCCTTCCTTGTTTCCGACACACTCCTCAACTGCCGCCACGACTTCTTCGTTGGACCGGAAATGACGTCCACGGATATTCTTTTTCAAGTTTGGGAATAGGAAATAGCCACTAGGAGTTAAGTCCGGGCAATAGGCGGGGTTCGGCATTCCGCTCAGCAGCATCCATTGCAGTTTTGCATGTGTGTACTCTTGCATTGTCCTGTTTGAGCAGAATCCCTTTGGAGAGTTTACCTCGGCGTTTGTCACGGATCGCAGTTCTCAGTTGATCGAGCAAAGTTGCATAATACGCACCTGTTATTGTACTTTTCTTTGCTAGAAAGTCCAACATAATAACGCCTTGTGTGTCCCAAAATACAGTTGCCATCACCTTGCCAGCAAATGGTTGAGTTTTTAACTTCTTTGGCCTCGGAGACCCCGGCCCTACCTACTATTAATGGACCAAGGTCTCATCTACACCAGACGTGAAAGAAAATCATCTTCCTTTGACCTAAACGGCCTCAACAATGCACTGTATACTGCAATTTGCAATTTGCTCTCGCTAAGGGATTTTGTGCCCCGATGGACTGTTAGCCTGCGCATACCCAAGCGATCTTGTAAATTTAATTAACCGCTACCATGTGAAATTTTTAATGCATTCGCTATTTCTTCCACCTTAATTCGCCTATCAGAGTATACCAGATAACGTACCTTCATCGATGGCATCTGATTGGCGTCCAGGCCTGGTTTTGTGTTCTAAAGACGTTCTACCGCGTTTGAATCCCCAACCCAGAATTTAACTTGTGCATACGATGGATCGTGTAGAAGATCAATAAATATTGGTCAACTCGTAATGTATTTTCTGACCTGTTTTCCGTTTCAAATACAAGTACCGAAGTACAGCACGGTACGCAACTTCTAACAAAAAGCTTACTTTTGCATCGCTAGCCATGTTTGACGTTATGACACGATAAGTGTGTAATTTTGTCCTCATGCCTAATATGTTCTAGAAAGGACTATCCCCGGAAGCAAGGAATACACCACTGCATTGGAAAATATGGGGTATACATGTTTTCTGGGCCAGAGTAGCTAGTTTCGGTCAATTAGGCCTTATCAGTGAACCCCAAATATTTTTTCAAAATTTAAAACATGTATTGAAACAAGGCATGGAAATCTTGGTTGTAATGGTCAACTGGAAATGGGATAGGCTGGTTACTTATTGACTTGCACTCGTATATGACGTTTTATTCTATTTGATTTTATTTTTTAGGGAGAGGGGTTTGTCTATCGGCCTTTATAAGAATATTTCACTAATTTTGAGCCGATTGTTAACAAGACGTGCATCAGTGGTCGGCGAAACCCGGAGAAACATCCTGACCTTTCGTTGCAGAACTTGGCGTCTCATGTGTTCCAGAACAGGGCTCCAACCACAGCACATCACGAAAAACACCTATGTAATTTTGACCCCCCCCCCCCCCCCCCCACACACACACACACTTAGACTCTACTTTTAAATTGCAAAATTGGTGTTTACAGGGGTATACATTTTTTCTAATGTCTGCTCAAAAACAAAGATGAAAAATATCGGAATGTTTCATCAGAAAATTTCAAAAACAAAGATTGTGGGTTCTCATTAGAAAATTATGAAAAAAAAAAAAGATTGTGTGTACTCATTAGAAAATTATCAAAAATATAGATTGTGGGTGCTCGTTAAAACAGTCCCGCTGAGGCGGTTCTAACGTGTACCTACAATGTATTGGAGCAGAAATACGAAACATATCAGAATTTTTCAACAAAATTTTTTCGATTTTGGGTGGCAAAATTATCAATATATATTTGAATAGGCCTAGGCGTGTTTTCGTAATTGGTGAGATACCTAAGCACATAGCTGTTTTTGAAAGTGGGAAAGTGACTGTCCTTTTGGCTTTCCGCTATTGGTGTTTCCATTAGGGTCTAGTTATTTCATGTTGTGTTTCTTTCCCTTTGGTGTCTCTGATAGGAGCTGTGGGTTAATTGTATCGATTCCTGATCATCATGATTGCCTTCAATTCTATTTAAAGAAGACAGCTGGGGTGGTTGGGTACGGCAAAGGCGACGTGCATCTTGCATTACTGGGGCGTCCAGCTGATATTTGCTTACAGTTGGGCAAGGCTTGCTGTCCTTGCAGCAGGTAAGGGTGGAGGGGTGTTGTTGTTTCTTCTGTTTCTGCACTTCCTTGCATTTTACTCTTTCTTGTCTGAAAATCGCTTTCACCTCCTCTACTACCCCTTCTATCTCTTTTCTCCCTTTCTCTGGGAGACGACACAAAGTGACCCACAAGGGCTGACGTGTTGTTAAACCCAAAACAATCAAATTAATTTAACCCTTGTCCTGCTAATCCCGGATATGCCTTATCTTTGAAACAATGTAGATCCAGATCAGATGGCTTCTCAGGATCTACATTGTTTACCATTCAGATTGTGAATTTGTTGCAATAATTTGCATCAAGTAATCTGATTGGTTGATAATCGGTAGTGGGTGTGGCATATATGAATATTCAGCAGGAGAAGGGTTAAAGGAGACAGGAAAAGGATATCCTTTTACAATAAATAGGTAAACATCAATAAATTATTGCATGTTTCTAAGTCTGATAGGGATTTTATCACTGTGTAATCTACAGCTCGCAATGACCTAAAAAATCCGATGAACTGACGCCATTAATTTAAATGAAGCATGTGGTTACCTGGATAGAGAGACACGGGCATCATAGTTATCCCCCGTAAACACACGACTTATATAGACTGTTTAAATATGCACCAGGCCAAGCTTGCCAGTCTCTGAAACTTAATTTGACACATTTACTATGAATCCATTTTAAGCAATTTGAAAAACAAACCGCATTTATTAATAAACAATTAAAGGCATTTTGCTTATCTCATAAAGGGGTTAATATTGTCATAAAACCATGTCCACGATTGGCACACGCACGTGCATGGTTAACTTTGTGTGATGCTTTCAATGAAATCAGCTGCCAAAACCATTTGATTGAAAATATAGCATACTTAACATAATAAAATAAAAAAGTAAAGCCATTGTAAAAAGAATCATCAGGTTTATAAGTCCGTGCAAGTATTGGGCATCCCTGTAAACCCAACCCTAGTATGTATAAATATACTAGAATCTATGTTTGAAGAAGAAAAAAAATATCCAATTATTTCCTATTTATGTTTCATTAACACAACAGAAGCACAGAAGCATGATATTCAACTATATAGATAGATAGATAGATAGATAGATAGATAGATAGATAGATAGATAGATAGATAGATAGATAGATAGATAGATAGATAGATAGATAGATAGATAGATAGATAGAACTTGCTGATTGCTGATATAGAGTGAAATTCTGCAACTAAGACCACATTCTAGATTTCCAAAAAGTGGTCTTATTAGCCGGGTGGTCCGAATATTGGAATTGAAGAATGTCGGCAAGAATGATACAAATCCTTTATATTTGTATTGTGCCCATTATATATCGTTTCTTGCTGGACAGTTCTTTACTAAATCTAGCAGTCTTTGAATTTTACTGCTCCCTGTTCTATTGTTTCTTCTAGTGTACATTCTTTTCATATTTTTCTATGACAAAAATTGTAGGCAAAAAAAAAAAAAAGAACAGTCTGTATAATGCAACAAAAATCACATTAATAATAGTATAAACCAGTGCTTCAGCTGAAGTGCACCACCCGCCGGATGCTTTTAGCTATATGAGTGCAACCATATATGGGTATGGCGGCCATTTTGGTCATGTGACCTGGACCTAAAACGGTTCCCCCAATAAATGCGCCTTATCGTTAGGAGCAAAAATATATCTTATACTTTGGTACTGTATTCTGAATCGTTTGCAGGATAAAATGCATTCTAACATTTTCCAATACAAAAGCATATGTGTCAAAGTTTAACCTGGGCACAAAGAAGGTCAAGGTCAACCCAGGGTCACCATTTTAGCAATTTATGATGGGCCTACGTCCCAGATGTCATTTATCAAGTTTCGTGGATATCTGCCCAGTGGTTCTGGAGAAGACTATTTTTGAAGGGTTTTTACCATATGTGGCTTGGCGGCCATTTTGGTCATGTGACCTGGACCCCATGAGCAAATTTTGGTTTCCCCCATACCATAGAGACTCCATATGAAATTTGACTTCAATCGGCCCAACGGTTTCCGGAGAGAAGCAGTTCGAAAATTTTCACATTTTTCGCCTCGGTGAGGCTATACTAAATGGAATTTAATATTTCGCAAGTTCATTGGTTAGATCTCATTGATATCTATCAGTATGCCAAAAATTGTTTAAATATATCAAGCGGTTAAGTCACTATCACCAATTTTCACAAACGGGTTACGGACGGACGGACAGACAGACTGACAGAATGACACGGTGATTTTAGGGCACTCTTAGAAAATCAACCGACTCCAGTCGGTCGCTTTTTCTGCGGGTCGTGCAATTATGACGTCGTGTCTGAGAATGTTATAACGTCATGTAATAAATTCGATATTAAATATGCAAATTAGTTAGACACTCCCCGTAACGTTACATGTACGACGCCCTTAACGACGTCGCCTTTGCTTATGGCAGACTATTGACATTTTTGTTAAACAAACATGAATAAAATTTAAATGTCATATAATAAATAGAATCTTGCATTTTATTGAATTTATCAAACAGGTTGAGGAAAAAGGATAAAATGCTCGGCAAAGCCTCGCATTTTATCCCTTTTCCTCAACTTGTTTAATAAATTCAGTAATACATGAGCACTTATGTAAGATCCTCTATGTAAACCCCACATTAGACTTTATATAGAGAAACTGGGGTTTACAGGGGTATACAATATTTTTTCTTATTTCTGTTCAAAACCATAGCGTGAGGGTACTCGTTAGAATCGCCTCAAGGAGGCTGGTCTTACGAGCAGCCACAACATGAGTTTGGGGTATAAATAAGAACACACAAATTACAATCAGAAAATTACAAACATAGGTTCTGGGCTGATGGCACTGGAAAAGCATTGGTCCAAGTGTACCATTCTAGAGGGCAATTACATCGAAAAAGAAGAGATCGATCCCACCCAGAAATAAGGCAGGCTGGTTTGTTTTATTGACTCGCCCTCTTATATGTACTGTCATATAAACACTGTTCAGAAATGGAGACTTGCTGAAAGGTTGTGTTATGTGTACGCATTGGAATCGTCGCCTCATTGAGGTGATTCGATTCGGCGTTTCTGAGTAGATGCATGACTTATTGCATGAGGCTGCCTTCAGGTTCTCCTCTGCACATTACGAAAACACGCTAATACAAATACATTGTAAACTTTACCGCCAAAAAAAAAAGAAGAAAAATTTAAGTTGAAAAATTGTGATATTTTTCTTATTTCTGCTCGAAATATAGATTGTGGGTACTCGTTAGAACCGCCTCGTGGAGGCGGTTCTAGCGAACATCCACAGTCTATATTTTAGAGTAGTGTAGATCCTCATCAGGTACGTGGCTTTTTCAGAAGCCATCCGATCTGTATCTTCAATGTTTGCAAAAGTAGGGATAGTCGTGAGCAATGGCATAAGGGTTAACTTATTTGTTTTTGTGTATAGAATGACAGTGCGTACCCTTATAAGACTGCTCCTGGCCCGATCCGGGTCCGAACTGTTTGCCTCGGTAGCTCAGTCGGATGCACATCTGTGATCAGGAGGACGCGGGTTCTATACCTGCCGGGGTCGGCAACATTCTTTCGTGGAGATTGATCATGAAATCTTTTCTACGGTCATTCTCTCCCTTCCGCTGATTCAAGAAGGGCAGTTGTCAGTTTCTGGCGAAAGAATGTGCACTGTACTGGTTAACCGCTTACATATAAGCCTGTCCAGGAAAAGTGTGGATAGGTAAACTGACCGGCTCAAAAATGACCTGAATAGTGTTGACTGGGCCGTTAAACTCCAATACAGACAAACAATCAAACAACGGCGTGGTGTACCAGGTCACTGAGTTATGATCACCAATTTTTAGCTCACCTGACCGAAGGTCATGGTGAGGTTTTGTGACCAAGAGATATCCGGTGGCCTCGTTCGCCGTGTGTCGTTCGTCATGCGTCGTCCGTGCGTAAACTTTTCTTGTGAACATTCTAGAGGCCATAGGCATTCCATCACGTGAACAAGTCGTTGAAAACAACAGCCCTCAAAACCCCACTGTATATAGAGAAAACTAAGGTTTACGAGGGTATTCATTATTTTCTTATTTCTACTTCAAGAAATGGGGTGTGGTATTCATTAGAACCGCCTCAGTGAGGCGGTTCCAACAAGCACGCAAATCTATGTTTGCAGTAAAAATAAGAATAATATCACGGATTGTCATGAGAAAATTAGCCATTTTTGGATTTGAAAAAAATTCACTGTCGCACAGGTGTGTTTTCGTAACGATCTTCAAACTTGATCATGACAATATCTCGGTGAAGCTTGAATATGGGTCATGCTGGGTCAAAAATTCGATCAGTAGACAAATCAAAGAAAAACCTTGTGAGCACTATAGAGGCCACAGTTTTGATCCAATCTTCATCAAACTTGCGCAGAATGATTATCTTGACAATATCTTGTCAGTTGTTAGGTAGCTTTATATGTCCCCGGTAGCGATAGCGGGAACATATTGTTTTGCCTTGTCTGTTTGTTTGTTGGTTTGCTGGTTGGACAACTTTAACATTGGTCATAACCTTTGAATCCATGACATATTCTTATGCTCGTACAAACATTGTCGACGTGTGACCTTGACCTTGATCTGTAACCGACTGTAAAGAAAGAAAAACAACAACTAACATGATCATAACTTTTGAACCGATTGAGATAGAGCCTTCAGATTTGGAATGTACGTTCCTTCTGATAAGGGCTTCCCACTCATACAAACAATTGTTACCTTTAAGATTGACCTGTGACCTACTCTAAAGAAAAATATTACATTGGTCATAAATGTTGAACCGTTTGAGATAGAGCCTTCATATTTGGCATGTAGGTTGCTTTTGACAAAGGGCTTCCCACTCATACAAAAAAATGTTACCTTTAACGTTGACCTGTGATTACTGTAAAGTAAAATATTACATTGGTCATAAATGTTGAACCGTGTGAGATAGAGCCTTCATATTTGGCATGTAGATTGCTTTTGACAAGGGCTTCCCACTCATAAAAATGTTTGCCCATAACCTTATTCTGCGACCAACTTTAAAGAAACAAGTTGACCTATTCCCGGGGACATGTTCGTGTTTTACATACACATCTTGTGACATGAGAAATCTGCAACGGGTATGGAGGTCATCACGAAAACACGCCTGTATCATTTTGACTTCCTTGAACTCCACTTTTATATAGTAAAACTCTGGTTTACAGGGATAAACATTATTTTTCTTATTTCTGCTGATGAGGCGGTTCTAACGAGTACACACAATCTATATTTTGAGCAGAAATAACAAAAATATCACAATTGTTCATCTTGAAATGTTCGTTTCATTGGCGGTAAAGTTTACAGTGCATTTGTAAAGGCATGTTTTCGTAATGGTCGTATGCGATCCAATGCGATTGTATGCGTTCTGCGGCGTCTGATCTGGGCCTGCACTGTTTGCTAACTACCCGTTTTGGGGTTTCTGGCACAAAATGGGTTTAAGAAGTTCAAAAGAGCAAACGCGGCTGAAAGGTCAGTAAAAAAAAAAAAAAAAAAGAAGTGCATTTCCAGAGGACCGGTGCATCTGGAACACCAATTCAGGTACATCCCCAAAATCACTGTGTCAGCCTCAATAGCGCAGTGGCTAACGCGTGCGACTTATGATCGAGAGGTTGTGCGTTCGAATCCGGCCACCGGCATCAAGTTGTGTCCTTGGGCAAGACACGTAATGACATTGCCCCACTCCACCCAGGTGTAAATGAGTAGCATTGGTGTAAAAGCCATTGCCTCTCTCTTGCGCGCGCGTGAAAATACCCGGAATGAGTGTTCAAGAGCGATTCAATAAGCTTTCATCGCAATCGAACTAAAATAAATTAGTTTATCATATGACGTCGCGTCTGAGAGTGTACTAACGCCATGTATTATTTTCGATAATCCACTAGTAGATTAAATATGCAAATTAGCTAGATACGTCCCGTAACGTTACATATACGACGTCCTTAACGACGTCGCGTTTATTAACGGCGGAATATTGACATTGTTGTAAACAATCGTTAATAAAGTGCGTTTTAAATGTCATATGATAAATAGAATCTTGCATTCGTGCTCATGTATTATTGAATTTATTAAACTCGTTGAGGAAAAGGAATACAATGCTCGGCAAAGCCTCGCATTTTATCCCTTTTCCTCAACTCGTTTAATAAATTCAATAATACATGAGCACTCATGTAAGATCCTCTATATAAACTAGCATCACTGAGGCCGGGACCACACAACATTTATTTTAAGAAAAATGCCAATACTGCACCAGGCAAATGGTCAAACTCCAAGTTGTACACACTCACATAGACCACCCCAACCCCGTACACCCCCTCAACAAACACTCACCATCACCACCACCAGCCACCTTCATAGCAAGTTGTTGTTGTTCACCAATATTATACTGCACACAAACTAAATAAAAATTACAAAAAGAAAGTCACTTGGTTAGGCGATGGGGTCTACAAAGTCAATAGCCCTTGTAGAGAACCAGGACATGCACCCATAGGTTAACTGAAGACCGGACGCAACAATTTGTACGGACACCTGACTGTGTTATGGATGACAATGAACGCACAGCAAATGATACAGAGACCTGCCGACATATATACGGCGTCGAAACAAAAATATGACGAGACAACACGACCGAACATTGACACCATGTATTTGCACACGTGTGCTGGCTTCCCTTGGATTTGTTTATGTTTGTTTGTTTGATTTGAGGTTTAATGTCCCCGTCAACACTGTATAGGTCATTTTGGAGATATTGCTTCCAATTTGTGGGACTTTTACCCGACATTGAGATGAAATAACATCTCAAGCCCTGTCGCCCAATGAAACCAATAGGGTTTATAAGCATGGACGGGCCGACTCGCACCGCTTGGCCTGGGCAGGCTAAGATCCTCTAAGCTGTTTACCAGTACTCGTGTGCGGGTCGGTTTCAGCTCTGCGTGGAAGCATCATGCAGCCCATATATTTGGGTTTGTTTAATCATGTCAACAAGTTTATGTAATGAACAATCATTTATCATAATTATGACGTCGTGTCTGAGAATGTTATAACGTCATGTAATAAATTCGATATTAAATATGCACATTAGTTAGATACGCCCCGTAACGTTACATGTACGACTCCCTTAACGACGTCGCCTTTACTTATGGCAGAATATTGACATTTTTGTTGAACAAACATAAATGAAATTTAAATGTCATATAATAAATAGAATAAACAGGTTGAGGAAAAAGGATAAAATGCTCGGCAAAGCTTCGCATTTTATGCTTTTTCCTCAACTTGTTTAATAAATTCAGTAATACATGAGCACTCATGTAAGATCCTCTACGAGTACGTAAACCGAACATTAGACTTTATATAGAGAAACTGGGGTTTACAGGGGTATACAATATTTTTTCTTATTTCTGTTCAAAACCATAGCGTGAGGGTACTCGTTAGACTCGCCTCAAGGAGGCTGGTCTTACGAGCAGCCACAACATGAGTTTGGGGTATAAATAAGAAAACACAAATTACAATCAGAAAAAAATGATTGTTTGGAGATATGAAAGAATGCACTTTATCCCACGGATGTGTTATCGTTGTCACGGTGTGTTTGCCCCAGTTGTAGTTTAAAAGCCCAGTCAACACTATTTAGGTCATATAAAGCGAGCCAATGTATCTAATAACATTTTATTTCCTAAACGTTGCTGTTAACTAATGCAGTATAAATTCCATTACGTTAGCGCATATGTGTGACATAGAACACTCATTCATTTCGCCAAAACGGTAATATTTCTGATGTAAATTTGTGATATTTTTCTTAGTTATACAGCAAACATAGGTTGTGGATGCTCGTAAGAACCGCCTCATTGAGTACCCACAACCTATGTCTTGTTAGAACATTAAGGTGGTTCTAACGAGTACCCACGACCTATGTCTTGGAGCAGAAATAAGAAAAATAATGTATACCCCCTAAACCCGAGTTTTCTCTCTATATCAAAGTGGGCTTTAGCGGGTGTTTATTGTACGGACTTGTTGACATGTTTCGTCAAAAACTGACAACTGCCCTTCTTGAATGAGCAGACGGAGAGGGATTGCTATGGGGTGCCGTTTTCCTATTTGATACAATTTCAAGGTATCTATAATTTTATTATAGATATCCATAAATTAAATTATAGATATCTATAAATCAAATTATTGATATGTATAATTAACATTATTTATATCTATAATTATCAATATTATTTGATATCATAAAATGTAATCAATGATTATCGATACGTAATATATATTTCTTGATACCTATAAATTTGTTTTATGATATCCATTATGCCTTTGCATATGTAGATATCTAAAAATCCAATTATTGATATCAGATAAAAGGCTGAATTGTAGATATCACAATTTTCAATAATGGATGTCTGAAAATATATTATAGATATCAATAAATATAATTATTGATATCCTAAATGTTCTTCAATATGGGTATCTATATATCGAATAATAGATATCTATAATTTGAATAATAGATATCCCTTAACATATTATAGATATCATATAATAATTAACAGATATCTGATATTATTTATAGATATCTAATAATATTTATTGATATCCTATTTTTTATTATAGATATAATTAATTTTATTTATAGAGATCTTGAAATTCGATTAAATAGTAAAATGACACCTTATATATAGATTACTCTTATAAAGATTTCATGATCTACGTTACTGGCCGGGCAGTTATTTAACCCGGGATCTCCTGTTCAGGATCTCCTGTTGACCTGATGACCAGTCATACGCGCATCCAACTCAAATGCTTGAGCTGCCGAGGTAGGCTGATCTGTGATGCACCATTTTCATCAAATTTCTTCACCCGTATCCTGCTGAATAAATCATTTTAGTTCAAGTCTGACTATCAACCAATCCAATTACTAGATATATTGTATTCATTGAACCCATATATGCCTAGCGGCCCTTCTTTGGAACAATGGCAAACTGTGCAGACCCAGATCAGACGTCGCAAAATACAGCGTCTGTTTTGGGTCTACACTGTTTGCTGAAAGTACATACATTTTTGCTAATCGTCTCGCTAACAAATGGACCTCTCCAAACTTATTAGGAGGCCCCCGCCCATCTGGGCTTGAAGAAATACATGGGCTGCATGATGCTTCCACGCAGAGCTGAAACTGACCGCACACGAGTACTGGTAAACCGCTTAGAGGATCTAAGCCTGCCCAGGCCAAGCAGTGCGAGTCGGACCGTCCATGCTTATGAACCCTATTGGTTTCATTGGGCGCAGGACTTGAGATGTCATTTTCATCTCGATGTCCGGTAAAAGTCCCACAAAATGACCTATACAGTGATGACGGGGACGTTAAACTTCAAATCAAACAAAACAAACTTATTACCGGTTGGTGGGAATTTCAATTGTTATATATGGGCTAATTTTGTTTTTGTATGATTTATGGTTTAACGTCCCCGTCAACACTGTAAAGGTCATTTTGGAGACGTTTCTTCCTATTTTGTGGGAATTTTACACCACTCACACCACTTTACCTGGACAGGCTTAGATCCTCTAAGCGGTTTATCAGTACTCGTGTGCGGGTCGGTTTCAGCTCGGCGTGGAAGCATCATGCAGCCCATCTATTTCTTCAAGCTCCGACGGGCGGGGCCGCATATATGGGTTAAAACAACAAGACAAGATCCATGAAAATTGAATAAAAACGGCAATAAAATCGTTATTACTTCAGAATATACCCAGCATGCAGAGCTGAAAAAGAGAAAGAAATAGAAATACAAGCGCTGAGTAGAGAGCTTTGCTTAAATTAAAAGAAAAATAATGATAAAATGTACAGGTTGTAAACCATATATAAAATTTGTGTCCTAAAATATTAGGTTCTACCGAGACTCGAACTCGGATCGCTGGATTCAAAGTCCAGAGTGCTCACCATTACACCATAGAACCATGTGTAATTACTAATGCTTATACTTTTAATGATAAGAAGATTTACTTATGGTGCAATGGTTTGTTTGTGTTCAGTGTTTACGTCCCCGTCAGTACTATTTAGGTCATTTCAGAGATGTTTCTTCCGATGTTGTGGGACTTTTATCCAACATTCAGATGCATTGACATCTCACGCCATTCCGCCCAAAGATACCGATAAGGTTTAAGGAGCGATCTTGGCCCCCGTCCATCCGGGCTTGGAGAAATAGATGGGCAGCATGATGCTTCCACGCAGAGCTGAAATCGACCGCACACGAGTACTGGTAAACCGCTTAGAGGATCTAAGCCTGCCCAGGCAAAGCGGTGCGATTCGGACCGCACAAGCTTATAAACCCTTGGTTCATTTGGCGACAGAGCTTGAGATGTCATTTCATCTCAACGTCGGGTAAAAGTCCCATAAAATTGGAATCAACGTCTCTAAAATGACCTATACAGTGTTGATGGGATGGTTAAATCTTCAATCAAACAAACAATTACGGAGCGATCTTTCTGGGCAGGCTAAGACCTAAGCGTTATTCCAGTAAAATGTGAACTAAAAGCCTATTTGATCATTGTGGTATAACGTCTATGACATTGTCCAAGGACTCGATTTCCCAGCAACAGTCTTCTTCTTCTTCTTCTTCTTCTTCTTCTTCTTCTTCTTCTTCTTCTTTTCCTTCAGTTTGTATTGCAAGTTATGCACGACGGGTGGAATAAGGAGGGTGGGATTAAAAAAATGGTAGGGATAAGAATTTCTATAGACGATGGAAATATCGGATGTTCATATTTGATATGCAAGACATTGTCGTCCTTGAATCTACACCCATCAACGCCAAGCTTGTGTGTATTTCCATCAACCCAAGCCTGTATATATTTCCATCAAATGGGCAACGCAAAGCGTGTTTGCATTTTCATCAATTGGCCATGCCAAGCTTCTACGTATTTTCACCAGCTGGGTCACGTTGTGCTTAGAGGATCTAAGCCTGCCCAGGCAAAGCGGTGCGAGTCGGGCCGTCCAAGCTTATAAACTCTATTGGTTTCATTGGGCGACAGGGCTTGAGATGTCATTTCATCCCAATGTCGGGTAAAGGTCCCACAACATTGGAAGTAACGTCTCCAAAATGACATTTACACTGTTGACGTGGACGTTAAACCTCAAACCAAACAAACAAACAAACACACCAAGCTTGTATGCATTTCCACCAACTGGGCGATTATTTCCATCAACGGGACCACGCCCAAAGATTGTATTTATTTCCAACCATTGGTCATATGCATATGTGAGACGCCAAGTTCTGCAACGGAAGATCAGGTGGTTTTTCTCCGGGTACTCCGGTTTTCGCCCACCTCTGATTATCGATCGGCTCGATATGAGTGAAAGAAAGGGCTGTAACCCCCCCCCCCCCCCCCCCCCCCCCCAAAAAAAAAAATCCAACCACTGGACCACGGCGAACTTAGGCATATTATTTGTTTACATTTCATTTGATCAAAGTACAATTATCATCGTAAACTTGGTGATATAATTTCTGTTATGAGAATTTGTTTTCGGTTGTTTCCGGTAAAAGTTTGTTTAATAACCTGGCTGTTGGGCTTATGGTATTTGGTGGTCAAGATACCGGACTGCAACACTGAACTAAGCCAGCATAGGCAGAAGCACAGCATAGAGGGTAGTCTGTTCCATTGCCGGACAGCCAAGGGGAAGAATGAATATATTTTAAAAAAAATGAACGAAGTATGAATCTGCATGCCTGATTGCGAGGAGATGGGATTGGCCATGGCATGTTCTTGATGTGGTCAGCTGGGAGTATTTGGGTACCAAGTAGGCACGGGTCGTTAGGGCAACGTCAAATCAACGTCGGTGCAACGTCATGGCGTTGCACCGACGTCGATGTGTCGTTGCATAACCTCATGACGTTGTACTGACGTTGTTGTGATGTCACAATTACGTCATGTGCCTGCTGGGTAGTGGTACAGCAACAAGACCGTTCATAATTTTGTATAACATGCAGAGGACTAGCATCTTCTCGCCTCTGGTTTAGAGCTCTCCAGCCAAGACGTGACTGCATTTCGGTTACGCTGTCGTAAGTGTAATATCTGTTCAAAGTCCAACGCTGCACCACTGATATCAATTTTGTGGGTATATAAAGTTTGTGTGTGTGTGGCTCTACACGGCGGAATTGTATACAAGTTGAGACCTGACAACTGTCTTATATACCGCTTCGCGGACGCCGGATGCTTACATCCGATATTTCATCTAATGAAACGAAGGGACTTATTTACATTTGAAGTAATTCTGTTTATAAATATATATGTTGAAATTAAGGTTGACCGAGAGGTCGAAACCGAGATACCTGGCAGAGGAGACACTTTCTTTGAATTGGTTATGCATGGTGCACGGCGTTTAGATAGTAGTTCTTTCTCAGGTTATGTGCAATACTTGGCACTTACTAGGGTTAAATTCCATATCCCATTGGGCTTTCCATTGTTGGAGCCTGTCCAGATCCCTCTAAAGGGTGGTTGAGCAATCTGGGCCGCACGTAGTCAGGTTTTCCGCAGTGCCGTTTGCAAAAAAGGCGGACTTGAGACTGTAGATTATCAGGTAAGTCATTAATATACAAAACAAACAATATATGACCAAGAACTGGGGACCCAAGAACTGAACCCTGTCGTGCACCCGAAGACAACGGGACTTGGTCTGAACACTATCAGGAGCCGAGTACTTTACCTTGTACTCCATGTATCAGTGGTTTGTAGAGAAGTTTTAAGTGACTGACCTTGTCGAAAGCCTTACTAAGGTCCAACAGGATAACCTCGGTTGGCTTACCCTGTGAAAGAGATCTAGTAAGGCCCCCGACAAGTTGAATTAACTGCGTTTCGCAAGATCTTCGCTCTCGAAAACCGTGTTGCAGGTCATATAAAATGTTGCGTTTTTAGTGTATGGTTAAGTTGGAGGCGATGATATGCTCCATAGATTTGCACAAGATGTACGTCAGAGAAATGGGTCGGTAGTTTGCCGGATTTCTCTTATCACCGTTCTTGGAGAGAGGGGTGACTAATGTCATTTTCCAACCAAGAGGGACTGTGCCTGTGTCTAAGGAGAGATGGAAGATAGCAGTAACAACGGGGCATTTGCAAGCTCCTTAAGAACAACAGGTTTAATGGCATCTGGCCCGACGACCTTAATTGGAAGGATTTAGGCTTGTTCAAAGCTTAAGGACCCGGCTAGCTGATATGTTGACGTCTGGCATTGCTGACACATTGCTCCGAAAGGATGTTAGTATCGGCAAATTCAGGCCAGACTGAACACCGCTAAGAGACCCTTGGCACAGTTTGACTAGGTTCAGAACTGATACCTGGATGAGAAGACTAATCTGAATGAGGTGAATGTTTGAGTTTTACGTCCCACCAACAGCTAAGGTCATACATAGACGGGACCTCGGTTTAAAGACTCATCCGAAAGACTGGAGAAGCCCGGGATCGAGCCTGCGATCCCTGGTTTACAAGGCGAGTAGCGTAACCACTACACCACAGAGGCTTCGAGAAGACTGATCTAAATTGCCGGTTAATTGAGTTGACCATGTCAACATTAGAGGTAAATGTCTGCTCACCTTCACTGAGAGGACCTATACCCTGTGAGTCTTGCTTTGAGATTTTCAAGATGCTAAAAATTCTTTGTAGGGAAAAATCTGGAATTGATCTTGATCATTCTCTCTATGGTTGTTAATGCCAAAAATGCCTTCAAGAAAATTTTCGTAAAACTGTTAAATTTTACTCTTTACTGAATGTTTGATTCTGAGAAACTTTTATCTACTTGCTAGTTGCTACTGACTTAGTTTCCTTGAATTTTCTGTACTGTTTGTCTCTCTTTCCGATGTCTATGCGTACATCACGTGAACAAGTCCGTCAAATGAACAACCCCCAATTTATATATTTATATATGGGTTTTATGGGGGTATATATTATTTTTCTAATTTCTGCTCCAAGACATAGGTTGTGGGTACTCGTTAGAACCGCCTCAATGAGGCGGTTTTAACGAGCACCTACAACCTATGTTTGCAGTATAAATAAGAAAAATATCATGGATTTTCACCAGAATAGTAGCTATTTTGGAGATGTGAAAAAAATGCATTATTTCGCACGGGTGTGTTATCGTAATGATAATTAGAAATGCAGGGCACCTGTGCTTTTGGGGCCTAGTAGTTTGGAAGGGATGAATTTATTGATTCCCTCATGAATGGCATTTTTGAACTCAGTCCAAGCCTCATCAACACTTTTGTTTTTCACATCGGGCATGAATGAGGTACTAAACGACACCATATATTATTTAAAAAAGTCCCAGTCAGCCCTCCTGTAAGTTTACCATGATTCTTGTAATTTTAGACATAAACACGATTAAATGATATGTAAACAGATAATGGGTTCAAGTTTGAAAGAATAATTTGAAATAATAAAGATTTTATTAACGTTTTTATACACTTTTAATGGATGGATCAGGATCTACACTGTTTGTCATGCTGTTTGGGTTTTAAATGAATACATTCACGGCATGGGTGCGGAAGGGAACGGACAATTACGATTGGACAGTACTTGCAATTTGTACAGTGGTCACTTGCGATATTAAGTTTTCTCGTGGTGTCTCAAATGTGTTAACACAGAAGCCATGGAAGAGAAGTTTTGGCTATTGCTTTTATTTGTGTAAGTTGCAAATAGTGTCATTTTATTCATTACGAAAACCTGCCTATACCAATACATTGTAACCTTTATCGTCAAAAAAAAAAAAAAAAAAAATGAAAATTTTAAGATGAAAAATTGTGACATTTTTCTTATTTCTGCTCAAAATATAGATTGTGGGTACTTGTTAGAACCGCCTCATCGAGGCGGTTCTAACGAGTACCCACAATATATATTTTAGAGCAGAAATAAGAAAAATAAGGTTTACCCCTCTATCATTTATCGTTTGTTTTTTGGGGGTTTGAGGTTAACGTCCCCGTCAACAATGTACATGTCATTTTGGAGATGCTGCTTCCAATTTTGTGGGACTTTTACCCGACATTGAGATGAAATGACATCTCAAGCCCTGTAGCCCAATGAAAATAATAGGGTATACAAGCATGGACGGTCCTACTCGCACCACTTTGCCTGTTTAAGCTTGGATACTCTAAGCAGTTTACCAGTACTCGTGTGCGGTCGGTTTCAGCTCTGCGTGGAAGCATCATGCAGCCCAAATATTTCTTTAAGCCACGATGGGCGGGGTCGATATCATTTATCGGATCGGTGGAATTAACAACGGCGATCCGTTGATCTTTGTGTTTCCCTGTTGTAGACATACGTTACTGAAAAGTGGGTAAAATGGCGGATAAATATTAACAAGCCACATTTTTTCTGACATCTTCAATAAACTATAAAGCCTGCTAACAAAGAGGAAGTATACACTGGTGCAAAATACAACGCATCACGAAAACAAGCCTATAAAATTTTGACCCCAATAAACCCCACTATTATAATTGTAAAACTGGGGTTTACAGGGGTATACATTATTTTTCTTATTTCTGCCCTAAACACAGATTGTGTGTACTCATTAGAACCGCCTTGCCTCAGCACGGTTCTAACGAGTACCGGCAATCTACGTTTCAAACAGAAATAAGAAAACTATGGAAACTATCGGCATTTTAAATCTGAAAATTTCATGTTTTTTTTTTTTTGTTTTTTTTTTTTGGTAAGAAAATTTTCAATACACTGGTATAGGCGTGTTTTCTTAATGGCTAACTCTTAACTGGTATTTACCTTACTTCTACCCATGTGAACGGTCACTTGACATTGAACTGAACGGCCCATTGCGATCTTTATTTTTGGAGTTGAACATTCACTTGCAAGTTTGATCATTGAAATTTAACGGACACTTGCGACCTTGATTTCACAAAAAATTACATTTTTTATGATTTAGGGTCGTTCTAAGAGGTCTGATTAGAGATTTCTTAAAATAACCAAAATAAGTCCTTCTTATACCACGCGCAAAAGTGTTAAGGACATTGCTATTATTCCATTAACATTTGTTTTATTTGAGTTGCAGTTTTATGCCCTCGTCAACACTATTCCAGAATTTTGCAGATACTCCTTCCAATTCTGTGGGACTTTTACCTGACGCTGAAATACAATGACGTCTCAGGCCATAACACCCAAAGATAGGGTTTATATGCAGGGACGGACCGACTCGCATCACTTTGCCTTGGTTCTTCTGTCGTGGTTTATTTTTGTTATAGTTCGTCTTTGATTGGTGTTTCGTTTATATCTTTTTGTTTTGGATAGCCAATTGACCATTTTGTTGGAAAGTAACTGTCCTTTTGCCCTTTCGCTAGTGATGTTTCCATTATGGTCTTTTATTTCGTGTTCGTGTTTCTTTCTCTTTGGTGTCTCTGATTGGAGGTGTGGTGTAATGTATCGATTCCTGGCCATTGTCTTAACTTCTATTAGACCTTCTAAGCGTTTACCAGTTCTCATGTGTGATCAGTTTTAGCTATGTGTGGAACCACCATGCAGCTCAGTCTATTTCTTTTGCATTTAAGGAGCTGAAATCTCATGCCCCATTATGTGCCAAGCATCATAGTGCACAGAGTGTATATGGCCACTGCGATTTATGCGCTGAACTTCTATATGTGGTTTTATAATATAGAAATATTATAACTGTCTTTTTTTGTCCAAAAATTGTCAGCTTGAGAAAGCTGCTAAGCCCATAAAGGCTGGACACCATACAACAACAACATAGTTTTCGGCAGTTTCTGGTAAAAGTTTGCTTTCAGAAACTGGTGAAACGGTCGAATTAATTATTCTTAAATGCATTGGTGCGTAGACTTAACGGAACGGACATAATTACCGGAACGGAACAATTTCACCCCGGTTTCCACCATATTTTCAGGATATTTAGATAAAATATACACTATTTTCATATTTTACCACATTATGCATGCCCTTTTTCATAAATAAATTTGTCAAATCTCACGCAGTGCGTCAGAGCCACAACAGTCACTTTCTTTGAGCAGAGATAAGTAAAAACATTTAGAATCAGAAAGTATGACACTTTGATACATGCAGACATATTCGGACACATGCGTGTGTCTTTTATATAAATATCTCACCAATTTGCGATTCCATTTATTAAACACTCTTTCGCTATTTTGAGTCATATTACAATTGACTCTCGTTATCTCAAACGCTTAAGATCTCAAACTTCTTTTTAAGTGAAACTAAATTTTGGCCACTTTTGTTTCAGTTTTGCAATTTGTTCATTAGATTTCAAATCCTTTTATCTCAAACGACTGTTATTTCAAACTAAAATTTCCAGTCTCTTGGTATTGGATAAATTGACAATAATCTAATGGGTAGATGTTAACCTCATGATCTCAAGATCATGTTTTATATGAAAAAGGAACTAAATAAATAAATAAAAAACGCTAATAAGGCACACAATGATTTGTCAGTCAATTTAAATCTCGCCAGTTCAAAGCGATTTAAGTATATTTCAGTGATAACCTTTGTAATACAAAATAGAAGTAGAGGCAATGATCAGGAATCGATACAATTAACCCACAGCTCCCATCAGAGACACCAAAGGGAAAGAAACACAAACATGAAGCAACAGACCCCAACGGAAACACCAACAGTGGAAAGCCAAAAGGACAGTTACTTTCCCACAAAATGGCCAAAAGGCTATCCAAAATAAAATAATATAAGCGACACAAACACCCAAAGACCAACCATAACAAAAATAAACCGCGACAGAAGAACCGCCTTGGAACGGTCAGCGGAAACGAATTCCACTGGGGGGGGGGGGGGGGGGGGGCTTAAATCAATTTTACGCGGCCACAATCCTCGCCCTTACTTCCGTCGCGATTTAGACAAATAATTTGTTCAGTCCACATGAAGGCCTCCGAAACCGATAAACCTGAAAGTATGCTTTAGTAATCTACTTACTTTAGCTGTGGATAATCTAATTATCTTAGGTGTTGATAAAGTGTCAGTCTTTTAATTAGGTGTGGAGGAGGTGTAAATGATCGAGATAACGCACGCCAGCTTAACACTTAAAAGGCAGAAAAACAATCATAAATAAATAAATAAATGGAGTATAGATCTGAAAAAAAAGAAGAAAAAAAGTCCGCAATATGGCTATTGACTTTTCAGATGTGATTTTGGGATGTGTTTCTTATTCCTTCTCCAAACATAGATTGTGGGTGTTCGTTAGGAAAGCCCAAATGAGAAGGTTCTAGTGAACATTCAAAATCTATGATTAAGAGCAGAACTGAGAAAAAAAAATGTGTACACAACAATTTGTCAGTCACTTTAAGTCTCGCCAGTTCAAAGCGATTAAAGTATATTACAGTCATAATCTTTGTAATACAAACCGATAAACCTGAAAGTGTGCTTTAGTAATCCATTTACCTCAGTTGTGGATAATCTAATTATCTTAGTTGTTGATAAGACGATGTGTCGGTCTTTTAATTATATGTGAAGAAGTGTAAATTGTCGATATAACGGACGTCAGCTTAACAATTAAAAGACAGAAGAGAAAAAAAACATATAAATAAATAAATAAATAAATAAAAAGAGTATAGTGGAGTATAGATTTGAAAAAAAGAATGAAAAGAAAATATGTGATTTTATTTCTTCTCAAAACATAGATTGTAGGTGCTCGTTAGGAAAGCCCAAATGAGGAAGTTCTAGTGACCATCCACAATCTATGAATAAGAACAGAAATGAGAAAAAAATGTGTACACAGTAATTTGTCAGTCACTTTAAATCTCGCAAGTTTAAAGAAGTTAAAGTATGTGAGAGTGATAATCTTTGTAATACAAACAAATCAATCAGGTGTGAAGGAGGTGTAAATTGTAGAAATAACGCACGTCAGCTTAACACTTAAAAGACAGAAAAATGAAAAAATAACTAAATAAATAACCGGATTAGGGCTCTAAAAAGAAGAAGAAGAAGAAGAAGAAGAAGAAGAAGAAGAAGAAGAGAAAAAAAAAGCCTGAAAGTGTGCAAGTGTGCTTTAGTAATCTATTTACCTCAATTCTGGATAATCTAATTATCTTAGTGTATCTAATTATCTTATCTATTGATAAGACGATGTGTCGGTCTTTTAATCAGGTGTGAAGAAGGTGAAAATTGTCGATATAACGCACGTCAGCTTAACATTTAAAAGACAGAAAAATTAAATAAATAAATAAATGAAGTATAGATCTGAAAAAAAAAAAAACAAATACGAGTGGTTATGAAATGGAACAATCAGCCTTCTCTTCCACACTCGGGGTGATCAGACCATTAGAAAACACCCGCCGGTCTTTTAATCAGGTGCGAAGGAGATGTAAATTGTCGAAAAATCGCACGTCAGCTTATCACTTAAAAGGCAGAAAAACATAATAAATAAATAGAGCAGAGCTCTAAAAAAGAAGAAAAAGAAAGAAAGAAGGCCGCAATATGGCTGCTGGCTTTTCAGATGTGATTTTGGGATGTGTTTCTTATTTCTTCTCCAAACATAGATTGCGGGTGCTCGTTAGAAAAGTCCAAATGAGGAAGTTTTAGTGAGTACCCACAATCTACGATTAAGAGAAGCAGACTAGAGAAAAAATTGTATATATCCCACAACGTGGTTCTAAGGGTCGTCAAACGTACCGACAGGAGAAATAAACCAAAAGAATCACATATCAAGTCCATGTAATGAACACCCTTGGAAAACCATATTTCATTTAGAGAAAAGTAGGGTTTGCAAGGATATAAGTGTAATTATATCTCGTCAAAAATAATCTGTCAGTGTGACAATCTATCTTCCATAACACCTTAACCTCCGAAGAGGACTTCAGATGGGTATTCGGGTATACCAAGTGCTAAAGGGGGTTAGTTGAATAAAAGGGGACAGAAAAGTGGGTGAGATGAGTTTGTGCAGTGCGAAAAGAGAGTGTTAGTATAGTTAAAAGATAAAAACAGCTTCTGGTGTTTAAGGTGATAAGTGAACTACCTGGCAGACAGCTGTACTAAACTGTGCCAGGGTAGGGAGGACCGGTATGTGATGGGGTAGGGCATTCCAGTGGATGATAGTGCGGGGGAAGAATGTGAACCTGTAGTAGTCTTTCAGAGTCATGATCTGTCGGTATGCAAGAGGATGGTTTTTTGAGGAAGTACGGGTATTCCGGATCAGGTAGTCAGCAGCAGGTATCGCAACAAGGTCAAATGTGACCTTATAAAGGAGGACCAACCGACTGTCTATGCGTCGTTGGTCAAGGGTGCGCCATTTGAGATCCTGAAGCATTTTCGTGGCGCTAGATGTATATCGGTAATCTCTGTTTACCCATCTAGCAGCCCTTCGCTGCACTGATTCCAATTTGTAGGTATCTGAAGCCGTATAAGGGGACCACACAGTAGAAGCATATTCTAACTGTGGGCGGACAAGCGTTTTGTATGCTGTGACCTTCAGGTCCTTATTGTGGACCCGAATATTACGTTTTAGGAAGCCTAGAGTCTGATTTGCCTTTTTACTAATGTTATTTACATTATCTGTCCATCTGAGGTCTTCCGAAATGGTGACCCCTAAGTATTTGGCGGATGATACAGTTTCAAGTACACAGCCATGAAGACGGTATTCAGTTTGGAAGGGAGATTTACTTCGGGTCACATGGATGACCTGACACTTTGAGGGATTAAAGCTCATATCCCAGAGCTTTTCCCATTTTTCAAGGTTCTCAAGGTCTTTCTGGAGGATCTCCGAGTCTGTCTCAGCATCGAGGGCAAGGCACATGGCTGTGTCGTCTGCGAATAGCCTTACTCTGGATCTTACCTGATCCGGAAGATCATTTATGTAGGCTAAAAACAACATGGGACCGAGAACCGAGCCCTGCGGGACACCTGAGGGGACTGGGATGCTGTCAGAGTTAGAGCCGTTTAAAATAACTGATTGTGACCTGTTGTCAAGAAAATCTTTTATCCAGTTTAATGCCTTTTGCTGCTTCTTTCAGGTGATATCGAGTGTAACCCAGGCCCAATAACTGCGCAGAAGGATACCTGGCCATGTGGACTTTGTCAGTTACCAGTTACCTGGTCCAAAGCGGGTGTCGCTTGCGACGAATGTAGTGTATGGCACCACATGTCGTGTATCTCACTGTGTACTAAAGATGCAGAAGATTTAGAACGCTCGAGTGTCCAATGGCTCTGCTGTAAATGCGATAACATAAACTGTGATAGCTTCACCTTTAGAAATTATGAGACTCAGACATCAAATTTCTTTGAACCAGTGTCGTGCATAGATAGCACTTTAGATTCAGTGTTCAGTCCACTTCACACAAGCAGTCCGAATGATCCTGCTGTGAGTAGAAACACTTTCCCTTCAACCGCTAGTAGTGCCCCTTTCGACAACCTCCCAGCAAAGCAAAACTTGAGAATAATGACAATAAATTGTAGAAGTGTGAAAGAAAACAACTCTGAATTCATAGCCTCAGTAAATTATATTAAACCAGACATTATATGCGGTACAGAATCTTGGCTTCGCGGAATTAAACCTGGGAAGAACCCTTCACAGGACGCTATTTTGAACTCTGAAATATTTCCAGACAACTTCAACATCTACCGAAATGACAGGTCCTCAAGGGGAGGTGGTGTATTTATCGCAGTGCTAAAAAACATTACTTCTGTGGAATGTGTGGACAGTATCACGGATTGCGAAATTGAAACGGTGAAAATCTCTTTGAAAGGGAGGAAAGATTTATATGTTTCCTCATTCTACATGGCAAAACGGAACATTAGTGACCTTGAAAAATTGCGGTCTGCTTTGAATATATCCGTGAACTCACAAAACAAACAACATATTCTATGTGGTGATTTCAACTGCCCGGACATAAATTGGGAGACACTGTCTGTCCCAAATGCATCTACGACCCAGGATAGACCTGTGCAACAGAAACTTATTGAAGTTTCAATAGAATCGAGCCTAACCCAAGTTCATGATCAACCTACACGACAAGGGAATCTTCGTCTCGAACCCTTCCCTTGTAAAAAAAGCTCCGTAAGCGTACCTGGCGTCTCTGACCATGACATTGTTGTCACGGACATGGACGTCAGACCCGCTTACTCGAACACTAAACCTCGCTCTGTTCACGTGTTCAGTAGGGCTAACTGGGACAGTCTAAAAGAACAATGCAAAGTTATAACTGATAAAATCCTTAGCTATCCACTTAGTAGAGGCGTAAACTCAATGTGGGACTTTTTCAAATTCGAAGTATTCAAGGCTGTAACTGACAACGTGCCTTCAAAAACTATCAAGGGAAAACGTTCTCTCCCATGGGTAAACCGTGAACTCAAGAAGAAAATGAAGAAGAAAGCCAGATACCACAAGCAGGCCAAGAAGACTGGGAACTGGACTAGATACAGAAACTACCAAAAAGAATGTAAACGCTCTTTTCGTAAAACTGAATGGGACTATGTTAATAATACCATCCAAGAAGGGGCGGAGAAAAACAGCTCTAAACCCTTCTGGAATTATGTCAAAGCAAAGAAACAGGAGAATATTGGTGTTTCTCCCCTGAAAAAGAAAGGAAATCTTATAACAGACTCTAAAAACAAGGCGGATATACTTGTAGACCAGTTTCAAAGTGTCTTCTGTAAAGTAAAAGGTGCAGTATGTGAAAGACTACTAAAATTCCCCAGAAACTTTATTCCATCTATTCCGGAACTCACTATCACTGAAAAGGGTGTTCTAAAGTTACTCCTTGAATTAAATGTATCCAAAGCCATGGGTCCAGACCAGATACCAAATACAGTTTTGAAAACGTGTGCCCATGAACTCGCACCAGCTGTCCGGCATATCTTCCAGGTTTCCCTGGACTCAGGTACTCTGCCATCGGACTGGCGAAACGCAAACGTCACACCAGTGTTCAAAAAGGGTGACCGCCATCTCGCTGAAAACTATCGCCCCGTAAGCCTTACAGTGGTCCTGTGTAAGCTTTTGGAACATATTATCTGTGGACACATGTTGAAACATTTTGAGAGACATTCTATTCTGACGGATAAAAACCATGGATTCAGATCTGGCTATTCCACAGAGACTCAATTATTGATAACCATGAATGACCTTCTACAACAGTATGACAAAAATTGTCAAGTGGACGTGGCCATTTTAGACTTTTCTAAGGCATTTGACACCGTACCTCACGATAAGTTACTACAAAAACTCGAAAACTATGGCATCAGAGGAAATTTGTTTGTCTGGCTCTCTAATTTCTTAAAGAACAGAAGCATGAACGTGGTCGTGGAGGGAGAACATTCTGTTAGTGTTGACGTCGAGTCTGGTGTTCCCCAAGGAACGGTACTAGGACCTTTGATGTTCCTGTGTCATATTAATTGTGTTAAATCGTCGGTTCGACTCTTCGCGGACGATTGTTTACTCTATCGACCCATCCGATCAGCAAATGACCACATAGTTCTTCAAAATGACCTCCTTGAACTTGAAAAATGGGCTGAACTTTGGGGGATGAAGTTTAACGCTAAAAAGTGTTATATTCTAAGCATTAGACAAAAATCAAGTTTTTTCTACGAGTTAGACAAGACTATTCTACAGCAAGTTGACTCTAATCCATATCTTGGTGTAACTTTGTCTGCAGACCTTACATGGGAAACTCACATAAATAACATTTGTAAGAAAGCAAACTCTACCTTAGGCTTCCTTAGGAGGAATTTACGAAATTGTGCGCAAGATTGCAGAAAGTTAGCGTATATATCACTCGTCAGAGCCGCACTTGAATACGGATCCATCATTTGGGATCCCTACTATACAAAGGACATAAACGCCCTGGAAAGAATACAGAGACTTGCTGCAAGATTCATCATGAAGGACTACTCCTCGAAAGAAGATGGCTGTGTCACCCGTATGCTGTAGGAGCTACAACTGGACACTCTACAAGACCGACAAACTCAGGCAAGACTTATATTCATCTTCAAAATCATCCGGGGTATGGTGCCGGCAATCGACAAGACTAGTTATTTGACACCTATTGTTAATTAAAGACGAATCAAACCCAAAAAAGACAAAGACAGTGTTACTCTGAATATTGTTGAGAAATTTAGTGTGAACCACGAAGACTGTTACAAAGTGCCAATTGCAAACACCCTTCAATACAAACAATCATTTTTTGTTAAGGCAGTGCAGGATTGGAACAATCTGGACAGTTCTGTTATCCGCGCAGAAAAGGTAGAGGGCTTTAAGAAGGCTCTCTCCAGTCGCGACTAGGCGACCTAATCCAACTCCGTTGCGCCTATGCCAGAATTGGCCCTGCAACGTACTTATACAGATACAGATACAGAATGTGTTCCCTCTTATACCATAGAAATGAAGTTTTTGGAGTAATTTTTCATGTGCTACCTTATCAAAAGCTTTGCTAAAATCTAAAAGGATGAGGTCAGTTTGTTTTCCAGACTGCATATTTTTAGCAAGTTCATCAACAAGCATAATGAGTTGTGTCTCGCAAGATCTCTTTTCCCGGAACCCATGTTGTAGTTCAAAGAGAATATTTTGGTCAGTGAAATGTCTGGAGATGCTGGAGGCCACAACATGCTCAAGCACTTTGCAGAGAACACAGGTTAAGGATATAGGGCGGCAATTTTAAGTTTCTTAATATTGCATGAGGTAATCAAAAGACTTTCAAAAATGATATTTATTTAATGATCAACTCAATATAAAGGTAAAAAATAAATAAAAAAAATAAATAAAAATGGGGAAAAATAGGTCCGCTCCGGTAATTAGGTCTGTTCCGGTAAATTACGCACCGTACGAGTACTCGTTTCGGAGACTCGTCTCAACTTCGTTCACGATCTAATTAATGAATTAACCATTGAGCCAAGATTAATCATGTGACTGGACAAAATGGCTGCCAGTGGGAGTCTCTTTGCTGGTCGACCAAGAACTGGATCGTCAAAGCTTGGCACTCAGCTAGATGCCGATGGCAATGAGATAGAGGTTCATTAATTAAAGCCCCATTAATTACTATCTATCTATCTATCTATATATCCTGCAGCACCCTCTCGCGAGGATTATGTGCAGCTGCGCATTACTGTTTTGAAACTGGGAGCATGACAAGAATACTTGGAAAATTAAAATGGGAATCTCTCAAGAAAAGGAGAAAAAACAGTAGGCTCGTCCTTTTAGGCTTTTATACAAATGTGGTGCTGCCATCATTCCAACTGATGACCTTGTTCTCCCAGCTAGGCACTGTAGAAATCACCATTCATTGGCGTTTCAGAGCCTTACTACAAGAACTGACATTTATAAAGTGTCGTTCATTAGAGATTGGAATGCTCTTCCCGATTCGATTAATTCGACAAATGAAGGAGCTATAGCTCAGTGGTTAGTGCACTTGCCTCGGATGCTAGAGGTCCAGGGTTCGATCACCGGCAGCGGCGATAAAATTTCGGTGTCTGAACACGCTCAATTGGCATCATTTGCAGGGATGAATGTCATAAAGTTCACCGTCCTTCGGATCGGGAGGTTAACTGGAGGCCCCCTGTGCAGGGAGAACCACCCCCCATGCAGGTCAAAGATCCCTATCATAATTACATGATTACTGTGTAGGCTTTCATCCTGCAAAACCTGGAGTGTATGTAATATACACCTGTGGTAATGGTCAAATGTGACCGCCGCATATATATGCATGCAGTATCAGTAGATACAGTACAGCTCAAGTATAAGAACCAAAAAACTCTTTATTCCGAATCTCAACATTTTGAGCACTTTCCAAAGCGGATACTTCTCGAAAACACTCGCAAGATCCGCGCTAAGTATGCGGTACGCGAAGTTTCGCAAAATTATTCCGAGTCGTAATATCATACCTGGAGGCAATATTTTCCCGCGAAGTTATGCGGAAATACTCAGACGAATTTGACGAAATACCTGGGCATTTTTTTTTTGTTTATTTAATGTTCTAATTATAAGATAATATATCACTGAAAGTTATTATAATGTAAACAATGTCAAAAGTCAACAAAGAGGTAATCACTAATTACCCAGGGTGTGAAACTGTACAGTGATTTCAAACAAGGGAATCAGTTGGGCATGACGAGTACATACAACTCTTTCAAGTCTGTAATTGAAAGCATGTTGAACATTATTTATAAATTATGGTTAAATTCGATGTAATTACCTTAGAAATGTTAATTAGGTAATTGAGAGAGAAAAAAATGACCTTCCCGTTTTATAACTTACCTGTACAGTTTAATACTCGCAAACACTCCGAATATCACAGGTAAGCTCTGAGGTCCGCGGAATTTCCTCGGAATATCAAGCGCATAACTTGGAGAAAAATATTTTCACTTGGAGTGGTTTACTTTAAACCGTCCGTCACTACAATTTTATTAAGGTAGCGGTTACCAAAATTTTCAGAATCAGTGCCACTGATGTTATATTAAGGTAGCATTGACAAAAAAATAAATAAAAAGGTAAGTAGAATGTAGCTTTTGGTTGAACACAACATTCATTCGAAGAGAATATTGAAAGGCAGTGCCTAGCCGTCTGGTACCGGACGGCCAGACTACGTCTGACCATCTGGTATTGGATGACAAGTGAACAGTAACGAGTCTGCTTGTCTGGTACCGGACGCCTAGCCAGCCCGCGTAGGAATGGCAAGCCGTCAGTTAGCAAATTTGAGGCTAGCCACTAGGCCACTGCCATATTGAAATGGAAGGGTCACCCTATTTGGTGACAAGAAGTGACACTATTTGTCAGGAAGTGACAAGAACGAGCTATTGTATGGTGATAAGAAACTTTCTGACGAGTAATTAAACTTAATTATTGCTTAAAAATAATATGTTTAATGTTAATCTTGGCTTAGATTTTCCTACATGTTTTTCTGCTCCAAAAAGATAGACTGTTGGTACTCATTGTAACTAATGATTTATTCAGTTCTAAGATTAACCACATTTACCAACTAGAGATGTCTCTCAAATGAACCCAGGCTTAGTTTAAAAAATTATCTCATTTCATAAACAGAACAGTGGAGTTATCCAAGGAACCCATGATTTTCCTGCATGTAAAATCCCACTTTATATAGAGAAAACTGGCTTGTCCAGTCTGTACAGTATCTAAATTGAAATTAGCATCACGAAAACACGCCTATATAATATTGACCCCATTGAACCCAACTTTTATACAGTAAAACTGGGGTTTACAGTGGTAAATCTTATTTCTGCGATCTAAGCCTGTCCAGGAACCGTGGTGCGAGGCGGACCGTCCAAGCTAATAAACCCTATTGGTTTCATTGGGCGGCAGGGCTTGAGATGTCATTTCATCTCAATGTCGGGTAAAAGTCCCACAAAATTGGAAGCAACGTCTCCGAAATGACCTTTACACTGTTGAAGGGGACGTTAAACCTCAAATCAAACAAACAAACAAAACTCGTTAGAACCGCCTCAGCGAGTACCCATGTAATCTATATTTTTGAGCAGAAATAAGAAAAGTATCACAATTTTTAATGTGAAAATTTTTGTTTTTTCGGCAGTTAAGTTTACAATGCATTTGTATAGGCGTGTTTTCATAATGTTTGTTAGAAAAGGCATCTTCAAGCATGTATGCCCTGAGAATTTGGTCAATTAAAAAAAAAATGTAACACTTGGTCGTTTTTTTTTTACTCTGATCTGGCTAATAATGATGTGTTATCGTAATGAGCTCCAGTTTTCTCTATATGATGTGTACTCTCATTTACCCCACAGACCAACAATATGTTCATCACAAAAACACACCTATAAAATTTTTACCCCCTTGAACCCCACTTTTTTGGTTTCATTGGGCGACAGGGCTTGAGATGTCATTTCATCTCAATGTCGGGTAAAAGTCCCACAAAATTGGAAGCAACGCCTCCAAAATGACCTTTACAGTGTTGACGGGGACGTTAAACCTCATATCAAACAAACAAAACCCACTTTTATATGTAGTAAAACAAGGGTTTACAGGGGTAAACCTTATTTTTCTTATTTCTGCTCTAAAATATAGATTGTGGGTACTCGTTAGAACCGCCTCAATGAGGCGGTTCTAACGAGTACCCACTATCTTTATTTTGAGCAGAAATAAGAAAAATATCACAATTTTTCATCTTAAAATTTTTCTTTTTTTCAGCGGTAAAGTTTACAATGTAGGTGTGTTTTCATAATGATTTTTACTCATAATTATCCTGTAAAACATTGTGATTTATCGATCTAGCATATATATCTTCTTGCAGTTTGATGTTCGAGAGGATGAAGAACAGAATGTAAAACTATCTCAGACTATAGAACTGCTACTAGCTGCAGGCTACTTCAGGGCTAGGATAAAGGGACTGTCACCTTTTGATAAGGTATCATTAGGACAATATACTACCGATTTCAATATTCATTAGACTTTTGAGTGGACATGCTACTCAGTAACTCTCAAACCCCAACCAATTTCAATAATGTTGCTACATCCTTCAGATTATGACATCACAAACAGTCAAGGATAGAAAAGTATTAGGCTAGTTTTGACACAGCAATGACCTTTCACTGATTCAAGAAGGGCAGTTGTCATTTTCTGCCGAACGAATGTGCATTGTACTGGTTAACAGCTTTCATATAAGCCTGCTCATTAAAAATGTGGATAGGTAAACTGACCGGCTCAAAAATGACCTAAATGGTGTTGACCAGGCTGTTACTTGACCAGGCCTACTTGGCAGCAAAAAGTGTCATTCCAGTAGGAGCCCATTAACCCTTTTTGTACCAAATGGAATCTTCCTCCTTACATATAGGCAGGAGTCCATCTCAAACTTTAGAGGTGTCAGGCTGCAGGGCAGACATCACGAAAATACGTCTATATAATTTTGACCCCCTTGAACCCACTTTTATATAGTAAAACTGGGGTTTCCGGAGGTATGCCTTATTTTTCTTATTTCTGCTCTAAAATATAAGAAAAATATCACAATTTTTCATCATAAAATATTCATTTTTTTGCGAAAAAGGTGGCAATGTATTTGTATAGGCGTGTTTGCGTAATGCAATTCACATGCATTGTCAAGTCTTATTTTTACTGAATAAAATAAGTAAAAAAATATAGAATGGTGTTTGCTCTAGAATTTTCTGCAGTGCTTCAAGCCATTCCCTCCTGATATTTATTTTTCTAATGTTACATTCAGGGAAGCTTTAAATATGTATTCCCTCCCGATATTTATTTCTTGCTATAACAGTTAGTGAAGTTTTAAACATCATTCCCTCCCCATATTTATTTGTTTACTAGTACAGTCTTTGATGTTTTAAACATCATTCCTTTGCCATATTTATTTCTTTGCTATTGAACTCAGGGATGCTTTAAACATTATTCCCTTACAATATTAATTTCTCAGTCTTTTGTTTGTTTGTTTGAATTGAGGTTTAACGTCCCTGTCAACACTGTATAGGTCATTTTGGAGGCATTTTTTTCCAGTTTGTGTACCTGACATTGAGATGAAATGACATCTCAAGCCCTGTCGCCCAATGAAGCCAATAGGGTTTATAAGCATGGACGGTCTGACACATACCGCTTTGCCTGGGCAGGCTTACCGGTAGATCCTCTAAGTGGTTTACCAGTACTCGTGAGCGGTCGGTTTCAGCTCTGCATGGGAGCAACATGCAACCCATCTATTTGTTTAAGCCCTGATGGGCGGGGGAGGAGTACAGTCTTTGAAGTTTTAAACATCTTTCCTTTGCCATATTTATTTCTTTGCTATTGCATTCAAGGATGCTTTAAACATTATTCCCTTACAATATTTTTTTCTCTGGTATTACAGTCACAGAAGTTTTAACCCATTGTATGCGGGAGACCCCTAAAGGGGTACCTTGGCAAACAGTGCAGACCCAGATCAGATGCCGCAGAATGCGACATCTGATCAGGGCCTGCACTATTTGCTAACAGAATTTTCTGTCAAAAATAGAATTAGAATGAAAAAATAGGCCTACCACCCCTAATATGACAAATGGACTTTCCAACATATAACATTGGAAGAGTCCACTATTATATACAATGGATTAAACATTATTCCTTTCCCAAATTTTTTCTCTGCTTTCACAATCACTGAAGTTTTTAACATCATTCACTATAGATATCTACATTAGCTATACCAGTAGACATCTTTTCTCTGTAAAATTCTGCTATAACAACCAGCTAAGATTCTGCTATAAAAACCACTTAAGATTATGACTATTTCTTCTTTTAAAACAAAGAAGTTTCTGTTATTCATTCTACACCAAGTGTCCTGTAGAAGTAGACCACCTTTTGGACTGTTCAGAAGTGCTTTTAAGACCAGTTTTGAACAGTTCCTAAGTTGGTCTTAACCCATTTTGTACCAGAAACCCCAAAACGGGTAATTGGCAAACAGTGGAGGCCCTGATCAGATGCCACATTCTGTGGCATCTGATCAGGGCCTCCACTGTTTGCAAAACTTTGAGCCAGTTTCCAAATAGATTTTGAACAAAACACAACCTGACACCCCTAAATTTTGAAATGGACCCCTGCTATATATAAGGAGGAAGATTCCATTTTGGTACAAAAAGGGTTAATATAGGAATTCCACTGTATTTTGATTCCTAATGCTGCTATGTGTGCCTTATGAAACTGGTATCCATGTACCATTTATTTTGTTTGTGCGCTCATGTAACCATGGCTAGTCTGCAGTGTGTACCATTATGTTTATTTTTTTGACACATTGCTATGGAACAAATGGTGCTAAACATTTCAAAATTGTAGTTATTGGCAAATTTCTTCTAATATATTAACCATTATCCTCCTAAACGTGATGCCCCCTACATTTGCAGCCTGTGATGGCATCTGACGAAGAAGCCATCTAATCAGGAGCAGACAGTGTAGATCCAGATCAGATGGCTTCTGAAAAATGTACATGTAATTTGATTGGTTGATAGTCAGAAATGGGTGTGGCAAAATTTATTCAGCAGGATAAGTGTTAACCCATTTTGTACAGGAAACACCAAAACGGGTAATTGGCAAACAGTGCAGGCCCAGATCAGACGCCGCAGAATGCAGAATGCGGCATCTGATCAGGGCCTACACTGTTTGCAAAAACGTCCAGCCAGTTTACAAATAGTTTTTGAAGAAAACACAACCTGACACCCCTAAATTTTGAAATGGACTCCTGCTGTATATAAGGAGGAAGATTCCATTTGGTACAAAATAGGGTTTAAGGAATGACTAACTGTTTTGACAGGTTGTTGGTGGGATGACCTGGTGTATCACTACCTGTAACTTTGACATTGATGTTGACCTGCTCTTCCAAGAAAACTCAACAATTGGTCAAAAAATGTGAGTACCTGTAAATTTTCTAATAACAGTAATTTAGTACACTTGTACTTACTGTCGTGCAGTATTGTGATATGGCAAAATATTGGAGTGTTGGTACACCGTTCAAGTAGTCTGTGTTTGACTTCAAACCAGGTTGAAATGTGATTTAGAAGTTTTCCACCTGCAAAATAGCCATCCTGTGGAGCAGGGCATGATGGCGGGGCTATGTTTGTAGTGCCTTATTGTATAATTGTTGGTCAGAGGTGGTCGCAGGTTCGATACCTACTTGGTCAGCAATATTATTTTGTGGGGACTGATCATGAAATCCTTTCTAGGATCATTCTCACACTTCTTCTGATTCAAGGAGGGCAGTTGAAAATGTGCACTGTACTGGTTAAACCCTCATGTATAAACCTGTCCAGCAAAAGTGTGTTTAGGTAAACTGATCAGCTCAGCATGACCGAAATAGTGTTGACTGGGCTGCTAAACTCCAATCCAACAAACATATGACCCAAGCAATGTTCGAAAGCACAGCAGTGGGAGAGCTAATGTTTAAGAAACAACTTTCTAAACTACTAGGCCATACAGGCCCGTACAAAGCCTTTTTAGCTCACCAGAGCCGAAGGCTCCGGGGGAGCTAATAGGATAGGCAGTTGTCCGTCGTCGTATGTCTGGCGTCAACACTTTTAAACATCTTCTCCTCTGAAGCCACTGGGCCAATTGGGCCCAAATTTTATCTGTAGCATCCTTGGGCTGGGGGATTGAAAGTTTGTGTTTTTTATGAAAATCGGCTCATTAGTTTGGTTGCTATGGCAACTTAGAGTTTCCATAGACTTATAATGGGGAAAATTGAAAAATGGCATTTACTGCCAAGTCATTGCAGATATTTTGACAAAACTTTTATAGAAATGTTTCTTGAGTAAACTTCTCTCAGCCATAATGCGTTTATGCCAACCTGAAGGTCCCACAGGTTGTGCCGGGGCCATGCCACACCCCCTCCACTTCATAAAAGGCCATATATCTCAGAAACTATTCAGATCTCGACCCCTAAACCATGTATATTCTTGTTCCTATTGATAAGACGCATTCAGTAACACCAACCTGGGGGTCCTCAGGGATGCGCTGAGGTCATGCCCCACCCCCTCCACTTAATAAAAGGCCCAGTTCCTTATGATAAGACCCATTCAGTGATATCAACCTGGGAGTCCCCGGGATGCGCCGGGGCCATGCCCCACCCCCTCCATTTCATTTGAGGCCCAATATCTCGGAAACCTTACAGATCCCCGCCCCTAAACCATATATATTCTTGCTTCTTATGATAAGACACATTCATTGACACCAACCTGGGGGTCTTCAGGGATGCGCTGGGGCCTTGCCCCACCCCTCCACTTTACAAAAGGCCATATATCTCAGAAACTGTTTAGATCCCCACCCCTAAACCATATATATTCTTTTTCATTATGATAAGACGCATTCAGTGACACCAACCTGGGGGTCCCCAGGGATGTGCTGGGGCCATGCCCTACCCCCTCCATTTCATAATATCACAATATCTCGGAAACCCTACAGGTGGCCACCCCTATACCATATATATTCTTGTTCGTTATGATAAGACACATTCATTGACAACAACCTGGGAGTCTCCCGGGGCCTTGCCCCACCCCTCCACTTCACAAAAGGCCTTATATCTCAGAGAATGTTCTTAGCCCCACCCTAAACCATATATATTCATCTTTCTTATGATAAGACGCATTCAGTGACACCAGCTTGGGAGTCCCCGGGGCACGCCCAGACCATGACCCACCGCTTTACTTCATTAAAAGCCATATATCGCAGAAATAGTTCAGATCCCCACCCCTAAACCATATACTTGTTCCTTATGATAAGACTCGTTCAATCACACCAACCTGGGGGTCTCTTTGTGCTGAGGCAATGTGTCCCGCCCTTCCACTTCATAAAAGGCTTTATATTTCAGAAACCATTCTAATCCCCACCCCATAATCATAAATGTTCTTGTTCCTTATTATTAGCACACCTACTGTAGGGAGTTCCGCAGGGGCCATTCCTATCCTTTCCACTTCATAAAAGGGCCTCAAATCTCCGAAACCATTCAGATTCCCAGCACTAAACCATATATATACTTGGTCCTTATGATAAGACACATTTAGGGACAACAATTTGGGCTTTCCTGGGATCAACAGGGCATGCTCCAACCCCTCCACTGTTTAAGAAGCCTTACAGATCCCCACTGCTAAACCGTATATATTTTTGTTTCTTATGATAAGACGCATTTAGTGATACCAACCAGGGCTCCATTGGGTCCATGCCCCACCCCCTCTACATCATAAAAGGCCTGATGTCTCAGATACTGAGTCCACATGGGTGCTCATTTGGGCATGGGGGTTCATTTGGTAGATTAAAATGATATCATGTTAAAATACATGGCTGCCATTGGGCATTGCCCACCTGATCTCTGGTGAGCATAGTGGCCCATGGGCCTCTTGTTTATGTCCCCCACTGAAAGGGAGGGGACATATTGATTTTGTTGCATATCCCATCAGCGTATGCGTAGGCATATGTGTATGTGTCAGCCTGACACTTTCTTGTGTGCAAGATATCTTAAGAACTTCCATGTTGATTTTAATCAAATTTACATGGATGACATTGGGACAGGCTGACAGACTGATCAGGTTTGGGTGACCATGACCTTATTTCCAAGGTCACAGCCATGCGAAACAGGTCAAATTTAGGCCAAAATTTAGGTTGTATGCAGTATATCTCATGAACTACTAGGTGGATTTTAATCAAGTTTGCATGGATATAACATTTGATCAGGATGAAAAACTGATTAGGTTTTCATGACCTTGACTTTATGTTCAAGGTCTCGGCAGTACTGTTAAATTAAGCTTGCTTTGAAAAGGGGTCTGTGTTGGGGGACATCTGTTTTTTTCTGAAAACAAGTCTACTTTCTTCTGACGTTTGGACTGTTATAAAATGTCTTATGACAAATATGGGTCCTCTCATGAGAGCACCTGCTTATGCCATTTTTTAACAAAAAAGTACAGGACCAGACTCAACAGCCCATATCTATACAGTCTGGTCATCAGCTTTGTATTTGTTGCTTGGCTAGTACAATACCGTAATGATCCTAAGTATTGGAACATGCAAGCTTAAGCAAGTAGTGCAGACCTAGATCACAACATATGTTTTGATGTATAAATAAGAAAAAAGTATTCCTAAATTATCATCAGTTTTCCTCAGTTTTTTGGGGTCTAAGTAGAAATATACACCCCAACCTCTTTATAAAACTATTGTTGGGGTCCAAAGCAGAAACCGTGTTAGTTAAACAACCTTGTTATATCCAAATAAAAATGTATAGATTATATAGAAAAATGACCATAAATGGTCATTTTTCTATATAATCTATACATTTTTGGGATCCATCTTGAAACCGTGTTATTTCCAAAACCGTGTTATAATGAACCATGTTATAATGAGGTTGTGGTGTACATTTATCACAAAAGAGTCCAAATATCCAAAAGAAAATGTCAGAACTTTTAATGTCAGAAAACATGGAAAAAATCTGTTTCACAACCAAAAATATTAGGTAGTGTCATGAAACCCCAAACACACATTGTTTTGTTTGAAATACATGGGCTGCATGATGCTTCCACGCAGAGCTGAATCCCGCCCGCACACTAGTACTGGTAAACCGCTTAGAGGATCTAAGCCTGTCCAGGAACCGCAGTGTGAGGCGGACCGTCCATGCTAATAAACCCTATTGGTTTCATTGGGCGACAGGGCTTGAGATGTCATTTCATCTCAGTGTCGGGTAAAAGTCCCACAAAATTGGAAGCAACGTCTCCAAAATGACCTTTACAGTGTTGACGGGGACGTTAAACCACAAATCAAACAAACAAATCATAATGCCTACATTTACAGTTTTGCATGTTTCATTTGTTCAGAGCCCTGACAGAGAAGATAGTTGCTGTGTTACCCAAGATGAAATGTCCTCACAGGATAGAGCCCCACCAGATCCAGGGCTTGGACTTTATCCATATATACCCAGTGGTTCAGGTAGAGCTCAGCTTTGCAGGAGATATCTTTGAAAAACACCCCAACCTCTTTATAACACTATTCATGTGGTCGAAAGCATAAGCAGTGTAAGTTTAAAAAACTGTGTCATATCCAAACAAAAATGTAGAGATAAAATAGAAAAATGATCATTAATGGTATTTTTTTCTATTTTTATCTATACATTTTTGGATCCATATTTAAACCGTATTATATACAAAATCATGTTTATAATGAACAGTGTTTCAAAAGGTTGTGGTGTATTTATATGCTTTAACCTAAAGCTAGAAGTTCCAGCTAGATTTAATGAAATGTTACACATATACACATATAGGAGATTTTGCTGCAACTTTTACAAGGGACGCAATATATGTGAGCCCTCCACTAAGTGGATGTACGTTTAAAAGGAAAGAATTTGGTCCCATGGAGCAAACCCTTTCCTTTAAGAACAGACCCAACTGACAAGGGAAACACAACACTTTTGAAAGGTTTGCCATTTGGAAAAGATTTACCGTCTAGTAAGAAGTATGGATTTCTTTTTAGGTGATTCATTGTATTCACAATACAGTTAAACTTTGATGGCTCGAACCACTTTGGGACCATGAAAATTTGTTCGAGACAGCGGTAGTTTGAGCCACAGAGGGATACTATTAGTACCATACCAGGAGGCATAATGGAGATAATTGTGGATATCTTTTCAGTGTTCTGCATTATAAATGTACGTTGTGTTTACTCATTAGAATCGCCTCATCGAGACGATTCTAATGAGTACACACAGCATACATTTGCAAGATAAATGAAGAAATCTTCCTAAATTACCCCTATATCGTATTTGGAGGAACTCCCTGCGGACTCAAGAACGGGTTCGACTCATCCATGGTAAACGAGCCATCGGAGTTCGAGCCATCGGAGTTTTACTGTTTTTGCATTATTTGCTGGCTCCCAGCTTGCACATTGTCAATATTGGAAAAACAGGTAACCAGACCCCCCCTGACCTTTCAAAGTCAGGGGGGTCTGGTTACCTGTTTTTCCTACACTGATAACGTTCAGACAAGGAACCAGCAGATAATGCAAATAAGGTGAATAGTGAAACTGTGATGTCTTGATTACCGATGAATGGTTTACCAAGGCTGTTTTGAGGGGTTTTTTTTTTTTCGATGAACTTAAGCAATAGTTCAAAACAGCCAAATGCAGATATAAATACATTTTGGACAAGCTAAGTGCCAACGAAATTGCAAACAGTGTAGTTCCTAATCAGGAGCAGTCTGATCTGGGGCTGCACTGATTGCTTAGGCCTGTCTGTCCCAATACTTAGGATCATTCTGCAGTTTTCGCTGAATGCTCTGCATTTATACAAAGCATGAAGTGGATCATCATATGAGCCCCGCCAAGCGAATTTGTGTCTTCGAGCATTCCGTCATGACAAATTTTAACTTTGCATGCCCAGCCATTTAGAGGGGCCAGGGATATGGCTTTCTGTCTGAAGGTTCCTCTTGATTCACTGCTTGTATGAGCGAGCAGCGAAGGTTCTGGGGAGACTGCACGGATGCGCAGGCTCGACTGAACCTTCGCTGCTCGCATAGGCGATAAGTACCAAAATCGCTTGACGGGCCCATATTATTTGTATGAGAAAGAAGGAAAACTGTGAAAAAAAGTCTGATGAAGATTACTTATTGTTTACATGTATTGCATTTTCTTCAAAGATGCAGACATGTCCTTGAGTCATCGGCAGGGGTCAGACTCACCACTCGTGAATGAGGAAAGTTTCTTACATGTCGTTTTATGATATATCGAGATTTCTCAGTGAAATTAAAATCAATACTGTCACTATTTCAAACAGTGAAAATATAGTTTTTGGATTTCATTGTTTATGAATTTGATGAATCATCGAAAAATAACATATATCCTTTGTTTATTCAATTTCATTCTGCTATACATAATTAATATGTGTCAGAAATATGTCACACACATTTCCACATCATTGAGATGCTGATGATGTCACTTTTAGTGCCGAAGTAAGGTAATTACTGCACGCGACACCAGACGAGCTTAGCAACTGCGGACATTATTTGAATGCAAATTTTCGGTCCCCGCCAATCGGGACTTGAAGAAATAGATGGGCTGCATGATGCTTCCACACAGAGCTGAAACCGACCGCACACGAGTACTGGTTAACCGCTTAGAGGATCTAAGCCTGCCCAGGCAAAGCGGTGCGAGTCAGAGCGTCCATGCTTATAAACCCTATTGATTTCATTGGGGGACAGGGCTTGAGATGTCGTTTCATCTCAGTGTTTGTTAAAAGTCCCACAAAATTGGAAGCAACATCTCCAAAATGACCTGTACCGTGTTGACGGGGATGTTAAAACCCCAAATCATCAAACAAACAAATGCAAATTTTAAGTGAACTGTTCCAAGCTATTTTCCAAGAGCAAATGTAAGTTTACACCCAATATTTATACCGTGTAAACTTGCTAAACCTCTAAATTGATACAAAATTGCCATGGACAAAAATTGTTCTCTGAGGTGATGGCTTACGCTTTAAAATTGCATTAAAATTACAGTTTAAAGCATAATAAAACCCAGAAAATTTGATTTTGCTTTAGTGTAATGCCATTTTTTTTTTCATTCTTGACCACCAAGTTGTATTGTCGTTGTTGGCTTCCCCACTTGGAGAATACTTCTTTTGGTGTTAATTCGATAAAATAAAAATCGATCAAACACTGAAAAAATCAAATATCCTCAATATCTTAACCACTACACCACAGAGGCTTCTAGATATTCATGTAGACCTATTGTTCTACTAAAGGAAATGAATAGTTTAAACCCTTTAACCACTTTATAACACTGTTCATTATACACCACAATCTCATTATAACATTGTTCGTTATAACACGGTTTCGGATATAACAGAGTTTCAAGATGGATCCCAAAATTGTATAGATTATACATGTATAGAAAAATGACCATAATTTTTAATTTCATAATTTTTCTGTATAATCTATACATTTTTGTTAGGATATAACAATGGTTGCTTAGCTAACAAGGTTTCAGCTTTGGACCCCAACAACAGTGTTATAAATAGGTTGGGTGTACTTTACAGGATAGTTACAGACAAAGCACTTCATTACGATAACACACCCATGTGACATAGTGCATTCTTTCATATCCCGAAAAAGGTTATTTTTCTGATGAAATTTTTTCATCTTTTTCTTATTGATGTATCAAGCATAGGTTTTGGGTGCTCATCAGAACCGCCTTAATGAGGCTGTTCTAAGGAGTACCCACAACCTATGTCTTGGAGCAGAAACAAGGAAAATAATATTTACCCCAAAAACCCCAATTTTCTCTATATAAAGTGGGGTTTAGGGGGTTGTTCATTTCACTGACTTGTTAATGTGATGTTTTTCTTAATGGCAGTATTTCTCACTTAACATTTTACTGTTATGAAGAATTTGCCGCTAATGAAGATTCCCAATAAGTTGTGGTATAATATAGATATCTTATATGGGTGTGGATGGAAAAATCCGTCCCAAGGGTCACTGACCGGCATCACGAGGCTTGACAGTGATCCCGAGGGACGGATTTTTTTATCCACCCCTCACATCCATATTGGATTCTTTTTCTTGCATACTTTTCATTTCTTAGTGCGGAATTTCAATGCTGCAGTCACTTCTGTTACCAACGTCCGCCATATTGTGTTGACACTGCAGGAATGTGAAGTGACATCACGGATCGTGCATGACGTCAACCTTAACGACGGCGCACACAAGGTCGTAATCAACCAGTGTATTTATCAAACACGCAATTATATTCGATTTGGGGTCGGAACACCAGGGTCAGAACATAAATTTCTATCCCAGGGTAAAATCGCGGATTTCCTTGTCTGGTGTGCAAGAATATAGATACCTTTTTTCCCTTATTTGCTCCAGAACAAATGTGGACATTCATTGGAATGCCCTCCTTGAGGTGATTACAAAAACCCTTCAACAATAGAGTTTAGTATTAAATACAGTATTCTTTAAAATATCCATTCTCCATCTCATATTGAGCTAAGGATTTGTCCCATTGAAACTGTCATTATAACGAGTTTTGATGTTACATGTATATTGAATGTCAGATTTTGTTTGTTTGAATTGAAGTTTTACGTCCCCATCAACACTGTTAAGGTCATTCTTGAGACATTGCTTCCAGTTTTGTGGGATTTTTACCCGACATTTAGATGAAATTACATCTCAAGCCCTATCTCCCATACAAATCAATAAGGTTTATATGCAGGGAGGGTTCGACTCGCACCACTTTGCCTGGGCAGGCTTATACCCTCTAAGCGCTTCACCAGTACTCGTGTGCAGTCGTTTTCAGCTCTGCATGGAGGAAACATGCAGTCCAAGCCCCGATAGGCCGGGGCTCTATTCAGTATCAGTGTAAAGAAGGTTGACTGTATCAAGTATTGTAATAGCTGTCCTGTCATCCTGTTGTTTAGATTGTTTCTAACCAATGGCATTTATCTCAGTAATGTTTTATAGTATGAACGATAAAATGAGTACCAAAATGATCATTTTGTTTTCATTGAGACGCCGGCTTGACATTCCATGGTTTCTACTATAATGTTATTAATCAAGTTATTTCGTATTGGCCCAGGTACAGGTCCGAGGTCTGCTGCATTGGCCGGAGGCCGAAGGCCGAGGACTAATGCAGCTGACCAAGGACCTGTATCTGGGTCAATACGAAATTACTTGATTAATGACAATTATATTAATTGACACAATTAAAAAAACAACATGGTTATTGAATTTTTGACCTCACTTGACCTCATTTAATATTAGTTGACCTGGTGTTAATACGGATGACCTCCGATCAATACAGGATAGTCAACTAATAATGTCTATTATTCTTTGTTTTCAGTGGTTGGTAAAGCGAGCCATTGAGACTAGAGAAGAGCTAGGAGATTACATCAGGAAGTTCTCTGTTTCCCAGTTTAATAAACATCATAAAACACCAGAGGTTGGTAGAATATTGGAGATTTGAAGTAAAATTTCTATATTGTGACCATCTTTGCGGCTGTTCAAAAGTGGTCTTTAAGACCACTTTTGAACAGCCTCAAAGGTGATCTCTAGAGGACACATGGTGTAAACAAGGCAAAGAAAGAAGAAGTGAAACCTTCTAAAAATGCTTTTAAAGAAGTATTATTGCATAAATATCTATGCGCATGGCTGTTTGAAGCCATTGTCAAATGGACCGAAAGCTGTGCTCAAACACCAAAAATCATGTTCACATCATGAAATTTGTGTGCTGTTTGAACATGGATTTTGAGCTTTTGATATTACAAGACTGGCCTTGCTTTGTTTACGCTACGTTGAACGATGTAACGTTATCGCCCTGAATGTAGCGTTTAAGAGTTCTATGATGACGTCAGATGGTTACTGCATAACAAGGTCGTTGTGAACAACATTCTGAATTGGCTGCCATGTTGGTTCGCCGGTCGCATTTGAAGAGTTTATTTGGAGCTTTTGGGCATTTTCATCAAAATTTGCTGTCGGAATCGTAAGTTATGCAAGAACACAGATCATCCATGGTTATTTCATTGCATTAACATTTGCCGGATCCCTCAGAAGATATTTGAACATGAGGCCGCCAGGTTATTTTTAGAACTTTAATTTTAGAAAATGGCTGAAGTTATTGCAAACATTGAAGGCGCTGATTGGATGCCATGTTTCTGTGCTATCTGATCTGGGCCTGCACTGCTTGTCAGTGTCCTGTTTTGTGATTTTCCATCTAAAATCATCATCTTCATGATTTTTGTTGTCGTCATCATCATCATCATCATCATCATCATCATCATCATTGTGGCATCATCTTCATCATCATCATCTTCATGATTTTTGTCATCATCATCATCATCATCATCATCATCATCATCATCATCATCATCATTGTGGCAACATCATCATCATTATCTTCATGATTTTTGTTGTCATCATCATCATCATTGTGGCAACATCATCATCATTATCTTCATGATTTTTGTTGTCATCATCATCATCATCATTGTGGCAACATCATCATCATCATCATCTGGAAATCATCATCTTCATGCCTTATAGCAAAAGGATTTTTTTTTCAGGATATAAAATATTTTGTGACCTGTGCATATTCAGGACATTAAATATTGCGTGATCTGCAAAGACTTGTTTCAGCCAGCACATCTTGACATCCTGATTGATGTACTGTTTGCTGTATAAGTGCCCTGGAATGATTTTACACAAGAAATGCCACCCCACTCCCAGTATTGCAGGTTCGTTTCATTTCAATGTTGGGTGAAAATCCCACAAAATTGGAAGCAACGTCTCCAAAAACACCCAAATAATGTTGATGGGACTGCAAAACCTCAATTCAAACAAAACAAAACACAAGAAATGGTCTGCTTACTGGAAAAAGAATTTGCTCTGCACTGGTTAATTGCTGAGAAGGCATAAGCCTGCCCAGAGAAAGTGCTGATAAAGGTAGATTAATTGATTAGCTTGATGTGACCTTTCTAGTTTTTTTTAAGTAGGCTGTTGAACTTCAGGGCAAGCAGTTCAAAGGAATTCTCTAGAAACCCAAAATAGAATTCGAAATAGCTATTATTATAACTCATCCGTGCTATATATCTCCAAAATGGTGACTTTTCTGGTGAAAATTTGTGATATTTTTCTGAGTTATTCTCAAAACATAGGTTTTGGGTGCTCGTTAGAACTGCCTCATTGAGGCGGTTCTAATGAGTACCCACAACCTTTGTCTTGGAACAAAAATTAGAAAAGCAATGTATACACCTGTAAACCCCAGTTTTCTCTTCTTAAAGTGGGGTTTAGAGGGCTGTTCATTACACGTAGTTGTTTACATGATGCATGATAAACAGGCCATCTGTGTGCGAGTCATTGAAGTTTCATTGTACATGTATGTTGTGGGTATTTGTTCCATTGTACAGTGGAACTTCGATGGCTCAAACACCGATGGCTCATTTACATGGCTGAGTCAAACCCATTCTTGAGCCCCTGGGGAAATCTACATAATATAGAGTGGGGAATAATTAAAGAGATTTTCGTCTTTTATCTTGCAAATGTATGCTGTGTGTACCCGTTATAGAATACCGAAAAGATGTTTAAAAGTATCGCTTTTTGCAGTCACCCTCAGTGACTCGAACTAGCCCTGTCTCGAACAGATTTCCAAGGTCCCAAATGTTTTCAAGCCATTGACGTTTGACTGTATGTTGTGGGTACTTGTTTCATTGTATGATTTGGGTGCTTGACTGGGGTGATTCTAACAAGTACCCACAACATACATTTTTACTGAAAGAGACATTATCCCACAATTACCCTTGTTACTGCTCCTTATTATGGAACTTTGTTGAACTGTGATTATCCTGAAGACTTTATGAATATCATCACTAAAGCACGATCCCCTTGAACCTCACCTTTATATAGTAAAACTGGGGTTTACAGGGGTAAACTTTATTTTTCTTGTTTCTGCTCTAAAATATGGATTGTTGGAAGTCATTAGAACCGCCTCATTGAGGCGGTTCTAACCGCCTCATTGAGGCGGTTCTAACGTGTACCCTCAATCAATAAAAGAAAAATATCACAATTTTTCATCTTTTCGTTTTCTTGTGGGTAAAGTTTACAATGTATTTGTGTAGGTGTGTTTTTGTAATGTTCGGATCCATGTGTTGTAGCCAAACTTGTGCTATAATAACCAGTTTTAGTGAGAGTTTCAGATCCTTTTTCTATTTTTTTCAGGACATCGCTTTTGATTCAATCAAAGACAAGGCAACAACAACTGTAGGTGATGTGAAGGTACTAGTAGTACTTTTATTATATCTGTCGTCAAGTTTGTAACTTTTTGAATGAAACTTGCATTGCTTTTACTGTTCCATAACGCTAATGCACCTAGGTGGTAAAGGTGACTTGATTAGGTTGTGTGTGCTCCATAGAACTTCCTCATTGAGGCGGTTCTTATGAGTACCAAAATATACATTTTTGAGCACAAATAAGGAATGAGCTATCGGTAAAAAATGCTTCCAAAAATAAAACACATAATGCCGGTATTTTTCTTTAAAACAATACAAATGAATGCATTTTATGCAAAAATGCGAACAATTATGATGACAGGTAAACGAGTTTGAGAGGGATTCCCAAACTAGGTTTCGAACACTAGTTAGATCTATTTTTAGTTCGTGACAAAAATAGAATCCCCATATATGACGTTATGTGACGTTCATTTTTGGCCTTGTTTGCTTAGGCCATGACTGAATCGGAAAAAATATGACGCTGAATACCAGGCCATAAGTAACGGCACTCAGAGACGATACTATTGCCATGTATGTGTAAAGTGACAGATTTATTTTTAGAACAGAAATTCCAAACACATGTTCAGAGCAAAGGGTAAATACGAATGAAAATGACCATTTTCACAAAGTTCTGAAGCTGTATTTGGCTCCAAAAGTGTACACATGACAAAGGAGTATTAATTGAAGATAAAATCCAGAAAAAAAAATTTGAGACCAGGTAGCTCAATAATGCACCCCTAATACCCCTGTTTTTTGTGTTTGTATTGGAGTTGAATAGCCAAGTCAACACTATTTAGGTCATTTTTGAGCCAGTCAGTTTACCTATCCACACGTCTACTGGGCAGGCTTATACGTAAATAGTTAACCAGTATAGTGCACATTCCTTCGACAGAAACTGACAACTGCCCTTCTTGAATCAGCAATAGGGAGAGAATGACACTAGAAAAGATTTCAATATAAATCTCCACTAAAGAATGTTGCCGACCCTGGGAGGTATCAAACCTGCATCTGCCTGATCACCAGGCATCTGACTGAGCTACTGAGGCCGGCTAATATCTCAGTAGACCACTATTTTCTCTGTACAAAATTGGGTTTTCATTGATAGTTTGTGCAGATACCACCATATTTACCATATGTATTGACAGATAGGCCTGAGTAAACTGTGTAAACCTAGTTTGGATGCTGCAGAATGCGGCTTTTCATCAGTGTCTACCCTGTTTGCCACTCATCCCGCTGTTTTTAGACACAACATGAAGTAGTTTCATCACACATGTTTGAATTTTGTAACAAGTATGGTAAGTGGCTGAGGTGTCAGAATGTTTAGGGTAAATACTATAACACTTACCACTTTCTAGGCTAATTCAGCAGACGACAAATTGTTGACATTTCTCCTTATTTTTCCCAGAAAACAGGACTTGACTTCTCATGCAAATTGTCTCCATAGGAGACAATTTGCATGAGATGTCAAATCCTGTTTTCAGGGAAAATTAGAAAAAATATTTCAAGATTTCGTCTGCTTGGGAAAAATACCCAGCATGCAGAGGGTTAAGCAGACTGTTTCTTTACAAAGATCTTGTTGTCCCCACGCTTTTAAAAAAAAGCGTTTGAGGATATTGTAAATGCCTCCGTCAGTCTGTCCGTCCGTCTGTCCGTCACACTATCTCCTCCTTAACCACTGGTCGGAATGAAACCAAATTTGGTGCACAGCTTCCTTACATGATGAGGGCGTGCAACGTCACATTTATTTTTGGCCCCATCCCCAGGTGCCTTGGGGCAGACCTGGGGTAATTGTATTCTGTATTCTTATTCGAATACTATTCGAATACATTTCTGAGTATTCGTGAAGTATTCTGTATTCGTGGATTTTTTAGAATAAAAGTATTTGTATTTGTAATCGAATACATTTCAAAAGTCATGTATTCATGAATAGTTTTACGAATACATTATGAATACTTTGCTCTTTACAGGGAAAAATTATGAAACAATACATAAATGTTTTAATTGATGTCACTAAAGTCCTTGACTGCTCATGTAGGAACTTCTGAAATTACTATTAGATGGTTTTATACAATACATAACAGAAATCCAAGAATATTAATTGATTTATTTGACTGCATTGATGCAAATAAAAGCTTTTAAGATGACAAGCATTTCATTATTATGACTATATTACTTTTAAAGTGACTGACATTATAATTTGTTGACTGACAGGTGTGAAAAACAGAAGAAAATAACATCTGTTTTCAATTAGATAATTTTTTATTCAGAGACACTTCGATCACAAATAACTCACAATCATGGCCCACCACTGTGGCACATGACTATTTCTAGTCTGTTCTTACAAATGTATCCATTTGTTAATATATGATATTTTAGACTGATTTGTGCTGATTGCATAAAATAATTTCTGCTACCCATTTATGCCCAGTGAACTCTTCAATTTGTATTATTAGACAGGTCCATTTCAATTTAAGAGGAGTCTGCTTACTTTTATTATTTTTCCAATATTTTATGATCTTTAGAAAATTAGAAAGTACTGTACACTTTGATCAGACACTATATTCTGTGACATATGATCTTAATCTACACTGCCAAGGTCCCTTTTTAAGGGACTGTAGGCATTGATGTGTAAATCTGTGAAGTTACCTGTATGTCATCTTCCAATAGATTGCCTCAGGATAGAAAGATAGGGACAAGACTGGGGTGTTTTTACAACTGAGCCATATGCATGCAAAAGTAAAAACCTACAAATTACCCACATGTATGTAGTTCTAAATACTCATGACAGAATCCCACCAGTCCCACCCACAAGGCAAGAGCCCTCAGACCATAGGGACTATGGCGCAGTCACCCTCTCAAGAGACCCCAAGCCCAGCCAGTCCAGGAAGCCCAACTACCAGCTCCAGCACTCCTAAGCCCCAAAGAAGAAAAGCAACCGCCACTAGACCCACCGGGGTCACGGCGGCTGGGCCTATCATAATGGGGGGGAATTAGCATAACCCACACCACCGCCAAATCCCCCAAATTTTATACCCCTAAAACCAGCCCCACAGTCAGCCTACAGTCCAATTCAATTCAAAACCCGGCTACCCCTTTAACTCTTAAAAAGAGGAAACAGGTCGACAGATCCCCCCTCTCCCCAGACGACCACCCCAAACGAGCCAACGTAGGCATCTCCCCCATCAACCCCAATGAAGGGGACGATTCCTTTGATCGCTCCTTGCAGAATGTAGTCAATACATGAGCTGCCATGGATCCAATGGAAGCCCAAACACTACACCCTCCCCAAGCCCGACCCGATCCCCACCACTATCCCCATCCCTCACCTACGTCACCATTACAAAGGTCGGGGGACCCATCTCAAAGTCAGAAAGGAAAGAAACTATCAGGGACTTCACAGCCTTTCTTAAATACGACAATATCAAATACACCCTTGGACCAGAAGCTAACCCCGGGATCACCTTCAAAATAACAAGCCAGGCCAGCCATAAAGCAAAACATTATACAGCCAACCACAGGCTATCCTTCGAGCCAAAAGCTCAGCTGTCAAGCAGCCCCCCAGTTGGCAGAAAAAGGGGTCCAAAGACCCAAAGACCCGACCCTCCAATAAACTCCAATACCGGCACTGGCATTCTCAAAAGCACAGGCGTCATCGAAAATGTCCCCATAGCCACTGACCTACAAGAGCTGAAGGTCAAACTCAACACAAGTGGGCACAACATAATAAAAACAAAACGTGTGCTCACAAGAAACAAAAAACCAACCAGGGTAGTGAAAGTGACCTTTCAAGAAAAGGTCGCGCCCAGCATTATTAAAACAGCTGATAGGACCTACTTAATCCAACCGTGCAGGGTACCGTACATACGGTGCAACTCCTGCCAGTCTCATGGTCATTCCGCGGGGAAGTGCCCAAACAAAATAAAAGTCTGCCCCCACTGTAGTATGTGGCACTCCCATCACCAATGACAAGTCAACTATAGATACAGGAAATGCCCAAACTGCGGGGGGCCACACGGTGCAGCTCACCCCCAGTGCCCTACCTTCCTCACATACAAAAGGAAGGTAGATACCCTTAACAGAATAACCAGGGAGGAATGGAACATTAGGCGTATACAGGAGTCCGTCGTTCATGTTGCACACCCATTAGACGATGCCCCCACTCATAACCCCACCCAAACACCTCCCACTATAACCCAGATGCAGACACGGCCCATAGCCAGCCCATCAGTACCAAATTATCCCATACCTAACCCTAATCCTAACCCTAGCCATACACCCAGCCATAACCAAACGTATGTTACAACAGAACAACTCATCACCATCCTCGTTGAGGTGATGAAATTGGATAAATTGACCCTAGCCCCAAAAGACAAAGCGAAAGCAGTGGGAAATATCGTCAGAACCCACACCCACATAAACCCACACCTGAGTACAAACATAACAGACACCCCGGCTAGACATACAAATGCCACCAACAGGCGTATAGCAGCACTAAGAGCAGACAACCCAACTCCCATGGATACCTCAACACCCAACCCAACAAACCCGACCCCAAGCCCATAGACATTCCGACCCCCACCCACCCGACCCCATAAGGATATATAATGGCGGACTCCACTGCAAAACCACCCCCTCCACCAGCCTCCCGACTTGACGTTCTGCAGTGGAACTCCCGTAGCACTGTCAATTTACATCAACTTAGAGCCTTTCTAGATGAAAAAACAATATCCCCCCACGCTATATGCCTACAAGAAACCTGGTTCAAAGATAATAAAAGAACCCCTACGATACCGACATTCAAACTTGCCGCCATCTCCAACAGACAGGAAAAAGGAGGAGGTGGCGTAGCCATTTATATGAAAGATAACATCCCATTCGAAAAGCTAGACCTAAATATCAATGACCCCACTTTTGAATCGTGCGCTGTCACCATCCATCTGAAAAACTGTAAAGTAGCCTTGATAAACTGTTACGACCCGCCCAGCAATAAAAACGCAACAAAAGAACTAGATAGACTAAGAAAACTTTTCGACCATATCCCGCACCAAAGCTACATACTTGTAGGTGACTTTAACGCCCATGACACGCTATGGAGCCCAAAGCAGAATCCAAGGGGGAAGGCACTATCAGAGTTATTACTTGAATACGGGGCTACCATCCTCAATGATGGGGCACCAACCATGGCAGAAACTGAATCTTCACCTGACATCACCATAGCCACCCCAAACCTCTCAGCCCGCTCAGAATGGTATACCCTTGACAATTCCTATGGTAGTGACCATCTCCCCATTTTATCCAAATATAATGCCAAATACAACACCACGGGAGCAGCCGTTTCCCAAAAATGGAACCTAAACAAGGCCGACTCGGATCTCTTTAAAAATCTCTGCTCACAAAAATTAGAAATTAGTGACAACCAAAACATAGACGAAATTGCCAACCAGTTTACGTCCACCCTAAAAGAGATCTGTGACAGTACAATTCCAACGACCTCAGTTAAACATAAAAAACTACTCCCACCCTGGTGGAATCAAGATTGTAGGAAAGCCATAAATCAACGCGAGCAAGCGAGGAAGAAATACTTGAAAAATAGAACTTCCGAGCTTAAGAATAACTACAATAAAACTAAGGCACACGCTAGAACCACCCTAAAAATAGCACAAAAACAAGGGTGGCAAGAAATAGTCAACAAACTTAACCATAAGACCACTAGTAAGAAAATGTGGTCTACTTTTAATAAATTTAGGGGTAAACCTACTGAAAAGATAAACTGTCTCAAAATTAACGGCCAGACCATAACTAATGATAGAGAGAAAGCAGACACGCCCTTGCCAACCACTACCATAATATGTCGAAAACCTCCAACCAAGATCCTGCCTTCCAAACAATAAAAGAGACCGAGGAGAGAACCTTCAACCAATCTCTCCCTGACCTCTTCAACGATGACCGAAGAAGCAGTAACCTGAACTGCGACTTCACCCTATTTGAACTTAATGAGGCTCTGCAGAGTAAACGCAGCACAGCTCCAGGAGCGGACAAAATTCATTATGAAATGCTGAAACAGCTCCCACCAGATAGCAAACAAAAACTCTTAGACCTCATAAACACTTCCTGGCGTAGAGGAGAAGTCCCCACACAATGGAAACTAGCCACAACAATCCCAATAAAAAAACCACTCAAGGATAAGCTGGATCCACAATCATATCGACCCATCTCCCTCACCTCATGCACATGTAAAACTATGGAAACCATGATCGCCAAACGCCTCTCCAACTATCTAGAAGCTAATAATATCATCTCAGACAACCAATCAGGCTTCAGGCCTAACAGATCCACAACTGATCAACTTGTCCGACTGGAATCAGAAATAAACATGGCTTTCATGGAACACAAAATCCTAGTAGCGGTAGCCCTCGATCTTGAAAAGGCCTTTGACCTCATGTGGTCAACCGGCACCATAACCAAACTAAAGGAATACGGAATAAGCGGAAACATGCTAAAGTGGATCCATAGCTTTCTCAAGGATAGAAAAATTCAAACCCGAGTTGGGGACAATACCTCAGAGGAACTAATCCTGGAAAACGGCTGCCCCCAAGGCTCAGTACTAAGTCCCATACTCTTTAACGTAATTGTTAACACCCTTCACGAGGCCCTGAAACCACATAATAATATAGGCCTGTCACAGTTTGCCGATGATAGCGCGGTGTGGGGGAAACGCTCTACCCTAGAACTGGCGGTCAAAGACCTACAATCAGTTCTAAGAGAAATCGAAACCTGGGCACTAAGATGGGGATTCAAAGTATCAAACCTAAAGACTAAAGCAATCATATTCAGCAAACGACGAAATCTGAAGACCACTCAAAACAAACTATACCTCTTTGGTAGGGAAATAGAATGGGCCCAGAACATCAAATTTCTGGGCATGATCCTCGACAAACATCTGACTTGGAGAGATCACATTAAAGATCTCAAAGAAAGATGTGAAAAAGACCTGAACCTACTACGAGTAGTGTCAGGTACCACCTTTGGAGCTGATAAAAAGACACTCCTGATCCTATACAAAGCCCTTATTCTTAGTAAGCTAGACTATGGAGCCCAGGCTTACAACTCCGCGTCAGAGAATATCCTTAAAACTCTGAATATCATTCAAAACCACGCCCTCAGGATAGCATCAAGAGCATACCGATCTACCCCAATCAACGCACTAGAGGTAGAATGTGGACTTAAACCACTATATCTACGAAGGGAAGAACTCATACTAAAATACTGGGCTAGATCCTCCCTCCCCACTTGGCAAATCCCTCCCAGTGAATGATCTATTAACAGATCATGGTTGCTATTCATGTAGGAGAGCCAAGAACTACAACCCATATTGTAAGAAAGTCCGTGCCCTCCTGAAAGAGCACAACATACCCGATAAGATCCAGGCACCCAAGTACAGATCCAAATGGGATCTCAAACACAACACACCCTCCTGTTACCTCCATCAGGTCCTGGGGAGGAAAGAAGAAAATACAAATGAATACATGAAAAATAAAAGTCTCTCTTATGTTCGCACCAGCCATGCTGGGAAAACTCTTATCTACACAGATGGCAGTAAGGACCCCACAACAGGAAAAACCGGCGCCGCATTCGTTGTCCCAGAGAGAAATCTTCACGTACCGATTAAAACAAACCAACACCTCTCAGTATTCACAACTGAACTGATTGCCATTCACTGGGCCATCTCCTGGGCCATCACAGTTAAGACACCCAAAGCCACAGTACTCACGGACAGCCTAAGCGCTATCCAGGCCCTACAGTCAGGAAAATCCAAAACACGACCTGACCAAATTGACTCAATCCTGTCTAAACTAGATAAGGCAAAAAGAGAAGGGCAAGACATTGAAATCGACTGGATCCCATCCCACGTCGGCATCCCCGGTAATGAGGCGGCCGACGAAACAGCCAGATTAGCACTAGATATAGGTATTAAAGATTATACTCTCCCTTCAAAACGGGAGATCTATACAATCATAGACACCGCCATAACGAGAAAATGGCAAGCTCTATGGGATAGAAACCCAACCAACACCGGGAGGCATTACCAACTCCTCCAGCCCACAGTGGGTAAATCTGCCCACCAATTTAGCAACAACAGAAAATTAGACGTGGTAATTTCCCGTTTGAGATTTAACCATAACGGCCTAAATGCCAACCTCACTCAACTAGGAAACACAACGGGTCTATGCAGAAAATGCGATAACTATGAACTAGAAACAACAAAACACATCTTGTTTGAATGTGTAACAAACGCCCATGCACGAGAAGAGATAAAATCTGAAATGTTCAAATTAGGATATGAATCGGTACACCTACAAGATCTCCTCGCTCCCCCCGAAAAACACTGCTCGGCCATAGCCGAGGTGGTTAAGAAATTCCTTAAAGACACAAATTACTGGGAAGTAATATAAGAAAAACAGCTTTTGTTACCCACACACCGCGCTTAGGCAACCATCACCTACCGTCAATCTGCACTTGGACCTGAGACGGGGGCGTCAAAGCGAGACACTGTGGTTGCGGCTCATCTATGCACTTATGGGTGCCCCGCCGAGGCTACCCCCCGTCAAAGGACAAACCAATGACCCTCCCATACCTTCAACATCATAACAGACCACGGGCAAGGGTGCATCATAAGAAAATCCCATAGCCCGAAAACTCCCACGGACATGCTTGAACCTGCGGCGACAAGCCGATTCGGGACACTGTGGTTGCGGCTCATGTGCTTTGCACTTATGAGTGTTCCGATGAGGTAACATGCCGCGGCAGGACAGGCAGCCCCCATGGGAAGGTAATTCTTCACAATAACCGCGCCACCCGTTAACTTGGTTTTGAACAAGTTACCCTAAGAGCCGGACCGTGCCTTTGTGGGGGGGGGACCCCCTCACAAGCCCGGCCCGCCCTGTGCACAGAATGGGAAGCCAAAATATGTGACGGATGGTGGGGTCATATTAGCACAAGCACAATATGCACTAATGACTTTTGTTTGTATTACAGGTACAGGTGGGACCCCGGGGGACAAGAAACTGGACACAACTACACTGATCCGAGCGCACACATGGGGTCCCAAAGCACTAATCCGACTTTTCTATTTCAGGAACGAGAGGAGGCTCGACAGAGCCTGTCAGGACAACATCCTGAGGGCACCTGGGAGAAAGCCCGTACTGGGCCCCCCCCTAGGTACCAACAGAATGAAATCCCCTGAAGTAGGCAAAGCGAAGGCATAAATACTGCCAGAACAGAGCATACAAACGGGGACAGGTCACACGCTAAATACCTTTATAGGCGGGGCAACGGCAATATCCACCATTTGCTAGGTATTTGGAAATAGGAAGTCCCTTAAAAATGCCTTTTGGAAGACCATTCAAAAATAAAAATTAGCGGGATTGCAAAACGGCTGATTTGCCTCATCACTGCCTTTCCCAAACAAACACATACCTCCAAACACATCACGAAGACACACCTGTCCAATTTTGAACCCCACTTGCATAGGCAGGTCCCCGTGATGAGAGCACGGGTACTAGGACTTTTTGCAATAGCCGGAATTGGCTGGTCTATTAGTCACCCATCCTGGCTCACTTTAGATGCCTGTTCAAAATTCAAAAATTTCATGCGTTATCACCCTTTAACAAGCATCGTGACCGAAGGCGTTTTCTTTGCCATGTCAGGGGTGGAGGCAGAGAATAATGGAAGCCAGAACTGATAATGTATGTTAGCTTTTTTCCTCGGCCAGACATTCGAAAACAGGGCTGTGCTCTGACACATTTGGCAGTCGAAATTGGCAACACGTCATCACATACTGGAGCCCGTCTTTGGTCTGATTCCTGCACTCAAAATTCTAAAATCGCTATAGAACTGTGTTTCTTAGGACAAACGCTGTACCTTGGGTGCGATTTGTGCCTTCCTCCGATTAAGAGTTCAGTATATTCCCATTGGTCAGCTGACACCTGTCGAATTGACAAGTGCCAGCACATTGGAGGCCCTGGGAAGAGCAGTTCATAAACTAATCCCATTTAGCGAGATGGGGGTAGCCCCTATGTGCTTTTAGCGCCCGGTTACCTTACAAAATCTATCAAGTCAAGTTCTAAATACTGGTAAATTGATGAGCTTTGTTTTATAAGAACATTCTCCCTGTTGATAACATATTAAAAATCATACACCCCCCCAAAAAAAAAATCCCTAAGTAGTAAAATTAAAGTGAAGGCAATCTGAAAACTGAAATCACAAAAGTAGAAATAGAAGGCAAACTGATGTGCTGGCCACCTTTGACACTTGTTTCTCACAAGAAACAGAACACAATAATGACCCTTATTTAGTTTCGGCAGTATATGAATTGATAATACGAAAACATGCTGCCTATACAAATACATTGTAAATTTTATCGCCAAAAATCACAAAATTTAAGATGAAAAAATTGTGATATTTTCTTATTTCTGCTCAAAATATAGATTGTGGGTACTTGTTATAACAGCCTCATTTTAATCACAGACAAAATCCCCCATCCCCCGACAAAATCCCCCTGACAAAATCTCCCCCATCATTTGTTTAGGTGGGCAAAATCCCCTTTGGACATAATCCCAGCTGCTGTTTGTGAAGGTAGACAAAATCCCCCACACCTCCACAATTACAGATTTTTGAAATTAGAAAAAATGTGTTTACAGTAAACCCCAGTTTTACTGTATAAAATTGGGGTTCAAGGGGGTCAGAATTATATAGGTGTTTATGTGATGTAATGTAATTCATCAATCATTAGCATTTGATTGATAAATGCTGCAGACACTACAAATGACCTGTGTCATACAAGATCCTACACACCTTCATTGACTGTGTCTTAAATTGTTCTAGAGAAAACAAAGAGATGCATTTCTGGCTATGACCCAAACATTACTACAGTCACCAGGTGTTTTTGTTTTGTATAAGTCCTTCATTTACTATACATATATTTCCATTTTGATGGAAATGTATTCAAAAGTATTCTAAAAGTATTTGAATACATTTGCAAAGTATTTGTATTCTCATTCGAATACATTCATAAAAAATGTAATTTTATTCGTATTCTGTATTCGTGAAATATAAAAGTATTTGTATTTGTATTTGAATACTTTTGAAAGTATTTGACCCCAGGTCTGCCTTGGGGAGGGGTCAAAAGGTCAAATATCAATTAAATTCAATTTCAAAGTTCAAAGTCAATTTTATAGATTTTGAAACCAAACTTTGCATAAGTAATGATATATGTAACACATATTGAACGGGATTTTGGCTGCGACGCCTGGGTCATGCCCAAGGGGTCGGACTTGGGGGGGGGGGGTCAAAATTCAAATTTTACCAAATATAGTCATATGGAATATCAAATTGAAGGGGGTGATTAGTAGAATACAATACAAGTAAAATTTTGACCCTGGGGTCAGATTGGGGCCCTGGGGGAGGGGTCAAAGTGTCAAAATTTAAGTTTTTTGGAACATAGTCATGTGGCATATCAAATTGAAGGGCATGATTAGTAGAATATAATACAGGTAATATTTTGACCGAGGGGTCAAATTAGGGCCCAGGGTGAGGGGTTTTTGGTACTTGGCCCCTCTGTAGAAAGAGTGGGGATTTGCGATGGCGTGCCATCAACAGTATTCTAGTTCTACATTGTTTTATGAGTAAATGCTATACTGTGTAACAATGTAATGATATCTGACAGTAGCTTTGTCATTGACAACTGTGTGGTTATGAGCAAAGTCCAACACTCACTTATGTTCAGATAATTTTCCAAAATAAATCTCGGGTCAAATCTATTGGATTTTGAAATTTGAACGATGAAATTATGCAGAAAAATACAATCATAATACGATGTAATATTGTCATCATATGACTAATCAGTTTATTGTGTTATTTGATACTTAACCCTTCTCTTGTTCAATATTCAGTTTAGCCACACCCATTTCTGACTTTGAACCAATCAGATTACTTGATGTGATTTATTCCTACAAATTCATAAACTGAATGTTAAACAGTGTAGATCCTGATCAGATGGCTTCTTCAGAAGCCATCTGATCTGGATCTACACTGTTTGCAAAGATAGGGGTTGTTGTGAACAGCAAGATAAGGGTTAAAACATACTTGTGTTGGCCTTTACCTAAAATATACTGACAAGAAGTTCAAACTGGGCACTTACAATGTACTGTTTATTGAATTTCTTCAAAATTAAGAGCTCTTGTACAATTCTATTTCATGCACACTAGAGAAGGAAATCATGGACTTAACCCTGGGACAGAAATTCTTATCCTACCCAGGGATAGGATGAAAATTGAGAAATTTCATGTGTTTGGTGTGTACTGGTTGAATAGGACATCACATACACTGTCGTAAAATTTAATATCACTGCACTTAATATTATGTCAAAGCTCTGCATTGTTGTCATCAAAATATGGTGGACGTCGATGATCGAAATGACTGCATTTTAAAAATCCACTCTCAAAATGAAAAGTATGCAAGAAAAAGAATCTCACATGGGTTTGTGGGGTAGATAGTAAAATCCATCCCTCGGGATTACTGTCCGGCATCACTTGGCAAGCCTCGTGATGCCAGACAGTGACCCTCGGGACAGATTTTTCTATCCACCACTGACGCCTGTGTAAGATTCTTATATTACATCCCTAAATAGGCAGATGTGTCAGTCAACTGAGACATTAAAAGGTTTGACAAAACTCATTACATTAAGTTCAGGATACCCTATAAAGCACGGGTATCCCAATTTTAAAATTCTCAAAAACCATCATTCTGTCAAGTTTGTGAAAAATCACTTTCTGAAATATTCAATTTTCTTGAGGAAAACCACCTCATTATTGAAATGTATGGTTAAAGAAACAGATGATTGCAGAAATTGGCACTTCCACCATCATTGTGGTTGCTATGTGTCAAAATGTTGAAGGTTACCTTGCCATGTGCAGATTCTTGCTAATTTTGAAAATAGGGGTACCTGTATTCATGGTGGCTATTATATTGAAATTTTCTAAACTTTTTATTGGTATATAGTTTACTGACATATTTGCCGGTCTTGGGATGCAAACAGAATTGTGATATTGTTAGTGAGTTTGAAGAAAAGTGATGAAAACTGGGTTGTATTTAGAACTTTTGGCTAGCATATATCGTCTGCTGAGTGCAATAACGGTGTTACTGACATTTTGGCCAAAATAGTTCTTTTGCATAAATGGGTGCCTTAGGACTTGACACACTTGGTAAATATGTACTACAGCTGGATTCTGCCTAAATCATGATTTATTTCAGCATGTTGGAAATTTTTTGTCAGTTACCCCGTTTTTGCTCTGACTTTTAGAAAAAAAGTTGGCGCAAAAACAGTGAAAGTGCACTTACCCCATTTTTGCGCAAAGTTTTTTAATACCTCAAAAATATTGAATCCTGTTGCTTGATATTTCATAATAAGCATGTAAGTACCATGCAGAATGTATAAAATGTGACCTATTACCTACCCGGTGCCTTCAATTTACTGCTTTACCATGTAAAAGGCAAAGAAATAAATTTTGTACATGTACACCGTTTTAGCGTTGAATGCACTTACACCATTTTTTCACCAAAAACACTCAGCGCAGAAATGGTGTATCAACCCTTAAATGCTAAATATTTCTTTTCAATGCCATTTATTCAACAATAGACATCACACACAAATGAAAGAAATCACCATGAAGTCAAGAAACCAGCTTATAGTATGTTTTACTATGCCATTCTTAAATAAAACAGTTTTTGTCTCTCCTGAAAAGTTGCCATTTTGCACTTACAGCGTTATTGCACTAAGCAGATGATATGTCATTTTCAGCTTTGGACAGAGCTGCTAGAAGCACTGAGTGCTGGTTTTAATGGAGGGTAGAGAATTATGAAGCTGGGACTATTTATAATCCTAGATTTTGTGGTCAGTCAAGTTTCTGTTTACCGTAATGATCCTAAGTATTGGGACAGACAGGCCTGAGCAAACCGTGCAGACCCAGATCAGACTGCTCCTGAAGGACCAGTCTGATCAGGGTCTACACTGTTTGCCATTCCATTTGCACCTTTTGGACTCCTTGCTTGAATCATTAAATAAATTTGTACAAATTTTAGGAGAAGTACAGCAAGTCCTCAAGTTGTCCCAATTTTTAGGAGTTTTACGGTAGATTGTGTGTTTTGCCAGGATGCATACAAACCAGAGAGAAAGTACAAAAGACATGATGCTGATAAACTTGCTGATGAAGAATCCAAAGTTCAATCCACACTGCTGGAGTATGGAAGGTAGAACTTGTTCTTTATTCTTTTTCAGGGGATGGGGGAAGGGTTGGGTTTATGGCCCTTTCAACATTATTTCACTCATATTGAGCTGATTGTTAACAAGAGGTGGGTGAAAACTGGAGTACCTGGAGAAAAAACACCTCACCTTCTGTTGCAGAACTTGGCGTCTCACATGTGAAACCTGTAGAAACGGAGCACCCGGAGAAAATCACCTGACCTTCTTTTGCAGATCTTGGCATCTTAATTGTGACTTCCGTGGAGCCTGGGCCATGTTTGCTGATGTTGGCTCGGTGGGGGACGCCTATCTGGATCGGGCGTCTCTTGCCTGATGCCTCCAGCTGACATGTCTCATGAGCTACGTCGCTCGGTGTGTGCTCGGAGGGGGATGTGCTGTGTTTGCCGGGTCTTGTCCATCATCTGTTTCGGTTTCAAAACTTTGGGGTTTAGACACACTGATGAAGATTAAATATCAGAAAGGCCTCTGTGTCACTAAATTTGGTATAGTTACACCTTAATTGCAACCACTGGGTTTGTATCTCTGCTTGTGGATGATTCGTTTGTCCCCGAGGGTATCATCATCTCAGTATCGGTTCCTTAGTGCTGAGGTTGATACTCTGGTGTTGACGTCAGCACTCAAGTACTGATTTAAATAACTACATTATATCTTTAATTTTTGCATTATAAAATTCGAACTTTTCTAAAACTAATACTGACTTGTCAGGTGAGACATGTATCTTAGCGGATTTGGTTGCCACGTTTTGTCATATTTTAAATATTGCAAGTCTTGCTACTTTGAACATCTCCTTCTTGATACCCGGGACTTCCGCGGAGCGTGGGCCATGTTTGCTGATGTTGGCTCGGTGGGTGACGCCTATCTGGATCGGGTGTCTCTTGCCTGATGCCTCCAGCTGTCTCATGAGCTACGTCGCTCGGTGTGTGCTCGGAGGGGGATGTGCTGTGTTTGCTGGGTCTTGTCCATCATCCGTTTCGGTTTCAAAACTTTGGGGTTTAGACACACTGATGAAGATTAAATATCAGGAAGGCCTCTGTGTCACTAAATTTGGTATAGTTACACCTTAATTGTGACCCAAGTCAAGCTCAAACCACAGCGGTGAGAGACCTAATGATTATGAGTCATGGATCTTATCTACTAGGCCACGGAGGCCTGTCAACTTGTTATACCCCCGGCATACGAAGTATGCTATTTATACCCCCGGCATTCGAAGTATGCTATTTATACCCCCGGCATACAAAGTATGCTATGGGGGTATAATATTTTCGTCCTGCCGTTGGTCCGTCCGTTAACTTTTTGGTCAAAGTTCCTCGTCAATGTTTCTAAGAGATTATAACTTCTGAACACTTTGATAGATTTAGTTGTTACTTACACTGAAATTACATACTTGTCTAAAGATTTCATTGATGCATGTCCCACCCCCCACACTGACCTTGAGGTCAAGGTCACAGACTTAGAAATTTTACATTTGGTTAAAATTTTATGACAAAGTTTATAGATGCCTGTATGTCAAATTCAGTTGATACTTGCATCAATGTTGCATACCAGTTCAAAGATTTCGTTATGTATTTCCCTTCCCCTCCCATGGTGACCTTGACCTCACGGACTTAGAAATTTTACATTTGGTTAAAGTTTTATGACAAAGTTTATAGAAACCTGTATATTCTAAACTCTAAGACAAATTCAATTGATACTTGCATTGAGTTTGCATACCAGTCCAAAGATTTCATTGATACATACCCCACCCTGTTGTTTCAGTAACATTGATGCCCACACCCCTTCAGTAACTTTGATGCCCTCTCTCCCTTGGTCCATTTAGAAATTTAACGTTTGGTTTAGCTTTTACAAGTACATTTATAGATTCTTATAGCTTTTTGACTTTCTTCATTCATATTACATACAAGCTCAAAAGATATATCAGAGGGTGGCGCTGGCCGGGGGTATAAGTGACCCACTGGTCACTTTCTCTAGTTCTTTATACATGTATGATATCCCTTAACCCTTATCCCACTGCATATATTAATTAAGCTACACCCATTTACATTTCAACCAATCATTACAATAACACATCCGTCAGACATAGTGCATTTTTTCTTATTTTAAAAACGGCCATTTTTCTGATGAATCATGATATTTTTCTTATTTTTATTCCAAACATAGGTTGCGGTGCTCGTTAGAACCATCTCATTGAGGCGGTTCTAACAAGGACCCACAATATGTCTTGGAGCAGAGATAAAGAAAATAATGAATACCCCCTTTTAACCCCAGTTTTTTTTCTATTTAAAGGGTGGGGTTTAGAATGGTGTTCATCTCACCGACTTGTGAATGTGATGACTTGACGTAATTTATTTATTCAAATGCACAAATTGAATGACAAATAGTGTAGATCCTGATCACATGGTTTCTTCAGATCTATATCTGCTCTGTTTGCAAAGTGCCACAGAAAGTTTTAGAGGAGACGGCAATTTTTTTTCTAAATTATTTTTCATAGAAAATTAAAGCCAGCTTTACATGTGAATTGACTGCCCAGAAAACAGTTCAGATGTAAAATCAAATCTTATTTGCTTACCAAGATATTTGAAAATGACATCTGCAAATGTCATGATTGGCAGTTTAAGGTTTAATGCTGCTGCCCTTAAATTTGGATACCTTGGCTGATTACAATACAAAAGTTATCCTACATTTTGAAAAATATGACTTTGTTGCATTACAATAACACATTCATGTAACATGGATATATCACTGTTTAATTTTCTGATGAAAAATTGTGATATTATGCTTATTTATAGTAAATACATAGGTTGTTGGTGTGCATTAGAACTGCCGAAGAAAAGCGTGGTTAGCTAAACTGACTGTCTCGATATGACCAAAATAGTGTTGACTGGGCCATTAAACTTCAAAATCCATACTAGAATGCATAGTAAAATGAACATTTGGGAAGCATGACTTGATAATGTTATATCTAAAACAATGATCCTGAGGTTTTAAAACCTTTTTTCATGCTCAGCTTACATGAGCATGAATTTTGACATGCTCATAAATTTTAAAATGCCAACATAGTTGGCATTTTAAAATTTATGAGCAGGACAAATAATATTCTCTGTTGATACCGGCAGGAAAAAAACATTTCATATGTTTCCATTTTAATTTTTATGAGCATGACAAATTTCATACTCAGCTGATTTGAGCATGTAAAAAGTTTTGTAACCGCGACCCCATGTCTAATGAGAAGCATTATAAAGAGACTTCACTGATTTGTTTGTTTGATTTGAGGTTTAACATCCCCATCAACACTGTAAAGGTCATTTTGGAGACATTGCTTCCAATTTTGTGGGACTTTTACCAGACAGTGAGATGAAACGACATCTCAAGCCCTGTCGCCCAATGAAACCAATAGGGTTTATAAGCATGGATGGGCCAACTCGCACCGCTTTGCCTGGGCAGGCTTAGATCCTCTAATTGGTTTACCAGTACTCGTGTGTGGTCGGTTTCAGCTCTGCGTGGAAGCATCATGCAGCCCATCTATTTCTTCAAGCCCCAATGGGCGGGGGCCTAGAGACTTAACTGAAGCACAGATCAAGCTGTTCTCTTTTTATTCCAGGAGGTATGGTTTCAGCAAAACAGAAAAACAGGACAAGGTATGTAGTTGAGATTGATCTTGCATTTGAAAACTTAAGGGGAATGGATACACCTTAAGGGGACACAACCCCTGCAAAAGTATTTTTGTCGCATCAACTCGTAAGGAAAGAATTCGCTCCTTAGGAGGAAATTCTTTCCTTTAAGAGTAGACCCCTTTTTCAGTGGGACAGAGCATAAAGAAAAGCTAAAAGGAAGTCCCGAAAGTTGTTTCGCTTTGAAAAATGGCGAAAAAATATGCAAGGTGTTCCCATTCCCAAGGTTTTCCCTTAAGTGCCGTAACCCTTCGACTGCTAATTGCCTCCAACAGACAACATTTTCAAAGTGTACTTTTTCTTATTTTTCAGTGAAAATAAGGCTTGACATTACAAATGATTGAATGATTCACTTGTAATGTAAATCCTATTTACCAGGAAAATATTTAAAACAAAAATCAGATTGTTATACCTCATTAATATTCATTGGCTATTCAAGAATTCTGTTGGTGAGAGCATGCTACGTACATAGAGACAAAACATCATGTCCTCCTGTAATATTCTGGTCTAATGTCACTACTCAAAAGTACAAGTTCACTGGTAGTCATGTGCACTGGTAGAATTTGGTATTACAAAACATTTGTTGCCCTTGTGTGAGGGGAATATGAACAGTTTGTTCAACTGAGCAGGTAATATTACCTGAGGGTGAATATTACCTGCATGGGTGAACAAATAATCTTATTCCCCTCACTCAAGGGCACCAAAGGAATATTTTTTTTCTGCACCAGGAATTTATGAAGCAGTTGAAGGATTAAAACGACTTCTATTTAGGTAATGCTTACTTCCGCTTGTTAGCTCGGCTGTTTTCGAAGAAAACGACAAGGTATTGTCATAGCTCTGTCGTCGTCTGCGTCGTCGTTGTGCAAAAACTTGGACATTTTGTAATATCTCTGTCATTACTGAACATATTAACTTGAAACTCGGAATAGTTGTTCATTATGAAAAGGGGAACTCATACCAATAGTTGAGGTAACTCTCAAAATATTTTTGACACAGTTATGCCCCTTTTTGGACTTAGAATTTTTGCAAAAACTTGGACATTTTGTAATATCTCTGTCATTACTGAACATATTTACTTGAAACTAGGACAAGTTGTTCATTATGAAAAGGGGAACTCATACCAATAAGTGAGGTAACCCTTAAAATATTTTTGGCACAGTTATGCCCCTTTTTTGACTTAGAATTTTTGTTTAACTAAAAGAAACTGCAGCCGAGCGTTGGCACCCGCATGCGGTGCTCTTGTTTGTCTCATGATAGCTTGTGACACCAAATTACAATAAAACTTCAATGGCTCATACATGGATGACTCCTTTAACATGGTTGATCCTAACTTGTTCTTGTTTTTCCCAAATTTCTGGAAAACAGCATTTTAGGGTTGATTTTGGGATATTTTTATGCCCCCGGAATCTAAGAGATTTGGGGGCATATAGTTTTTGGTCTGTCTGTTTGTCCGTTTGTCCGTTTGTCCGTTTGTCTGTCTACAAAAACCTTAACATTGGACATAACTTTTGAATGGTAATAGATAGAGCTTTCATATTTCACATGTGTATACCTTATCACAACACCTTTCCAGTGGTACCATAATTTTTTATCTCGTGACCTTGACCTTTGACCTACTTTTTTCAACATTTTTGAAAAACATTAACATTGGCCATAACTTTCGATTGGTAAGTGACACAGCTTTCATATTTCACATGCACTGTCCGGGGGCATCGGTGTTTCACAAACACATCTTGTTTCTTGAATAGTTTTGAAAGTGTATATTCTGCGTACTCATTGGAAATTCCTCATCGAGGCAATTTTAATGAGTACCATACTGATCCTAAGTATTGGGATGGGACGGATATGTCTAAGCAAATGGTGCAGACCCAGATCAGACTGCTCCTGAATGAGCAGTCTGATCAGGGTCTACACTGTTTGAAATACCATCTGCACCTTTTGGACTCCTTGCTGGATCATGAAACAAATTTGTTAAGATTTTAGAAGAATTACGGAAAGTCCTCAAGGTGTCTGATTTTTTAGGATTTTTACAGTATACAAAGATACCTTAATTTTATAGAAGATAACAAAGCTATCCCTAAGTCATTCCTTTTATGCCTCCAGACAAGGGGTCAGTTGTTCAAAACTAACAACGCCATTAGTTAACATATCGTTAAAAACTTTTATCATCTAATTTGGCAAATATACTAATTTTTGCTGACAAATATGAGCAGCTTCTGTATCTCACATTTTTTTTCAGCAAAAATACCAGAGTATTAGATATAGTACTTGTGAGAACAATTAACAATTTGACCCTTAATGAGCATGTTAGGCTAATGATGCTTTGAACAATTTAATTTGGCAAATATGCTAAGATTTTTGCTGAAAAAAAAATGTGAGCAGCTTTTGCATCTGCAAAAGCTGCTCACATTTTTTTCAGCAAAAATGCCAGAGTATTAGATATTGTACTTGCTAGAACAATTAACAATTTGAGCACTAAACTCTGTTCAGAAAATCTGAATCATCGATTTTTTCGTTTCTTCCTTTTAATACTCATTTTAGCCCATACTTCACTATGGGAAAGTTTTAGACCTCACCCTCCGCCAATTTCTCCAGCAAGTCGTATGCCTCTGCGACAGTCAGGAAAGGCTGTGATTATTTGGAGAAATTTGCAAAACAAAGAAATGAGAGCACAGACTAAGTCCATCTGACGATGATTGTCAGGTAAGATAATGAATATTCAAATTCATGTGACGCAGTTTATAAATAGATATGCAATTGCAACACTCCTTATATTCGAATGGCTAGATAGAGGCTCACTAGGAATGGGGAGTTACTAGCGCCATGTGCTGTCAACAGTCGTCAAAAAGAATTATACCGATATCAGAAGTGGTGTCACAGCTAATGATTTCCATGGATGATCGTGCAAATAAAACATAGACGCCCTTGTAATGTACAAGAGCAGTAACCACTTCTATATATGGTTTAAAAGGGTGTGTCGAACCTGTCAGAATGTCTTAGTCTGTGAAAGAAAATATAGATTTTGCAAATTTCTCCAAATAATCACAGCCCTTCCTAGCCATCGCAGAGGCATACGACTTGCTGGAGAAATCGGCGGAGTGTGAGGTCTAAAACTTTCCCATAGTGATGTATGGGCAAAAATGAGTATTAAAAGGAAGAAACGAGAAAAATCGATGATTCATATTTTCTGAACGGAGTTTATCAAGTTTGTTAGGCTAACAATGCTTTGAACAACTGGATGATGAACCCTCAGTGGCTCAATCTACACCTGTCTCAAACAAATTTTCATGGTCCCAAAGGTGTTTGAGAAATTGCCATTTGACTGTTTAATCAAACAAGTTGACAGTTGTATGAAACAAGTTGAATGTTATATCAAAAAAATTGACTGTTATCTCACAAAGTTTACTTTTATCAAACAATTTATTTGTTATATCAAACTAATTGACTTTTATATCAAACAGGTTGACTAAGTTGGCCGTTTTATCAAACAGTTTGACTGTTTTATCAAACAATTTGACTATTATATCCAACAAGATGACTGTTATATCAAACATGTTGACAGTTTTATCAAAGAGGTTGACTATTGTGTCAAACAAGTTGACTGTTATATCCAACAAGTTGAATATTATATCAAACAAGTTGACTGTTTTATCAAACAAGTTGACTGTTTTATCAAACAAGTTGACTATTGTATCAAACAAGTTGACTTTTATATCAAACAACTTGACTTTTATCAAACAAGTTGATTGTTATATCAAACACATTGAATGTTATATCAAAAAAGTTTACTGTTATATCAAACAAGTTGACTGTTATCAAACAAGTTGACTATTATGTCAAACGCATTGAATGTTATATCAAACAAGTTTACTGTTATATCAAACAAGTTTACTGTTATATCAAACAAGTTTACTGTTATATCAAACAAGTTTACTGTTTTATCAAACAAGTTGACTGTAATGTAAAACATATTGAATGTTGTATCAAAAAAGTTGACTGTTTTATAAAACAAGTTGACTCTTTTATAAAACAAGTTTACTGTTTTATCAAACAAATTGACTCTTTTATCAAACAAATTTACTGTTATGTCAAACATGTTAAATGTTATATCAAACAAGTTTACTGTTACATCAAACAAGTTGACTGTTTTATCAAACAAGGTTACTGTTATATCAAACAAGGTTACTGTTATATCAAACAAGGTTACTGTTATATCAAACAAGTTGACTGTTATATCATACAAGGTTACTGTTATGTCAAACAAGTTGACAGTTATATCAAACAAGTATACTGTTACATCAAACAAGTTGACTGTTATACCAAACAAGGTGACTGTTATATCAAACAAGTTGACTGTTATAGAAAACAAGGTGACTGTTATACCAAACAATTTGACTGTTATATCAAACAAGGTTGCTGTTATATTAAACAACTTGACTGTTATATCAAACAAGGTTACTGTTATATCAAACAAGTTGACAGTTATATCAAACAAGTTTACTGTTTCATCAAACCAGTTGTCTGTTATACCAAACAAGGTGACTGTTATATCAAACAAGTTGACTGTTATATCAAACAAGGTTACTGTGATATTAAACAAGTTGACTGTTATACCAAACAAGGTGACTGTTATATCAAACAAGTTGACTGTTATAGAAAACAAGGTGACTATTATACCAAACAAGTTGACTGTTATATCAAACAAGGTTACTGTTATATTAAACAAGTTGACTGTTATATCAAACAAGATTATTGTTATATCAAACAAGTTGACAGTTATATCAAACAAATTTACTGTTACATCAAACAAGTTGACTGTTATGCCAAACAAGGTGACTGTTATATCAAACAAGTTGACTGTTATACCAAACAAGGTTACTGTTATATCAAACAAGTTGACTGTTATATCAAACAAGTTGACTGTTGTATCAAACAAGTTGCCTGTTTTATCAAATAAGTTGACTATTATATCACACATGTTTGACTGTTTCATCAAATAACTTGACTGTTGTATCAAACAAGTTGACTATTATATCCAAAAAGTTGAGTGTTTTATTAACCAGGTTGACTGTTATATCCAAAATGATGACTGTTTTGTCAAAAAATTGACTGTTATATCTAAAAAGTTGACTGTTTAACAAACAAGTTTGTGAGTTGCTGTAAACTAGTTGTCAGCCTCGATTGCGCAGTGGTAAATGCGTTCGACTTATGATCCAGAGGTTGTGTGTTCGAATCCGGCCACCGGTATCGAGGTGTGTCCTTTGGCAAGACACGTAATGACACTGCCCCACTCCACCCAGGTGTAAATGGGTAGCAGGGATGTAAAAGCCACTGCGTCTCTCTCTCTCGCTAGCGTGAAAACACCTGGAATGAGTGTTCGAGAGTGATTCAATAAGCTTGAAGCTTTCATCGCAATCGAACTAAAATAAATTAGTATAAACTAAACTAACCAGTGAAAATTTCTGAAAATGTTGTCCAATTATGTCATCTGCTGCATCTTCAGGTCCACACTGTTTGCAACAATGACTTTTAAAGTAACCAGCAGACAACAAAATAGATGACAGTTGTTTAGATGTCTTAAAGTTCATGAAAGCTAACCTCATCTCTAGGGGTCTCTCCACTGTCAATTGGACGATCCTGAGTATTGGGACAGATAGGGCTTTACACCTTTTGGACTCCTTGCAGGATCATGAAACAAATTTTGTTAAAATGTTAGGAGAATTACAGCCAGTCCTCAAGATGTTCTAACTTTTAGGATTTTTATGGAATGTTACAGGAGGATGAGAAAGCTGCGAAGAAAAAAGCTGTATCAGCTGGTCTGGGTGGGGAAGAAGGGGAGAAAACTCTGGAGGAATTACAGGCTGAAGAAGAGGTAATCTCTGTATTTTTTTTTTTTTGTTTGATATGAGGTTTAATGTCCCCGTCAACACTGTATAGGTTATTTTGGAGATGTTGCTTCCAATTTTTGTGGGACTTTTACCCGACATTGAGATGAAATGACATCTCAAGCCCTGTCGCCCAATGAAACCAATAGAGTTTATATGCATGGACGGTCCAACTCGCACTACTTTTCCTGGGCATGCTTAGAACCTCTAAGGGGTTTACCAGTACTCACATGCGGTTGGTTTCAGCTCTGCGTGGAAGCATCATGCAGCCAATCTATTTCTTCAAGCCCCAATGCGTGGGTGGCTAATTTCTGTATTTATTGTATGTATGCAGACAGATTAGCTTGAGCAATATTATATATACAGTAGAACTTCAGTGGCTTGAACCCCGATGTCTCGGTTACCATGGATGAGTCAAACCAGTTCTTCAGTCCACAGGGAATTCCTCCAAATACGATATAGGGATAATGTGGGGAGATTTTCTTATTTTGGCTTGCAAATGTATTTTGTTTGCAGTCATTAGAATCGCCTCACCGTGTATGCTGTGCATACTCATTAGAATCACCTTGATGAGGTAATTCTAATGAGTACACCGGCCCCCGCCCATCGGGACTTGAAGAAATAGATGGACTGCATGATGCTTCCAGGCAGAGCTGAAACTGACTGCACATGAGTACTGGTAAACTGCTTAGAGGATCTAAGCCTCCGCAGGCAAAGCGATGCGAGCCGGGCCGTCCATGCTAATGAACCCTAATGGTTTCATTGGGTGGCAGGGCTTGAGATGTCATTTCATCTCAATATCGGGTAAAAGTCCCACAAAATTGGAAGCAACGTCCTCGAAATGACCTTTACAGTGTTGACGGGGACGTTGAACCTCAAATCAAACAAACAAACAAACAAAACTAACGAGTACACACAACATACGTTTATAATATGATATGATAATATAATATGATAGCCCACAATTATCTCCATTATGCCTCCTGGTATGGCACTAATAGTAACACTCTGTGGCTCGAACTGCCATTGTCTCAAAACCAATTATCAAGGTCCCGAAAGAGTTTGAGCCATTGTAGTTAGAGTGTATATATAAACATGGTAACAAGAGATCAGGCCTGGTGAATAAGTCACATGAGCAACTGACGGGCGATCAGGGTCAGTTAGTCAAAACGAACAATGTCGTTAGTTAAAGAATTGTTAAAACTTTGATCATTTAATAGGGCAGATATACTAATATTTTTGCTGAAAAATGTGTGTAGGTTTTGCACTACTCATTTTTTTCTGCAGAAATACTAAAATGTTAGATATTGTACTAGCTAGAACAGTTAACATTTTGACCACTAACGAGCTTGTTAAGCTAACGAGACTTTGAACAATTGGAACCAGGATGTCATGGGTTTGATCTGTGTGTCTGACAGATTTATTTTGTGGAGATTGATCATAAAAAATAGGGTGATTGATTGATCATAAAACATTTACTGTATGTGCCCTAAATATTTGGTCACCTCAACTACTAATCACACTAAGTCTGTGAACAAGTACAACTCATGGTGAGCTATTGTGATCAGTGAATGTCCATCGTCAATCATGCATCATCCGGTGTTGGTCATGCATTGTGCATCGTCAACAATTTGCTTTAAATGCAAACTCCTCCTAAATCCTTGGGCCAATTGGATTAAAACTTCACAGGAATGTTGCCTGATTGACTCCCTACCAAAATAGCTAAAATCGTTCTGCTTCAATAAAAAAGATGGCCATCAGAGCTATAAATAGAAAAAATCTTTTAAGGATAACTCCTCCTGTACCCTTGGGGCAATTTCATTCAAACTTAATAGGAATGTTGCTGAGATGACCGTCTACCAAACTAGCTAAAACGGTTCCACTCTGATGAGCAAATGGCCGACAGACCTAAAAAATAGAAAAATATTGTAAATTTGCTTCAAATGGGAACTCCTAAACCCTTGGGCCAATTTGATTCAAACTTCTCAGGAATGTTGGCTGAGTGGCTCCCTACTAAAATAGCTAAAATCGTTCTACTTCTATAAACAAGATAGCCACCAGAGCTTAAAATAGACAACTCCTCCTGTACCCTTGGGTTTTGTTTGTTTGTTTGTTTGATTTGAGGTTTAACTTCCCCGTCAACACTGTATAGGTCACTATGGAGATGTTGCTTCCAATTTTGTGCGACTTTTACCCGACATTGAGATGAAATGACATCTCAAGCCCTGTCCCCCAATGAAACCAATAGGGTTTATAACCAAGGACTCGCACTGCTTTCCTGGACAGGCTTAGATCCTCTAAGCGGTTTACCAGTACTCGATAGTGGTCGGTTTCAGCTCTGTGTGAAAGCATCATGCAGCCCATCTATTTCTTCAAGCCCGCATTGGCGGGGGCCGCTGAGTTGAGGTTTAAAGTCCCCGTCAGCACTGTAAAGGTCATTTTGGCCAATAGGATTCAGACTTCACAGGAATGTTGCCTAGGTGACTCCCTAACAAAATAGCTAAAACTGTTCTTCTCTGACAAACAAGATGGCAGCCAGAGCTAAAAATCGAAAGATCTTCAAACGACAACTCCTCCAGTACCTTTGGGCCACTTTCATTCAAGCATGATAGTAATGTTGCTTAGATGACCCTCTACCAAAGTAGCTAAAAGGATCATGCTCGGATGAACAAAATGGCCACCAGAGCTAAAAATAGAAAAACATTGTAAATTTGCTTCCGAGAACTCCTTCAAACCCTTGGGCCAATTTGATACAAACTTCACAGGAATGTTGCCTAGGTGACTCCCTACCAAAATAGCTAAAATCGTTCCGCTCTTATGGACAAGCTGGCAGCAAGAGCTAAAAATAGAATGTACTAGTCTACTAGAGACAGTGACACTCAGGTGAGCGAATCAGGGCCCAGAGGGCCCTCTTGTCTAGGAATATTAGAAAAATATTTCAAAATGTCTGCTGTGAAAAAATGCCCAGCATACAGAGCATTAAATTAACAATGTTACTTAACCCTTATCTTGCTGTTCACGACAACCCCTATCTTTGCAAACAGTGTAGATCCAGATCAGATGGCTTCTGAAGAAGCCATCTGATCAGGATCTACACTGTTTGGTATTCAGTTTATGAATTTGTAGCAATAAATTACAGCAAGTAATTTGATTGGTTGACAGGCAGAAATGGGTGTGGCTTAAATGAATATTCAGCAAGATAAGGGTTAAACTGTCATCATTACTCCCCCGTTTTTAGCTCGCCTTACGAAAGTAAGGGGGAGCTATTGCCATACCCCCCGGCATCCGGCGTCGGCGTCAGTGTCAGCGTCGGCGTCCGCATTTGGTTAATTTTACCTGCAAGCTCTTATATGTGATGTTTTACAACTTTATTTTGAATATATTATTAATAAATGCCAAAAAAAAAACAATATTTAACATTATCATTGTACTTCATTTTACAGGTTTTTTGGCTTAAATTGGACTTTTTGAGAAGTTAATATTTCCCTCTGTATTACCTCCCTTACTTCTCTGTGTTAAAGTTTACCTGCAAGCTGGGTGTGTACAAATCCCGGGGGAGGAACTTTTTTTTTTTTTTTTCTTTTTTTAAAAACATAGCGGGGTCTGGGGCTCAAGGTCAAGGTCACTGGCTATTTTTTAGAAAAACATTGTCATCGCTCTAGCGCCTTCATTTATTGATGGATTTTAATATAACTTCACCCAAATGTTGGGTATAATGATATCTCGAGTGACTTTGACTTTCAGGGTCCGAGGCTTAAGGTCAAGGTCACTACTTTCAGGGTCACAGGGCCAAGGTCACTGTGGCTATTTTTAGAAAAAACATTGTCATCGTTCTTGCACCTTAATTTATCGATGGATTTTAATATAACTTCACACAAATGTTGGGTTGATGATATCTCTAGCAAGTTCGACTTTCAGGTTCCGGGGCTGAAGGTCAAGGTCACTATGGCTATTTTTAGAAAAAACTTTGTGATCGCTCTAGTGCCTACATTTATGGATGGATTTTAATATAACTTCACAAAAATGTTGGCAATGATGATATCTTGAGCGAGTTTGACTTTCAGGGTCTGGGGCTGAAGGTCAAGGTCACTGTGGCTATTTTTAGAAAAACTTTGTCATCGCTCTTGCGCCTTCATTTATTGATGGATTTTAATATACCTTGACACAAATGTTTGGTATGATGATATCTTGAGTGACTTTGACTTGCCGGGTCAGGGGCTGAAGGTCAAGGTAACTGTGGCTATTTTTTAGAAAAACTTGATCATTGCTCTAGTATCCAGATTTATTGATGGATTTTAAGATAAATTCATACAAATGTTGGGTATGAAGTTCAACTTTCAGGGTCTGGGGCTCAAAGTCAAGGTCACTGTGGCTATTTTAGAAAAACTTTGTCATCACTCTTAAGTACCTACATTCATTGATGGATATAATGTAATTTTACACAAATGCTAGGCTAGGCTTTTTTGGACGGGTTTTTAAAAAAAATCCGTCCTTTAAAATAGCGATGTCCGGGCGCGCGGGCGTCCTGCGGGCGGGCGTCCCAGATTTACCTTTTGGTTAACCTTTTTTCAAATGCCAGTGTAGTGGATAGAGTGCTGGACTACGAATCCTATTGTTGACTATGAATCTGAGGGGCGTGAGTTCAAACCCCGGTGGAGACATTTTTTTTTTTTTTTTCTTTTTTATGCCCCCGCGTATTCAGAGAATACCGGAAGGGCATTAAGTTTTACCCCTGTCCGTCTGTCCGTTCGTTCGTTCGTTCGTCCGGTGACATCGTGTCCGGGCCATAACTCCTAAACCATATGGAATATATTCATGAAACTTCACAGGTGCATTCATCACACTGAGACGATGTGTCATGAACAAGGAAGACAACTCCTGCATTTTTGGTTTTTGAATTATCTGCCCTTGACTTAGTACCAAATAGTAAACCGTGTCCGGGCCATAACTCCTAAACCGTATGGAATATATTCATGAAACTTCACAGGTGCATTCATCACACTGAGACGATGTGTCATGAACAAGGAAGACAACTCTTGCATTTTTGGTTTTTGGATTATCTGCCCTTGATGCATATATTTTATGATTGATTCGAAGTACATTTGTAATATTTTTATCCCCTCGCACAACATAGTTGTGAGAGGGGATATAGCATAACTTCACACAAATGTTCCTTATAAAAAAATCTCGAGCGAGTTCAACTTTCAAGGTCATGACCTCAAGGTCAAGGTCACTGTGGCTATTTTTAGAAAAACTTTGTCATCGCTCTAGCGCCTACATTTCTTCACCAATTTCATTATAACTTCACACAAATGTTCCTTATAAAAAAAATCTCGAGGTGTTAGACTTTCAAGGTCATTACCTCAAGGTCAAGGTCCCTGTGGCTATTTTTAGAAAAACTTTGTCAACGCTCTAGCGCCTACATTTCTTCACCAATTTCATTATAACTTCACACAAATGTTCCTTATAAAAAAATCTCGAGGTGTTAGACTTTCAAGGTCATGACCTCAAGGTCAAGGTCACTGTGGCTATTTTTAGAAAAACTTTGTCATCACTCTAGCGCCTACATTTCTTCACCAATTTCAATATAACTTCACACAAATGTTCCTTATAAAAAATCTTGAGCGAGTTCGACTTTCAAGGTCATGACCTCAAGGTCAAGGTCACTGTGGCTATTTTTAGAAAAACTTTGTCATCGGTCTAGCGCCTACATTTCTTCACTGATTTCAATATAACTTCACACAAATGTTTCTTATGACAATATCTCGAGCGAGTTTGACTTTCAAGGTCATAACCTCAAGGTCAAGGTCACTGTGGCTATTTTTAGAAAAACTTTGTCATCGCTCTAGCGCCTACATTTCTCCACTGATTTCAATATAACTTCACACAAATGTTTCTTATGACAATATCTCGAGCGAGTTTGACTTTCAAGGTCATGACCTCAAGGTCAAGTTCACTGTGGCTATTTTTAGAAAAACTTTGTCATCGCTCCAGCGCCTACATTTCTTCACTGATTTCAATATTACTTCACACAAATGTTTCTTATGACAATATCTCGAGCGAGTTCGACTTTCAAGGTCATGACCTCAAGGTCAAGGTCACTGTGGCTATTTTTAAAAAAACTTTGTCATCACTCTAGCGCGTACATTTCTTAACTGATTTCAATATAACTTCACACAAATGTTCCTTATGACAATATCTCGTGCGATTTCGACTTTCAAGGTCAAGGTCACTGTGGCTTTTTTAGAAAAATTTTGTAATCACTCTAGCACCTATATTTCTTCACCGATTTCAATATAACTTCACACAAATGTTCCTTATGACAATATCTCTAGTGAGTTCCACTTTCAAGGTCAAGGTCACTGTGGCTATTTTTAGAAAAACTTTGTCATCACTCTAGTGCTTACATTTCTTCACCGATTTCAATATAACTTCACACAACTGTTCCTTATGACAATATCTCAAGCCATTTCGACTTTCAAGGTCAAGGTCACAATGGCTATTTTTTTAAAAACTTTGTCATCGCCCTAGCGACTACATTTCTTCACTGATTTCAATATAACTTCACACAAATGTTCCTTATGACAATACCTTGAGCGAGTTTGACTTTCAAGGTCAAGGTCACTGTGGCTATTTTGATAAAAACTTTGTCATGGCTCTAGCGCTTACATTTCTTCACCGATTTCAGTATAATTTCTCACAAATGTTCCTTATGACAATATCTCGAGCTATTTCAACTTTCAAGGTCAAGGTCACTGTGGCTATTTTTAGAAAAACTTTGTCATCGCTCTAGTGCCTATATTTATTGATGGATGTTAATAGAACTTCACACAAATGTTTCTTATGATAACATCTCGAGTTGCTTTGACTTTCAAGGTCATGACCTCAAGGTCAAGGTCACTGTGGCTATTTTTAGAAAAACTTTGTCATCGCTCTACCGCCTACACTTATGGTTTTAATATAATTTATGATTGATTTGAAGTACATTTGTTATATTTTTTATGAATGGCATTTGGCAGGGGCATCCGTGTCCTGTGGACACTTTTTCTAGTTTTTTTCTTTCTTTTTTCATTCTTTTTTTTTCGAAAAAGGCAATATCATAACATTTGGATAAACAAAATGCAAAAACTGTACTGAACAAAAACCCGTCCATAATGCCATTAGGCATTTTTCTTGTTTTATTTGTATTGCTCGAGGGGATTTGTATCGTCTGTGATGTCTTGTTATTACTTGGTAGTTTGTAGAATTTTTTTTTTATCAAATATAGATTTCTTTTTCATTTTTGTTTTGCAGTGGAAAGGCTTGAAAACAGGATGATTAGGGGTACTTTTTGGTTCTCTTTCATTTGCTGCAGTCTATTGGGCTGTTTTACAAAAGAAAATTTTTTTGATAACTTGCCCTCATCCATCTTAGGCCCCCAAAAGCGAGCTATGTTGTCTTCTGACAACTCTTGTTGTGATTTGCTGTTATCAATTTAGTCACAAACTCCAAGAAAGGCCCATGCTAAAATAGTTGCCTTGTCTCATATCAACAAATGGGCCTCCATTGCCTTGTGGGTGAGAGCGCTGTCTCTTGATCATTTGGTCTCTCACTGCTGTCCCGACACTGTTTTGCCTCTGGATCCAGGCAGGTCAGGAAGAGAGATTGAGGTTGACTTTGCGCGCCTCTCTCTCACTATAATCCAATTCATAGTGCATGTCATCTCAATCATTACAGGCCACCTTAGAAGTTAGAACACACAAGCAGTAACATTTCACAAATGTGATTAAGATTGGTCATCAAGGCGTACACGATTAATCGTATAATCGATTAATCGATCGATCAATTCCACAAAAATGATTATCATTTCTGATTTGCTTTTAATCCATTACTTGATGGGTACAATTTACTACCCAAAGTTATGCCTAAAATTGCTGGATGAGTGGCAAACAATGCAGACCCTCATGATACGCCGCATTCTGCGGCGTCTCATCTGGGTCTACACTGTTTGCTCAGGCCTGTCTGTTCAAATATACATATGGTAAAGTGCAACATATGTTAAGAGTCATGCTCAAACAGAAAGCCAGACAGGTAAAATTATGACAAAAACCTCAGCGATTACTAATCGATTATCGATCGCAATGACATGACTGATAATCGATTATCTTTTCAGCTCCGATTAGCCAGCCCTATTGGTCATTGTCTGTAATGACAGACAAATTAGTAGAATTAGATCTCTCACCATTTCTGGTTTGAGCCTCACCAATGTCACATGTACCAAGATCAGCAAAGAAAGATCATATGAGCCCCGCCAAGCGAATTTGTGTCTTCGAGCATTCCGTCATGACAAATTTTAACTGGGCATGCCCAGCCAGTCAGAGGGGTCAGGGAAATGGCTTTCTGTCTGAAGGTTCCTCTTGATTCACCGCTTGTATGAGCGAGCAGCGAAGGTTCTGGCGAGACTGCGCGGATGCGCAGGCTCACCTGAACCTTCGCTGCTCGCATAAGCAATAAGTACCAAAATCGCTTGACGGGGCCCATATGTTTTTTCTCCAGATGTTCCAGTTTTTGCCCACCTCTGTCTACGGATTGGCTCGAAATAATTGAAACAATCTTGAAAAGGCCATAAAACCAAAGGCAAAAAACACACACAAAAACTCAGATCAGAAATAGAAGAAAACATATTTTAGTGGCAAATTTCAAATAAAAACTTAGATATTGCCCCGTTTAATAGTATCATTGATATTTTTTATTTTTTTCTGTTAATTTCAGAAACGTATCAAGCAGTTGATGAGTGGAATGTCAGCCATGGGACTACAGGAGGTAGGTCACATGACTTGATCATAATTATGATCTTTAAGTTTTGTTTTGATTGGTTTGTGTGTGTGATTAAATAGGTTGAATTTTAGTTGATATGTCTACTAACATGAAGTAAAATAGAAGTAAGAAAGAAATTAAAGGGAATGGGAACACCTTCATGGGAGGCAACTCCTGTAAAAGTATTTTTGTCTCCCGTAACAATAGGGGTCAACTCTTAAAGAAAAGAATTTGCTCCTGAGGAGCAAATTCTTTCCTTTAAGAGTAGACCCCTTTCTCAATGGGACTGAGCCTATAGAAAAGTGATCAGGAAGATCCGAAAATTATCTCCCTTTGAAAAATGGCGGGAAAATGTGCTGGGTGTTCCCATTCCCCTTAAATCTACAGGAATTTGCAGGATTTCAGGCTTTTAGAGCTTGATTTTTTTCTTGATTTCAGGCTTTAAGATTTTGATTTTTATGTCTATACTCTGTTTAAAAATCTGTTTAACCCTTATTCTGCTGAATAAATTTGTTACCCACACCCATTTCTGACTATAAGTCAACCAAATTACATGATATTTTCACAAACTGCATTACAAACAGTGTATATCCTGATCAGATGGCTTCTTCAGAAGCCATCTGATCTGGATCTATACTGTTTGCAAAGGTAATAGTTGTGTCTTGTTCAGCATGATAAGGGTTGAAGCTGCAAAATGGGGCCTTTCAGGCATGGAAAAACGTGGTCAGTATGACGCCTGAATCTACCACAATCTCTTATAACACTGTTCATTATGATAACACACCTGTGCAACAAAGTGCTTTCCTTCATATCTCCAAAATGGTTATGAGAATCTATGATATTTGTCTTATTTTTACTGCAAACATAGGTTATGGGTGCTCGTTAGAACCACCTCAATGAGGTGGTTCTAACGAGTACCCACAACCTAACCTCGTTAGAACCGGCTCATTGTCTTATTTTCACTGCAAACATAGGTTATGGGTGCTTGTTAGAACCACCTCATTGAGGCGGTTCTAATGAGTACCCACAACCTAACCTCGTTAGAACTGCCTCATTGAGGCGTTCTAATGAGTACCCACAACCTAAATCCTTGAGCAGAAATTAGAAAAGTAATGGATACCCCTGTAAACCCAAGTTTTCTCTATGTAAAGTGGGGTTTAGAAGGGTATTCATTACACAGACTTGTTAACATTATGTGTTGGGGTCCAAAGCGGAAACTTTCAGTTAAACAACCCTACAAAAATATATAACGCATATAGAAAAATGACCTTTTATGGTCATTTTTCTATATTTTCTATACATGTTTGGGTTCTGTCTTTAAACCATCTTAGTGGGTGGTTGGGAGAGGTGACGACGTTGTGTAACTTGCATCACTTGGGTGCCTAATTGATATTGGCTTACAGTTGGGCAAGGCCTGCTGTTGAGCGCTGTGGTGCAGTGATAAAGCATCAGATTTGAGATCTGGAGGTAGCTGGTTCGATCCCCGCAAGCGCCATGTGTTGTTTCCTTGAGCAAGAGACTTTATCCACATTGCTTAATACTGGATCCTACCCAGGAAAAGAGGGCCACTTGGAAGATTAGTACTAGGACTAAATGTGTTACCCTCTATAAATAAGGTCAATCATTATTATTTATGTCCTTGCAGCAGGTAACGGTAGAGAGGGCATTTTGTTATTTCCTCAGATTCTTCACTTCCATTCATTTGCCTCTTTTTTCCATTGTCCTTTCATCTCCTCTGCTGTCTTCTCTTCTATCTCTTTTCTTTCTTTCTTTGGGAGATGACACAAAATGACCCACAAGGATTGACATGTTGTTAAACCCCAACACAATCAATCAGTAAACCATGTTATATCCAAAATGGTGTTATAGTTAACAGTGTTATAAAGAGGTTGTTGTGTATGTTGATGTTATGGCATGTGTATCTGGCATTGTTGTGCAAAATCCTCTGAGTTTTCATAGCAACAGATTAGCTTCATATTTTGTGATAATTAAAGGATAGTTTTTGTCAAAACTCAATAAAAACCTATGTTGTGGGTATTCATTACAACCCGCCTTGGATGTTGTGGGTATTCATTACAACCCTCCTCTCCGAGGTGGTTGTGATGAATACCCACAACATAGGTTTATATGAAGAAATAAAGAAAACTATCTTTCAGTTATCAAAAAAATACCAAGCTTATCTGTTGCTATGAGTTTTATTTCAAATGCTTGATTGTAACCATTAGTGTTTTGAGGATTACCGGTTACCCTTATCCTGCTGAATGAATTACTTTAGCTAAATTGGGCCCCCGCTCATCGGGGCTTGAAGAAATAGATGGGCTGCATGATGCTTACACGCAGAGCTGAAACCGGTTGCAGATGAGTACTGGTAAACTGCTTAGAGGATCTAAGCCTGCCCAGGCAAAGCAGTGCCAGCCCATGCTTATAAACCCTATTGGTTTCATTGGGCGACAGGGCTTGAGATGTCATTTCATCTCAGTGTCTGGTAAAAGTCCCACAAAATTGAAAGCAACATCTCCAAAATGATCTATACAGTGTTGACAGGGATATTAAAACTCAAATCAAACAAATAAAAAACTTTAGCTAAATCCACCAATCAAATTACTTGATACAGTAGAATTTTGATGGCTTGAACACTGATGGCTCGTTACTATGGCTTGGTCAGACATGTTCTTTAGTCCCTCGGGAATTGGTCTTCATAAGAGAAAAATTAGGATATTTTCCCATTTTTATCTTGCTAATGTATGCAGTGTTTACTCATTAGAATTGCCTCAATGAGGTGATTCTAATGAGTACACACAGCATACATGTATATTATATAACACCGAAACGATATCCCACAGTTATCCCCTTTATGCCTCCTGGCAGTAACCCTCAGTAGCTCAAACTACCCCTGTCTCGAACAGATTTTCTTGATCTAAAAGGTGTTCGAGGCATCAAAGTGTGACTGTATCATGTTTTTGTTCAATTCACAAACTGCATGACAATCATTATAGATTTTAATCAGATAGCTTCTTCAGAAGAAACCATCTGATCTGGATCTGCGCTGTTCGCAAATGTAAGGGTTATCATGTTCAGGTAAAGGTTAATCATTTTACGCATTTAAAGGATAATGAGTTCATACTTGGTAATGGCAATGGTCAAATTACAAAGTCTTGCGGCTGCTGCCCATCTGGGCTTGGAGAAATATATTGGGCTGCATATTGCTTTCGCGCAGAGCTAAAACTGACCACTATTTGAGTACATGTACTAGTAAACCACTTAGAAGGTCTAAGCTTGCCCAGGCAAAGTGGTGCGAGTCCGACCAGTCTTTAAATCCAAGCAACCGAGGCGGTTCTAATGAGTACCCCCCATGGGGTTTAGGGGTGTTCATTTCGCGGAATTGTTCATGTGATGAAATACCTCCCTTGAAGTGTCTGTAGTTCATGTAGTGCTTGCATTTTGCAGGGTGCATTATAGGAGTCCAATTATCCATCCGTTTGTCAAACTGTCAGCATTTGCGACCACCATAATGGGCAAGTTCATTTCTCAAATAAGAGCTTCATATGATACTTTGTACAAACTTGTATCTAGGGATGGCAACTTCAATGCAACCATCCATATTTGACCTTGACCTACATTTTATGATTCACTCACTTTGAGCACTATTGTGCCCCACCTAGCATTCACCCTGATATTCAGCTTCATTAATGATAACTGGTACAAACTTGTGTCTAGGAATATAAGACTCTTATATGGGTGTGAGGGTGGATTGAAAAATCTGTCCCGAAGCCTCGTGATGCCGGACAGTGATCCCGAGGGACGGATTTTTCTATCCACCCCTCACACCCATATTGGATTCTTTTTCTTGCATACCTTCCATTTCTATTGCGATGTTTTAATGCTGCTGTCACTTCGGTTACAGACGTCCGCCATTTTGTGATGACACAACAGGAATGTTTAGTGACGTCACGCATGACGCCGCCGCACATGAGGTTGTAATCAACCAATGCATTTATCAAACACGCAATTATATTCGATTTGGGGTCGGAACACCAGGGTCAGAACATAAATTTCTATCCCAGGGTAAAATCACGAATTTCCTTGTCTGGTGTGCAAGAATGACAAGTATAATGCAGTCATCCATATTTGACCTTGACCTACATTGCATGGTTCACTGATTTAGGGAACTATTGTGTCAACCCTAGCATTCACACTAATGTGTAAGTTCATTTCATAAGAAGTATAAGAGCTTCAGTAATGATACTTTATTAGTACAAGCTTGCATACAGGAATGACATCTTTTATGCAAACAGCCATGTTTGACCTTGACCTAGATTTCTTGGTTCAGTGACTTTGCAGCCCCACAGGCAAGTGATAGCCTTCGACGGAATTCTTGTTTCAATATGCTAGCATGGTTGAGTTTGTAATTTTCTGCATGTAGGGTAAGCTAACAGCCAGCGCTGTGGGGTCCATTGTTGGAATGCAGTCAGCAGAGATACAACAAATAGCATCGGAATATGCTGAGAAGGTAGGTAGTCTTCGTGTTAAATAGCTTCATATTTATTTTGTTTCATTTTGCTTGCAAAATGCTTGAGAACTTGCTATGTTCTTCAACATGTATGAACAGAATTAGACGTTTTGAGTGTATTTATTTATTTATATATTTATTTATTTTTCTGTTTATTAATTTTTTATCACCATTGATTGTTGAAGTGTTTCCAAATATCCTATGGCTATTCAGATACATTTAACACAAATTTATTTTTTTTTTAGTTTTTATTGACACATTTTATGAGGAATGCCTTCCTGTGTGATGTGACCTCAAGAAAGTGCACATGTAATGTCAAGCCTTATTTTCTCTGAGAAAAAACAAAACAAAACCAAAAAAAAAACAAAAAAAACAACAGAAACAAGAAAACAGTCCTTTGAAAATGTTGTTGGTATATGAAGGGTTAAAACACAGCAATAATGCTTCTCTGTTTCCTTTATCTTATGTATTTACCATATTTATTTGCACAGATAGGCATAAGCAAACAGTGTAGACCCAGATGAGAAGCCTCATTCTGCCGCATCTCATCAGGGTCTACACTGTTTCCCACTCATCCAGCTATTTTTAGACCCAACATAGGGCAGCACATTGTACTTGTTCAAATTTTAGAACAAGTATGGTAAGGGGCAAGTGCAGAAAGGAGTTGAGATGTTCATAGAGGATCTTACATAAGTGCTCATGTATTATTGAATTGAAAAAATGAGTTGAGGAAAAGGGATAAAATGCGAGGCTTTGCAAAGCCTCGCATTTTATCCCTTTTCCTCAGCGAGTTTAATAAATTCAATAATACAGGAGCATGAATGCAAGATTCTATTTATCATATGACATTTAGAAGGCATTTTATTCACAATTGTTTTGAAAAAAATGTCAATATTTCACCATTAGTAAATGCGATGTCGTTAAGGATGTCGTATATGTAACGTTATTATCTAACTAATTGGCATATTTAATCCACTAGTGGGTTATCAAATTTATTACATGGTGTTATTACATTCACAGACGTGACGTCATATGATAAAAATGTGTTCAAATATGATTAAATTCTCCGTAATCTTATTTTGGTATCATCTAAATATAATATGATGTTGCTACTATTTCAAGGCCCCCGCCTGCCGGGGCTTCAAGATACAGATAGGCTGCATGATGCTTCCAGGCAGAGCTGAATCCAACCTGCACACGAGTACTGGTAAACCACTTAGAGAATCTAAGCCGGCGCAGGCAAAGCGGTGCGAGTGTCGGACCGTCCATGCTTATAAACCCTATTGGTTTCATTGGGCGACAGGGCTTGAGATGTCATTTCATCTCAGTGTTGGGCAAAAGTCCCACAAAATTGGAAGCAATGTCTCCAAAATGACCTTTTCAGTGTTGACGGGGACATTAAATATGTTCTATCAAAGGTTTATCCTTTGGAAGCAATGCATACACCACAGAACTGAAAAATATGGAGTGTACATGTTTTCTGGGCCAGACTAGCTAGTTTCGGCCAATTAGGCCTCATCAGTGACCCTCAGATATTTTCGAAATTCCACAGTGGAATCAATGATACTACTATTTCAGAAGAGCCCCCGCCCAGCAGGGCTTGAAGAAATAGATGGGCTGCATGATGCGTCCACGCAGAGCTGAACCCGACTGCACACGACTACTGGTAAACCGCTTAGAGGATCTAATTCTGTCCAGGCAAAGCAGTGAGAGTCGAACCGTCCATGCTTATAAACCCTATTGGTTTCGTTGGGTGAAAGGGCTTGAGATGTCATTTCATCTCAATGTCGGGTAAAAGTCCCACAAAATTGGAAGTGATCTCTCCAAAATGACATATACAGTGTTGACAGGGACATTAAACCTCAAATCAAACAAACAAAATCTTATTTTTCATCATCTAAATTTGATGTGATTTTATTTCTATTTCAGCAATCAGAGATAGAACAGATAGAAAAGAGTGAGAGAGTGGGTGGGGCACAACAACATAAGAGAGTCACAACTGCACTGAACAAACAAATACAAAACCAGACTGCTAAAATCGAAGAGGTATGCTTGCTCACTAACCATTTTTGTCCTGTATTATTTGGGATAATATATTCAGTGACATGAAATCCTCTCTTACATTACGAAAACATGCCGATACAAATACATTGTAAACTTTACCGCCAAAAAATAGACAATTTTCAGATGAAAAATTGTGATATTTTTTTTTATTTCTGCTCAAAATATAGATTGTGGGTACTCGTTAGAACCGCCTCATCGAGGCGGTTCTAAAGAGTACCTACAATCTATATTTTAGAGCAGAAATCGAGGCGGTTCTAAAGAGTACCCACAATCTATATTTTAGAGCAGACATAAGAAAAATAAGGTTTACCCCTGTATATCCCAGTTTTACTATATAAAAGTGGGGTTCAAGGGGGTCAAAATTATATACGTGTGTTTTCATGATGACTAATCATTTTTGTCCTGTATTATTTGGGATCATGAAATCCTCTCTCCTCTGCAATAATGGCATTTTCTTCCAATGAATATTTGTAATTTGTTTTATCATTGACACTAAATTCGAATTGTGGAGCATGGTAGCTCAGAGGTAGCTTTTGCCTATCATGCTAGAGGCCCAGAGTTCAGTAATAAAATTGTGGTCCACTGGCATTATTTGCAGGGATGAAGGCCATAAAGTGCACCGTCCTTTGGATCGGGACATTAACTGGAGGCCCCCTGTGCAGGGAAAACCATCCCCTGTGCAGGTAAAAGATCCTTACCATAATTACATGATTACTGTGTAGGCTTTCACCCTGCTAACTTGGAGTGTATGTAACATACATTTGCACGTAATCCTCATGAGGAGGTGCTAAAGTATCTACAGAAAGAAAGAAGTTTATTTTCTCTAATATTCAGAAAATTGGTCAGTCACAAATTCTGTTCTTTACAGTCCCTTTGTGTGGGTAATATTAGGGGGTCTTACAAAATACTATGTTATAGCAAACCCATGTAATATCCTTAATAAAATACAGTAAAATTCCTATATAAAGACCACCTTTGCGACTGTTCAAAAGTGGTCTTAAAGTCCCAAAGGTGGTCTCCAAGTAGAAAGACAAAGAAAATGAACCTTCTAAATATGTTTTTAAAAGCATCATTTGTCTTAATAATTTTAGGTGGTCTTAATAGCAGAATTTTACTATATATAGTAAAATGTACATTTGAGAGATATATAGGACATGATCCAAAACTGTCTTTTAACATGTAGTGTTATAGGGAGACTTCACTGTACTATTTCTAGTGCACAGAATTTGTCATTTCTCACAAATTATCATATCGGAGAATAAGCTGGTGGTGACAAAACTTCAAAAGAAGGACTGCATTAAATTAAAGTGATATCTGGTATGCTACATACATAGACGGTGTTGTTGTCTCAATACTCCACAGCTGCAAAGGAACACTATTTAACCATTTTTAGCTCACCGTCACGTAGTGACGAGGTGAGCTTTTGGGATCACTTTTTGTCCGTCGTCCGTCGTGCGTGCGTGCGTGCGTCCGTCCGTGCGTGCGTGCGTAAACAATTTCTTTAAACGACATCTCCTCCTAAACCACTGATTGGATTTTGACCAAACTTCACAGGAATGATCCTTAGGTGGTCCCCTTTCAAAGTTGTTCAAATGGTTCCGGTCCGTTGATTATCTAGGTCACAGGAGCCGAAAATAGATTTTTTTCACCAAAAACTTAAAAAATCTTCTTCTCTGAAACCACAAGGCCCAGGTCTTTGATATTTGGTATGAAGCTTCATCTAGTGGACCCCTACCAAGATTGTTCAAATTATAGTGCTGGGGCCAAAAATGCCCCCGCCCCGGGGCCCTTTGGTTTTACATAGGCTTATATAGGGAAAATCTATAAAAATCTTCTTCTCTGAAACCACAAGGCCCAGGACTTTGATATTTGGTATGAAGCTTCATCTAGTGGACCCCTACCAAGATTGTTCAAATTATAGTGCTGGGACAAAAAATGCCCCCGCCACGGGGCCCTTTGGTTTTACATTGGCTTATATAGGGAAAATCTTTAAAAATCTTCTTCTCTGAAACCACAATGCCCAGGTCTTTGCTATTTGGTATGAAGCTTCATCTAATGGACCCCTACCAAAATTGTTCAAATGATAGTGCTGGGGCCAAAAATGCCCTCGCCCCCGGGCCCTTTGGTTTTACATGGGCTTATATAGGGAAAATCTTTACAAATCTTCTTCTCTGAAACCACAAGGGTCAGGACTTTGATATTTGGTATGAAGCTTCATCTAGTGGACCCCTACCAAGATTGTTCAAATTATAGTGCTGGGGCAAAAAATGCCCCCGTCCCGGGGCCCTTTGGTTTAACATAGGCTTATATAGGGAAAATCTTTAAAAATCTTCTTCTCTGAAACTGTTGTGGACTCTCCACAATAACTAGCTAGCTTAGAACTGGAACATTGTCTTAAATGTATTTTTAGTAACCCTTGGGAAATCCCAGGCATGTTTATAAATAGTTTAAAGTTAAATGACGTCAACGTCAAAATGACGTTGTCGTCAAGGTCAAATGACGTTGACAAGGAGGTTTTTAGGACATTGGTAACTGTTTGATGAAGTCTTGATGAAGTAAAGAAGAAACTGGACAATTTAATTAAATTTAAGGAGTTTAAGGAGTTCTTGGACAGCCAGAAACTGTATAGACATTGGAAAACTACTGAGGCTTTGTCAAGAACCCTTAGAAACTTCAGGAAAACTTCTATTTGAGACAAAACAGTAACTTTTATTAATATTTATAATCTGCTTTTTCTATGTGTCATTGTATTTATGACAAAATTAATTAACATTTTAACTGGAAAGACATTCTTACTTATTGTGTTTGCCACAGAAACCGCAAGGCCCAGGACTTTGATATTTAGAACGAAGCTTCATCTAATGGACCTCTACCAAGATTGTTCAAATTATAGCCCTTGGGCCAAAAAATGCCCCCGCTCCAGGGCCCTTTGGTTTAACATAGACTTATATAGGAAAAATCTTTAAAAATCTTCTTCTCTGAAACCACAATGCCTAGGTCTTTTATATTTGGTATGAAGCTTCATCTAAAGGACCCCTAACAAGATTATTCAAATTATAGTGCTGAGGCCAAAAAATGTCCCCTCCCCGGGGCCGTTTGGTTTTACATAGGCTTATATAGGGAAAATCTTTAAAAATCATCTTCTCTGAAACGGCAAGGCCCAGGACTTTGATATTTGGTATGAAGCTTCATCTAGTGGACCCCTACCAAGATTGTTCAAATTATAGCCCTTGGGCTAAAAATGCCCCCGCTCCCGGGCCCTTTGGTTTTACATCGACTTATATAGGGAAAATCTTTAAAAATCTTCTTCTCTGAAACCACAAGGCCTAGGTCTTTTATATTAGGTATGAAGCTTCTTCTAAAGGACCCCTACCAAGATGATTCAAATTATAGTGCTGGGGCCAAAAGTGGCCCTGCCTTGGGGCCATTTGGTTTTACATAGGCTTATATAGGGATAATCTTTAAAAATCTTCTCTGAAACCACAAGGCCCAGGACTTTGATATTTGGTATGAAGCTTCATCTAATGGACCTCTACCAAGATTGTTCAATTTATAGCCCTGGGGCCAGAAATGCCCCCGCTGTTGGGCCCTATGGTTTTACATAGACTAATATAGGGAAAATCTTTAAAAATCTTCTTCTTTGAAACCACAAGGCCTGGGTCTTTGATATTTGGTATGAAGCTGCATCTAGTGGACCTCTATCAAGATTATTCAAATTATAGCCCTGATACCAAAAATGTCCCCGCTTCGGGGCCCTTTGGTTTTACATAGACTTATATAGGGAAATCTTTAAAAATCTTCTCTGAAACTGCAAGGCCAAGGCCTTTGATATTTAGTATGGAGCTTTATCTAGTGGACCTCTACCAAGATTGTTCAAATTATACCCCTGGGGCCACAAATGCCCCCACCCCGGGGCCCTTTGGTTTTACATAGATTTATATAGCCCCGGGGCCATTTGGTTTTGCATAGGCTTATGTAGGGAATATCTTTAAAAAAAATCTTCTTCTCTGAAACCGCAAGGCCCAGGTCTTTGATATTTGATGTGTAGCTTCATCTAGTGGACCTTTGCCAAGATTGTTCAAATTATAGCCTTTGTTGATGTTTGGAATGAAGCTTCACCTTTAAGACCTCCCTCAACATTATGCACATTAAAGCCCTGGGGCCAATAATGGCCCTCTCTGAGGCCCACTTGTTACACTATGGATCAGGTGAGCGATCCAGGGCCATCATGGCCCTCTTGTTTTATTTATATATCCTTCAAAATATCAAAATTGTGAAAAAAGTATTATCTGAAAAAACAATGTCACTCTTAACCCTTGTACTGCTGAATATTTACTTATGCCACACCCACAATGGATTATCAACCAATCAGATTACTTGATGCAAATATTTGCAACAAATTAATAAACTGAATGTCAAACAATGAAGATCCTGATCAGATGGCTTCTTCAGAAGCCATCTGATCTGGATCTACATTGTTTGAAAAATAAGACACATCTGGGCTCAGAAGGACAAGTGTTTAGCACAATGTGCCAGTTCCTGAGAAAATGACACTTATCACGAAGGCTCAGGGCTCACTGCATGGCTTGTCCGAGCCCCTGTTGTTTGCCTATGTGATAAATATGTTTTCCTCATGAATGGCAAATATTCGCCCCGTCCATCGGGGCTTGGAGAAATAGATGGGCTGCATGGTGCTTCCACACAGAGCTGAAACTGATCACAGGTGAGTACTGGTAAACAGCTTAGAAGGACTAAACCTTCCCAGGCAAAGTGGTGTGAGTCAGACCGTCCGACGCATATAAGCCTTATGGATTCATTTGGTGGCAGGGCTTGAGATGTCATTTCATCTCATGGTCAGGTAAAAGTCCCACAAAATTGGAAGCAACATCTCCAAAATGACCAAAATAGTGTCGAGAGGGAAGTTAGACCTCAATTCAAACAAACAAACAAATGAATGGCAAATATGGTTTGACAGAATAGCTCCGGTAAGGCTTTATTTTCATCCAAAAAGTACTGATATTTTTCTTATTTCTGCACAAAAACATACGTAGGGGGTTCTCATAAGAGGCGCCTTCTAATGAGTACCCACAACATACATTTTCACACAGAAATTCTTATTTCTGCACAAAAATGTATGTTGAGGGTACTCATTAGAAGTGCCTCACTGAGGTGTTTCTTATGAGTACCCACAACATTTTCATACAGAAATTCTTTTTTCTGCATGAAAATGTATGTTGTGGGTACTCATTAGAAGCACCACACTGAGGCACTCTAATGTTTGTTTTGTTTGATTTGAGCTTACACTGTATAGGTCATTTTGGATACGTTACTTCCAATTTTGTGGGACTTTTACCTTACATTGAGATGAAATGACATCTCAAGCCCTGTTGCCCAATGAAACCAATAAGGTTAATTATAAGCATGGGCAACCCGACTCGCACCACTTTGCCTTAGATTCTCTAAGCTGTTTACCAGTACTCGTGTGCAGTCTGTTTCAGCTGTGCGTGAAAGCATCATGCAGCCCATCTATTTCGTCAAGCCCCGATGGGCAGGGGCCGACTCTTCCAAGAGTACCCACAACATGTGTTCATGCAGAAATTCCTATTTCTGCATGAAAACATACGTTGTGGGTACTCATTAGAAGTGGCTTACTGAGGTACATTTTCTGCAAAAAGACATATAGGGAACATAATTCAGATAATGCTGAGGGTGCCTTTTTCAAGTGTCACCTAAAATATTTATTAGTTCTGTAGCTAGGTGGTTTTGTTACTTGTGTTTTCCTCTTTTCAGATAAGTGCTAAACATGCTGAACTTCACAAGGCCTACAAAGAAACTCAGGAAAAACTAAAACAGGTACTGAAAAATTGTAACAGGTATAATTGTAATATTTCAGACAGGTAATTTTTAAGTTTGATTTAAATTTAAAGACTATTTCAACTGTCTTGTGCCATTCAATGCATTCTGAACCTAGTCACAATTTCTACTGTCTTGTGTCCGTCAGTGCATTCTGAACCTGGTCACAGTTTCTACTGTCCTGTGTCCGTCAGTGCATTCTGAACCTGGTCACAGTTTCTACTGTCCTGTGTCAGTCAGTGCATTCTGAACCTGGTCACAGTTTCTACTGTCCTGTGTCAGTCAGTGCATTCTGAACCTGGTCACAGTTTCTACTGTCCTGTGTCAGTCAGTGCATTCTGAACCTGGTCACAGTTTCTACTGTCCTGTGTCAGTCAGTGCATTCTGAACCTAGTCACAATTTCTACTGTCCTGTGTCCGTCAGTGCATTCTGAACCTGGTCACAGTTTCTTCTGTCCTGTGTCCGTCAGTGCATTCTGAACCTGGTCACAGTTTCCACTGTCCTGTGTCAGTCAGTGCATTCTGAACCTAGTCACAATTTCTACTGTCCTGTGTCCGTCAGTGCATTCTGAACCTGGTCACAGTTTCTACTGTCCTGTGTCAGTCAGTGCATTCTGAACCTGGTCACAGTTTCTACTGTCCTGTGTCAGTCAGTGCATTCTGAACCTGGTCACAGTTTCTTCTGTCCTGTGTCAGTCAGTGCATTCTGAACCTGGTCACAGTTTCTACTGTCCTGTGTCAGTCAGTGCATTCTGAACCTGGTCACAGTTTCTACTGTCCTGTGTCAGTCAGTGCATTCTGAACCTGGTCACAGTTTCTACTGTCCTGTGTCAGTCAGTGCATTCTGAACCTGGTCACAGTTTCTACTGTCCTGTGTCAGTCAGTGCATTCTGAACCTGGTCACAATTTCTACTGTCCTGTGTCCGTCAGTGCATTCTGAACCTGGTCACAGTTTCTTCTGTCCTGTGTCCGTCAGTGCATTCTGAACCTGGTCACAGTTTCTACTGTCCTGTGTCAGTCAGTGCATTCTGAACCTGGTCACAGTTTCTACTGTCCTGTGTCCGTCAGTGCATTCTGAACCTGGTCACAGTTTCTACTGTCCTGTGTCAGTCAGTGCATTCTGAACCTGGTCACAGTTTCTACTGTCCTGTGTCAGTCAGTGCATTCTGAACCTGGTCACAGTTTCTACTGTCCTGTGTCAGTCAGTGCATTCTGAACCTGGTCACAGTTTCTACTGTCCTGTGTCAGTCAGTGCATTCTGAACCTGGTCACAGTTTCTACTGTCCTGTGTCAGTCAGTGCATTCTGAACCTAGTCACAATTTCTACTGTCCTGTGTCAGTCAGTGCATTCTGAACCTGGTCACAGTTTCTACTGTCCTGTGTCAGTCAGTGCATTCTGAACCTGGTCACAGTTTCTTCTGTCCTGTGTCAGTCAGTGCATTCTGAACCTGGTCACAGTTTCTACTGTCCTGTGTCAGTCAGTGCATTCTGAACCTGTCACAGTTTCTACTGTCCTGTGTCAGTCAGTGCATTCTGAACCTGGTCACAGTTTCTACTGTCCTGTGTCAGTCAGTGCATTCTGAACCTGGTCACAATTTCTACTGTCCTGTGTCCGTCAGTGCATTCTGAACCTGGTCACAGTTTCTACTGTCCTGTGTCAGTCAGTGCATTCTGAACCTGGTCACAGTTTCTACTGTCCTGTGTCCGTCAGTGCATTCTGAACCTGGTCACAGTTTCTACTGTCCTGTGTCAGTCAGTGCATTCTGAACCTGGTCACAGTTTCTACTGTCCTGTGTCAGTCAGTGCATTCTGAACCTGGTCACAGTTTCTACTGTCCTGTGTCAGTCAGTGCATTCTGAACCTGGTCACAGTTTCTACTGTCCTGTGTCAGTCAGTGCATTCTGAACCTGGTCACAGTTTCTACTGTCCTGTGTCAGTCAGTGCATTCTGAACCTGGTCACATTTGGAATTGTATTTTGTCATTCAGTGCATTTTGAACCTGGTCACAATTTCTACTTTCCTGTTTCATTCAATGCATTCTGAACCTGGTCACAATTTCTACTGTTCTATGTCATTCAGTGCATTCTGTACCTAGTCACAATCTTTACTGTTTTGTGCCATTTGAACCTTGCCATTTGTGATGATCAACAGTATACAGCTGACAGATTGCAAGTAACGATAGTTAAATGGAAGAGAAATACAATGTAATCCCTTTGTAAGGTCCAGCTTTGTCAAATTTCAAAAGTGGCCTTTAAGACCTTTTTGAACATTTCTAAAGTTGGTTCTTTCCAGAGGACATGTGATATAGAAAACACACACAAAAAATTCAACAAACCTGACACCTTTCAAATATATTTTTAAAAAAAGAATAAGTGTTAATTTCAGCTGGTTAGCTCGGCTGTTTTCAAAGAAAACGACGAAGTATTGTCATAGCTCTTGTGTTGTCGTCATGCAAAAACTTGGACATTTCGTAATATCTCTGTCATTGCTGAACATATTTACTTGAAACTCGGACTAGTTGTTAATTATGAAAAGGGGAACTCATACCAATAGGTGAGGTAACCCTGAAAATATTTTTGGCACTGTTATGCCCCTTTTTCGACTTAAAATTTTGTGTCGTCGTTATGCAAAAACTTGGTCATTTTGTAATATCTCTGCCATTACTGAACATATTTACTTGAAACTCAGACTAGTTGTCCATTTAATACTTCAATTTTAGCTCGGCTGTTTTCGAAGAAAACTACAAGGTATTGTCATAGCTCTGGCATCGGCGCCATGCAAAAATGTGGACATTTTGTAATATCATTACTGAACATATTTACTTGAAGCTCTGACTAGTTGTTCATTATGAAAAGGGAAACTCATACCAATAGGTGAGGTAACCCTCAAAATATTTTTGGCACAGTTATGCCCCTTGTTCGACTTAGAATTTTGTTTCGTCGTCGTGCAAAAACTTGGACATTTTGTAATATCTCTGTCATTGCTGAACATATTTACTTGAAACTCCGACTAGTTGTTCATTATGAAAAGGGGAACTCATACCAATAGGTGTGGTAACCTTCAAAATATTTTTGGCACAGTTATGCCCCTTTTTTCGACATACAATTTAGCTTGAATCTCGAACTAGTTGTTCATTTTGAAAAGGGGCTGCGGCCGAGCGTTGGCACCCGCATGTGGTGCTCTTGTTTTATATCAGGCTCATACTTTTACACAAATGTCTAAAGGGTGGTGCCAGCATCCAGCAGATGACCTTATTCCCCCAGCTGGGCACTGTAGAAATCATCATTTATTGGGGTTTCAGACCCTTACTGCAAAAGCTGACATTTATAAGGAATTGTTCTTCCCGCGATCCATTAGAGATTGGAATGCCTTTTCTGATTCAATTATTTCGACAGCTGAAGTTGCTGAGATTGTGTAGCTAAGTTTGCCTCATTGGTTAGAGCTAGAGACTAACTTCCCATATCACAGGTCCTGGTGTATGAATGTCATCTGACGTGTCACCAGTATCAATTCTGATTCTGATTCAGAATTTTGCTGTATTTTCAACATTATTGGAGATTTCCCATTGATCCAGGCAGACTGAATTGAGGTGACAGTAAACTGTAGATGTACAATAATAATGCTATCATTCAAACCTACAAATAATTTTAAATCTTTTGAGTCTCTTCCGTTTAGTGTTTGTTTCGGAGTTTAATGGCCCAGTCAACACTATTTAGATCATATCAAGCTGGTCAGTTTACCTATCCACAGGTTTCCTGGGCAGGCTTATATGTAAGCGGTTAACCAGCACAGTGCACAGTCTTTTACCAGAAACTGACAACTGCCCTCCTTGAATCAGTGGAAAGAGGAGATCCACTGTAGAAAAGATTTCATGATCAACCTCCACTGTCCTGTGTCAGTCAGTGCATTCTGAACCTAGTCACAATTTCTACTGTCCTGTGTCAGTCAGTGCATTCTGAACCTGGTCACAGTTTCTACTGTCCTGTGTCAGTCAGTGCATTCTGAACCTGGTCACAGTTTCTACTGTCCTGTGTCAGTCAGTGCATTCTGAACCTGGTCACAGTTTCTACTGTCCTGTGTCAGTCAGTGCATTCTGAACCTGGTCACAGTTTCTACTGTCCTGTGTCAGTCAGTGCATTCTGAACCTGGTCACAGTTTCTACTGTCCTGTGTCAGTCAGTGCATTCTGAACCTGGTCACATTTGGAATTGTATTTTGTCATTCAGTGCATTTTGAACCTGGTCACAATTTCTACTTTCCTGTTTCATTCAATGCATTCTGAACCTGGTCACAATTTCTACTGTTCTATGTCATTCAGTGCATTCTGTACCTAGTCACAATCTTTACTGTTTTGTGCCATTTGAACCTTGCCATTTGTGATGATCAACAGTATACAGCTGACAGATTGCAAGTAACGATAGTTAAATGGAAGAGAAATACAATGTAATCCCTTTGTAAGGTCCAGCTTTGTCAAATTTCAAAAGTGGCCTTTAAGACCTTTTTGAACATTTCTAAAGTTGGTTCTTTCCAGAGGACATGTGATATAGAAAACACACACAAAAAATTCAACAAACCTGACACCTTTCAAATATATTTTTAAAAAAAGAATAAGTGTTAATTTCAGCTGGTTAGCTCGGCTGTTTTCAAAGAAAACGACGAAGTATTGTCATAGCTCTTGTGTTGTCGTCATGCAAAAACTTGGACATTTCGTAATATCTCTGTCATTGCTGAACATATTTACTTGAAACTCGGACTAGTTGTTAATTATGAAAAGGGGAACTCATACCAATAGGTGAGGTAACCCTGAAAATATTTTTGGCACTGTTATGCCCCTTTTTCGACTTAAAATTTTGTGTCGTCGTTATGCAAAAACTTGGTCATTTTGTAATATCTCTGCCATTACTGAACATATTTACTTGAAACTCAGACTAGTTGTCCATTTAATACTTCAATTTTAGCTCGGCTGTTTTCGAAGAAAACTACAAGGTATTGTCATAGCTCTGGCATCGGCGCCATGCAAAAATGTGGACATTTTGTAATATCATTACTGAACATATTTACTTGAAGCTCTGACTAGTTGTTCATTATGAAAAGGGAAACTCATACCAATAGGTGAGGTAACCCTCAAAATATTTTTGGCACAGTTATGCCCCTTGTTCGACTTAGAATTTTGTTTCGTCGTCGTGCAAAAACTTGGACACTTTGTAATATCTCTGTCATTGCTGAACATATTTACTTGAAACTCCGACTAGTTGTTCATTATGAAAAGGGGAACTCATACCAATAGGTGTGGTAACCTTCAAAATATTTTTGGCACAGTTATGCCCCTTTTTTATGCCCCCAACTTCGAAGAAGTTGTGGGGGCATATTGGTTTTGCCCTGTTCGTCCGTCCGTCCTTCCATCCTTCCGTCCTTCCGTCCTTACGTCCGTCCCACTTTTTACTGCATAGCATAACTTTAGAACCATGGGTGCTAGGTTTTTGAAATTTCATATATGGATTCCTCATGAAAAAATAATTGACCCGTGTTTTTTTTCTCGTCAGGATTATGCCCCTTTTTTGAGTTATGCCCCTTTGCAAAAAATACTATGAAATCTTGTAAGCAAGATATCTCAAAAACTGTTTGAGCTATTGCCCTGAAACTTTACATGCTGGTTGGGGATGATGAGTAGATGAACTGATTAACTTTTGAAAAAAATCCGAAATTTTTTTCTTGAGTTATGGCCCTTTGAAATTTTTCGCGTTTTAAGTTTGTAAGCAAGATATCCAAAAAAACTATTTGAGGTTTTTCCCCGAAACTTCACAGACTTGTCGGGGATGATGAGTAGATGAACTGATCAACTTTTGAAAAAAATCCGATTTTTTTTTCTTGAGTTATGGCCCTTTGATTTTTTTCGTGTTTTCAGCTTGTAAGCAAGATATCTCAATAATTGTTTGAGCGATTGCCCTGCAACTTTACAAGCTGGTTTGGGATGATGTGTAGATGAACTGATTAACTGTTGAAAAAAAATCCTATATTTTTTTCTTGAGTTATGGCCCTTTGAAATTTTTCGCGTTTTAAGTTTGTAAGCAAGATATCTCAAAAACTATATGAGGTTTTTCCCCAAAACTTCATAGACTGGTTGGGTATGATGAGTAGATGAACTGATTAACTTTTGAAAAAAATCCAATTTTTTTTTCTTGAGTTATGGCCCTTTGATTTTTTTCGTGTTTTCAGCTTGTAAGCAAGATATCTCAAAAATTGTTTGAGCTATTGCCCTGAAACTTTACAGGCTGGTTGGGGATGATGAGTAGATGAACTGATTAACTTTTGAAAAAAATCCGAAATTTTTTTCTTGAGTTATGGCCCTTTGAAATTTTTCGCGTTTTGGCGTCCTTCCGTCCTTACGTCCGTCCCACTTTTTACTGCATAGCATAACTTTAGAACCATGGGTGCTAGGTTTTTGAAATTTCATATATGGATTCCTCATGCAAAAATAATTGACCCGTGTTTTTTTTCTCGTCAGGATTATGCCCCTTTTTTGAGTTATGCCCCTTTGCAAAAAATACTATGAAATCTTGTAAGCAAGATATCTCAAAAACTGTTTGAGCTATTGCCCTGAAACTTACATGCTGGTTGGGGATGATGAGTAGATGAACTGATTAACTTTTGAAAAAAATCCGAAATTTTTTTCTTGAGTTATGGCCCTTTGAAATTTTTCGCGTTTTAAGTTTGTAAGCAAGATATCTAAAAAAACTATTTGAGGTTTTTCCCCGAAACTTCACAGACTTGTCGGGGATGATGAGTAGATGAACTGATCAACTTTTGAAAAAAATCCGATTTTTTTTTCTTGAGTTATGGCCCTTAGATTTTTTTCGTGTTTTCAGCTTGTAAGCAAGATATCTCAATAATTGTTTGAGCGATTGCCCTGCAACTTTACAAGCTGGTTTGGGATGATGTGTAGATGAACTGATTAACTGTTGAAAAAAAATCCTATATTTTTTTCTTGAGTTATGGCCCTTTGAAATTTTTCGCGTTTTAAGTTTGTAAGCAAGATATCTCAAAAACTATATGAGGTTTTTCCCCAAAACTTCACAGACTGGTTGGGTATGATGAGTAGATGAACTGATTAACTTTTGAAAAAAATCCAATTTTTTTTTCTTGAGTTATGGCCCTTTGATTTTTTTCGTGTTTTCAGCTTGTAAGCAAGATATCTCAAAAATTGTTTGAGCTATTGCCCTGAAACTTTACAGGCTGGTTGGGGATGATGAGTAGATGAACTGATTAACTTTTGAAAAAAATCCGAAATTTTTTTCTTGAGTTATGGCCCTTTGAAATTTTTCGCGTTTTGGCATATTGGTTTTGCCCTGTTCGTCCGTCCGTCCTTCCGTCCTTACGTCCGTCCCACTTTTTACTGCATAGCATAACTTTAGAACCATGGGTGCTAGGTTTTTGAAATTTCATATATGGATTCCTCATGAAAAAATAATTGACCCGTGTTTTTTTTCTCGTCAGGATTATGCCCCTTTTTTGAGTTATGCCCCTTTGCAAAAAATACTATGAAATCTTGTAAGCAAGATATCTCAAAAACTGTTTGAGCTATTGCCCTGAAACTTTACATGCTGGTTGGGGATGATGAGTAGATGAACTGATTAACTTTTGAAAAAAATCCGAAATTTTTTTCTTGCGTTATGGCCCTTTGAAATTTTTCGCGTTTTAAGTTTGTAAGCAAGATATCTAAAAAACTATTTGAGGTTTTTCCCCGAACTTCACAGACTTGTCGGGGATGATGAGTAGATGAACTGATCAACTTTTGAAAAAAATCCGATTTTTTTTCTTGAGTTATGGCCCTTAGATTGTTTTCGTGTTTTCAGCTTGTAAGCAAGATATCTCAATAATTGTTTGAGCGATTGCCCTGCAACTTTACAAGCTGGTTTGGGATGATGTGTAGATGAACTGATTAACTGTTGAAAAAAAATCCTATATTTTTTTCTTGAGTTATGGCCCTTTGAAATTTTTCGCGTTTTAAGTTTGTAAGCAAGATATCTCAAAAACTATATGAGGTTTTTCCCCAAAACTTCACAGACTGGTTGGGTATGATGAGTAGATGAACTGATTAACTTTTGAAAAAAATCCAATTTTTTTTTCTTGAGTTATGGCCCTTTGATTTTTTTCGTGTTTTCAGCTTGTAAGCAAGATATCTCAAAAATTGTTTGAGCTATTGCCCTGAAACTTTACAGGCTGGTTGGGGATGATGAGTAGATGAACTGATTAACTTTTGAAAAAAATCCGAAATTTTTTTCTTGAGTTATGGCCCTTTGAAATTTTTCGCGTTTTAAGTTTGTAAGCAAGATATCTAAAAAACTATTTTAGGTTTTTCCCCGAAACTTCACAGACTGGTCAGGGATGATGAGTAGATGATTAACTACAGTTCTCGTGTAATTTCAGCATTACAGCCACATAAAAACAAGATATCTCAATTACTGTTAGGGACAAGCAGTGTTAGGGTCAAGCAGTTGGGGGCATTGTGTTTCATGAACACTGGCTCTAGTTCGACATACAATTTAGCTTGAATCTCGAACTAGTTGTTCATTTTGAAAAGGGGCTGCGGCCGAGCGTTGGCACCCGCATGTGGTGCTCTTGTTTTATATCAGGCTCATACTTTTACACAAATGTCTAAAGGGTGGTGCCAGCATCCAGCAGATGACCTTATTCCCCCAGCTGGGCACTGTAGAAATCATCATTTATTGGGGTTTCAGACCCTTACTGCAAAAGCTGACATTTATAAGGAATTGTTCTTCCCGCGATCCATTAGAGATTGGAATGCCTTTTCTGATTCAATTATTTCGACAGCTGAAGTTGCTGAGATTGTGTAGCTAAGTTTGCCTCATTGGTTAGAGCTAGAGACTAACTTCCCATATCACAGGTCCTGGTGTATGAATGTCATCTGACGTGTCACCAGTATCAATTCTGATTCTGATTCAGAATTTTGCTGTATTTTCAACATTATTGGAGATTTCCCATTGATCCAGGCAGACTGAATTGAGGTGACAGTAAACTGTAGATGTACAATAATAATGCTATCATTCAAACCTACAAATAATTTTAAATCTTTTGAGTCTCTTCCGTTTAGTGTTTGTTTCGGAGTTTAATGGCCCAGTCAACACTATTTAGATCATATCAAGCTGGTCAGTTTACCTATCCACAGGTTTCCTGGGCAGGCTTATATGTAAGCGGTTAATCAGCACAGTGCACAGTCTTTTACCAGAAACTGACAACTGCCCTCCTTGAATCAGTGGAAAGAGGAGATCCACTGTAGAAAAGATTTCATGATCAACCTCCATGAAAGACTTCTTTGGACTCGACAGGTATCAAACCCGCGACCTGCTGATCCCCAGTCAGACTGAGTACATAACTATCCTAAATTATTCATACAACCATGGCTATTAAACTATCAAAGCCTGTATGTATATTGAACTTTGCACAAAAATAACAACAACAAAAACTTTGTGGTCCATTATGTAAAAATAGTTCCAGATAAGAAGAGATCAAGAGGATCTGTTTTGGATAATTTTTCTAATTTTTTGATCAAACTATTTGATGTGGGTACTTGTTAGAATCGCCTCGTCAAAGAAATCAATACTAAAGGTCCCTAGCTTGTATGTGACTTATTATTTCTAGGCCCAAGAACAAAGTGAGAAGATTGATGAAGAGATGGACAAACTAACAGAAATAGAGACATCAGAAAATCAAGGGTAAGTAATAGAGGCATTCATGGTACTGGCCATTTCACACCAAATTTATGAAACAGGCTGGGCATTTGGATGTGCGTCCTAACTAGTGATCCAAAGTCCATGGGTTCAATACCCTCCTGGTCTGGCAATAGTTAAGCTGGCTGAATTGAGCATTTGTTGGGCACAGGTGCTCAGACACACATCTTAGTTAGATGGGGCTCATATTGTCACTGGGAAATTGCACTTGGGAATATAATATGACTGATTGAATAACGTAAAAAAATGTGATGGTATGGTCTGCAATAGACTGTCATCATCACATAAGGTCATTGGCTGGTATTAGGTTTAACCCAGCTCATGGTGCTTACCACATCCAGCAAAAACGCCACAACCTCCTTATAACACGGTTCGTTACAACAACACAGTTATGGATCCCAAAAACGTATAGGTTATATATATAAAAATGACCATATATGGTCTAAACTATATCTTAACTATAATATGGTTATGGATACAACACGATTTCAAGATGGATCCCAAAAACATATTAGTTATATATAGAAAAATGACCATATTTGGTCATTTTTCTGTGTAACCTATACATTTTTTTTAATATAACATGGTTGTTGAACACAATTTTTGCTTTGAACCCCATTAATAGTGTTATAAAGAGGTTGGGGTGTAGTATACTTTTTAGGCCCCCAAGTTTGAAGAAGTTGTGGGGGCATATTGCTTTTGCTTTGTTCATCCATCCATCCATCCATCCATCCATCCATCTGCCAAACTCTATACGATGTATCATATCTCGGAACAGTATATGCTAGGTTTCTGAAATTTCATACGTGAATTACTTATGAAAAAATAGGTGACCCATATTATTTTTCTTTTCAGTCAGGCATCTTTTTTCAGAGTACAGACTTAGGCATTATTGCACAGGAAAACCTTGTAAGCAAAATATCTCAAGAACCGCTTGGGCTAGGCTAAATAAATTTTGCAGGCTGTTTGGAACCAATTTGAAAATGACCTGATTAAATTTTGGATAATTTTTATGAAAAACTGAAAGCAAAATATTTCAAGAACTGCTTGGGCTAGGCTCTAGAAATTTTGTAGTCTGTTTGGAACCATTTTGAAGATGATCTGATGAATGTATAGTTTTATCAAAGATTGGCCAAATTATGCCCCATTGCAGACAGGTATTTTGTTAATGAAAAGCTTGGAAGCAAAAATAGCTGAAGAACCACATGGACTAGACTCTTGAAATTTTGCAGGTGGTTTGGAAGTAATTTGAAGATGATCTGATTAGATTTATATACAAATACGACAAAATTATGCCCCTTTGTGGACTGAGGTATTTTGGCATAGGCAAAGTTTGTTACCAAATATCTCAAAAACTGCATGGCCTAGGCTCTAGAAATTTTGCAGGCAGTTTAGAAGCAAAGAAAAGATGCTCTGAATAAAACATGATAAATTTTGGTACAACTTTATGACAATTTTGCAAAATTATTCCCCTTTGTGAACTCGGGCATTTTGGCGCTGGAAAAAGATTGTAAGCAAAATATCTTAAGGACGGCATGGCCCTTGTAATTTCACAGGCTGTTTGGAACCAATGGGAAGATGACCTGATTAAATTTTAATTTAATTTAACCTATTTTGTACCGAAAACCCCAAAACGGGTACCCTGGCAAATAGTGCAGGCCCAGATCAGACGTCTGATCAGGGATTAGACTATTTGCAAAAAGTTCAGCCATTTTCCAAATCAATTTTGAAGAAAACCCAGCCTCATACCCCTAAATTATATGAGGTGGAAGATTCCATTTGGTACAAAAAGGGTTAATACAGACTTGACCAAATATTGCCCCTTTTTGGACTTATATTATATCGGCATCTTAACAAAGGGAAAAAAAACAACAAAAAAAAAAACTTGTAAGCAAAGTATTTCAAGAACTGCATGGCCTAGGCTCTAGAAATTTTGCAGGCAGTTTGGAACCAAAGGAAAGATGTCCTGAATAAATTTTGGTACAATTTAATGAAAATTTGGTAAAATTATTGCCTTCGTGGACTCAGGCATTTTGGCACAGGATAAAGCTTATAAGCAAAATATCTCGAGGACCGCATGGGCTAAGCGTCTTCAAATTTTGCTGGCAGTTTGAAGCTAATGTGAAACTGATCTGAGTAAATCTTGTAAAATTTTATGAAACATTGACCAAGTTATGTCCCTTTGTGGACTTAGATAAGCTTGTGAGTAAAATATCTCATGAACCACAAGGTCTATGCTCTTGAAAATGTGCAGGCTGTTTGGAACCAATGTGATGATGATCTGATTAAATTTTGGTATAATTTTGTAAAAAATTGACAAAATTATGCCCCTTTGTGGACTTAGACATTTTAACCTTGTATGCAATATATCTCAGAAACCTGTTTAAGTTATTGCCTTGAAACTTCACAGGCTGATAATGATAAGATGACCTGATCTACTTTTGAAAAAGTTATGGCCCTTTGAAATTTTTGCATTTTAAATTTTTAAGAATAATACCTCTAAATTATTTGAGCTATTGTCTTGAAAGGCTGATAGGGGATGGTGAGTAGATGACCTGATTAACCTTTAAAAATATCTAAATTTTATTTTCTTGAGTAATGGCCTTTTGAAAATTTCGGCATTTTAACCTTGTAAGTAAGATATTTCAAAACCTGTTTAAGCTATTACCTTGCATTACAATAACATACCTGTGCATCATAATGCATTTAGTTTACATCTCCAAAACGGTCATGTTTTGATGAAAATTTGTGATATTATTCTTATTTATACTCAAAACATAGATTGTGGGTGCTCGTTAGAACCGCCTAACGAGTACCCCAGGGCTCTAGAAAATGTCGGTTTTCTGGTTCTGGGCCTAATTTGCCTTTCATAAACAGATTTTGACTTCAGAAGAAGATTAAAAAATCGGTCCATAATTCTATAACATTTAAAAAAAATCGGTTTGAAAATTTTCTCTAAATCATTATGTTGACCATTTGCCACTGATAATCCAAGCATGTATGCAAAAAACGCCTACAACACAAGGTGTTAGACTGGTTCATTATCTAACTGGGTGAAAATTGGACAAGTCCACGTCGGGTTCTTTGATCTTATCGCAGCCAAATTTGACCCGTGTGTCAAAATTATTAAACCATGAACACTGGCCTCAGGCGTTATCGGCAAGCTGGCAAGTTGAGAAAATTAGTCAAACGATACAGGACATACGCTAGTTTGTTTACACAAGTCATTAAATTATGGCTTACTATAGAACCGGTATTTGAATATAAAATTGTGTGTGTTTTTTTCACAGGGCGCAATTTTCAATACACACCTGTCATGTCTGAACATTGCCTTCGAGGGAAAATGCCTTATTTCACCCATTCTAAACAATATTTTTATGTCCCCAGTAGTGATAGCGGGGACATATTGTAATATATCAGCCACCACCATTTTGCTTGTTTATGAGTTGCTGGATGTTGCAACTTATACAGCAAGCATCACAGTCAAACTGGGTGTTTTAATCTAGTTTATAAATTTAAATAAACCGCTCTTTCAACTGTGAACTTCGATCGTTTGTCATTTCGCTGCTTTGTTCCACTTTGATCGGGCTTCCTGACACGGAAATCCGATATATGTCGCTATTCAGCAAAGGGACGGTAATCGGACAATGAATACCTAAGGTAAGACAGCCTAATGGCATTGTATCTGTGTTTATAAGCCTTAAAACCATCATTCTTTGCTGTCTGCAACTCGGTAAAGTTCTCTCGACGCCATTTTCGATAAATCTATGAAACCTTTCCATGTCCGACACTCTGATTGGCCCGCTTTGGCTGAGCTGACCAATCACAGCGCTCGTTTCCATATTGAAGACAGACTGTTCGCACGTGTCTCGTGCAGGACTCCTAGCAACCCTGGCGACTATATAAAGCCGGGTCTTGCCGCAGCGTCCCTTATGACACGGCATATCTCAAACTGTCAACAAGTCACCAAAATCGGTAAAAGAACTCAAAATGAGAGAGGTATGAAATCGGTTAAGTATTTTTACCGAGTTTTGAGTTTGAGACAGTTGCTACTGAGAGAGGTTCCATTAGACCATTGATAGGTTTATTTTTCTCTAAAGTTGACCGAATCTTAAGAAAGTTGCTTTTTACCGAATTTCGGCTCTTTACCGAATTTCGACCCTTTACCGAATTTGAGCTCTGTAATATTCACTTATAAATTGTGAAGTGCTAGGGTTAATTAGCCCTCTAGGCTGATAATTTATCTGTCTTAGAGTCCATGTTTAGCTTTTATTGAAGCACTTTGGGTCAAGAGAGAAGTTTTCCCAGGTGATTTTACCGAATGTCCCGTCCCTTTGTCGCTTAAACGACTTAAAATTCAGTGACTCGTATTTTGATGGAAATGTTTTTTCATTAGGTAACTTCTGTGAAGTTTTTTTGCAACATTAAAATAATTAAAGCTGTCTTAAATGTTCATTTCTTGTCTCTTTATTATACATGAAAGCGGAGATAAACCAGAATCAGGAGAACCCTGATTTTCTTGTAATGGTCAGATCCCTTTGACGCAAACCTCGGCATAATTACCCGGACTTCCTGACATTGTTAACTTGTGCAAAGGATCTGAACGTTACAACATTGTTTTTGTCCTGTCTGTTTGTTTGTTTGTTGGTTTGTACGTGGACAACTTTAACATTGGCCATAACTTTTGAACCAGTTGAGATAGAGCATTCATATTTGGCCTGAAGGTTCCTTGTGACAAGACCATCACATTCAAGCAAAAAAAATTGATCTGTGACCTTGACCTTTGACCTACTTAAAAGAAAAAAAATAACATTGGTCATAACTTTTGAATCACTTGAGATACAGCCTTCATATTTGACATGAATGTTTCTTGTGACAAAAGCTTTACATTCAGGCAAAAATTTTGACCTGTGACCTTGACCTTGACATTTGACCCACTTAAAATAAAAAAAATAACATTTTGGTCATAACCTTTGAACGGTTTGAGATAGAGCCCTCATATTTTGCATGTAGGTTCCTTGTGACAAGAGCTTTACATTCACGCAAAAAAGTTGACCTGTAACCTTGACCTTTGACCGACATAAAAGAAAAAGTTAACATTGGGTCATAACTTTGAACCTTTTGAGATACAGCCTTCATATTTAGCATGTAGGTTCCTTGTGACAAGAGCTTTACATGCATGCAAACATTTGACCCGTGATCTTGACCTTTGACCTACTTAAAAAAATAAACAATTTTGGTCATTACTTTCAAACCGTTTGGGATAGAGCCTTCATATTTGGCATGTAGGTTCCCTGTGATAAGAGCTTTAGTCATGCAAAATGTTTGGACCATGACCTTGACCTTTCACCTACTTAAAAGAAAAAATAAAATTGTTCATAACTTTTGAACCATTTAAGATAGAGCCTTTATATTTGGCATGTAGGTTCCTTGTGACAAGAGCTTTACATTCATGCAAATTGTTTTGACCTGCGACCTTGACCTACTTTTAAGAAAAAATATTATTGCTCATAACTTTTGAACCGTTTAAGATAGAGCTTTCATACTTGGCATGTAAGTTCCTTGTGTCAAGGGCTTCCCACACAAACAAAAATCTTGACCTGTGACCTTGCACTGTGAGCAACTTTGAATAAAAAATGACCATGCCAGGGGACATTAGGCTACATGTTCGTGTTTCACAAACACATCTTGTTATTTAAGAAATATGCTCCATTGAAACCAATAACATAAACCAGGTGTGTATTACGCCCTTGAATGAATTAAAATGAAACCGCATGATGTGATTTTCCGATCACGTGGCTTCAATATTGGTCGTCATTTGTAGACAAAGCGATTTGTTTCAGGCTTGTGTAATCGTGAAATATGTATTTATATTCTTTATAGCTCGGTTCGGCCATGTAAGATTTTCAATGACTATCGTTCGGTCATGTTTTGGTTCGAGATTAAAGAAATGTTTTTTGATTTTTTAACCCATTCAAAGCGATTTTTTTTTAAATACGCTCTATTAAAATTAGTGACATAAAACAGGTGTGTGTGTTACGTCCTTGACTGCATTAATGTGTATTGTGTAAACGGAAACTGTATGGCGTCATTTCCCGACCACATGGCTGCAAAATCGGTCGCCATTTGTAAACAAAGCAATTTGGGCAAAATAAAATGCGTGAAATAAGAAATATTTTAAAGGTTTATAAACTGACCATCGAACTGGTCTTTGACTGCCCCATGTCGGTTGTTTCCCTTTAGCCGTCTTCAGGTTCTGAGTGACCCGGATATTGGGAAAATGAAAGTAGATGAAATCTGGCATAGAACATGAAAGTAGATGAAATCGGAACGATGTGAGCAATAATTGCTGTTTATAATCGAGATACTGGTGCTCATATCCGTTGAAAGGTGTAAGAGCAACATTGGTATGTCATTCGTTCAGCTAATAACACATTTTGAAATGTGAATTGCCAAGGACGTTTACGGGAATTACCGAAACCGGTCGGCAATTTCCGTAATGTTTGGCGAAATCTCGCTGGACTGATTTGGATTCTTCAGTTGCTCGAACTCTGGAGTACCCATAACCTAAGTCTATGAGCAGAAATAAGGAAAATAATGTATACCCCCCCCCACCCCTTAACCCCAATTTTCTCTATATAAAGTTGGGTGTAAGGGAGTGTTCATTTCACAGACTTGTTTGTGTGATGGAAAGAGATATTTCAAAAACTGTTTAAGCTATTGTCTTGAATCTTGACAGGCTGATAGAGAATGATGCATAGATGACCTTGTCAAATTTTGAAATAAAAAATGAAAATATTTCTTCAGTCATGGTCATTTGAAAATTTTCGCATATAGGGTCAAGCATATGGTTAGGGACAATGTGTTTTACAAACACACCATTTCTAGTTAACAAAACAAATGAGTAAGTGTATTTAAATGTAATTTTTACAGTTGCAAATGTTGGCTCTGCTGATGTGTAAAATCGCCAATTTATTTTTCCACATCAGTGTTTGTAGACAGTTTTCACCTAAATATGATGATATGATCCCCTGGCCTTGAGGAAGACTGGGGTACATTGAATTTCATGCAGCCAGCCCGGGGGGCTCTGACCAGACTGCACCGATTGATTGATTGATTGATTGATTGATTGATTGATTTGGGTTTAACCACACATCAACCCCTGTGGGTCATTTTGTGTCATCTCCCAGAGAAAGGGAGAAAAGGGAGATAAAAGAGATAGTAAAGGAGATGAAAGTGAGAGACAGGGAGAGAAAGAGGAAAATGAAAGGAAGTGTAGAAACTGAAGAAATAACAACAATCCCCCTCTACCCTTACCTGCTGCAAGAAAGCAGTCTTTTCCCGACTGTAAGCCAATATCATTTGGGCACTTCATTGACCCATGATAAATGCCACCTTTGCCTCATACAACCACACCCAGACTGCACTGATATGTAGACTGATCAGAGTCTGTGCTAGCTGCAGATGCTATAAAACAGAATTTCTCATGATGTAGCCAATGCTCCATGATGATGATGATGATGATTTCTTGTTTAACGACGCATCAACCCTCTTTTTGGGTCATAAGCATCAATCGGTTAACCCTTTTTGTACCCAATGGAATCTTCCTCCTTATATATAGCAGGAATTCATTCCAAAATTTAGAGGTGTCAGGTTGTGTTGTCATCAAAATTTATTTGGAAAATGATTGAACTTTAAGCAAACAGTGGAGGCCCTGATCAGACGCCGCGTTATGCGGCGTCTGATCTGGGCAGGCACTGTTTGCCAGGGTACCCGTTTTGGGGTTTCTGGTACTAAATGGGTACCGGTAAATGATCAAAAGGTAAGCTCCTGCTACACTGTATTTTCAGTATCCTGCAGACATTACGTTCCCTGGTTGCAATGAATGAGAACTTAAAGAAACAAGAACAGGAGTTTAAGGCTCATTGTAAGGAGGAAATGACGAGATTAAAAGGCAACATTGAGAAATTGAAGTCAGAGACTGACTCAGAAATGTCTGAAGATAAGGTGAGTCTGTCATACCGGTATTTTTGAATTGTTTTCCAGGTTTTTAATGCATTTCTGTTATAACTTGGAGAAAGTGCTTTCTCTACATGAATTTATTTTTCTTTAACCCATAAGATGTTAATCATGACAATTGTTGTCTGCTTTGGTTTTGTCGTCTGCCGGTTACTTTAAAAGTCCTTTTTTGCAAACAGTGTGGACCCAGATCAGACTGCTCCTGTAGGAGCAGTCTGATCTGGGCCCACACTGTTTGTCTGTATGCAAAAATATTTTTAAAAATGTTTACTAGAAGATTCAGCAGACGACATAAGCAGACGACATTTTCAGACGTTTTTCTCGGCAGCTTAAGGGTTAAGAGTATAACCAAGCAGAATCTTTCTTCTTACACACCAGATAAGGAAATCCATAGTTTTAGCTTGGGATAGAAAATTCTGTTCTTACCCTGGTGTTCTTACCCAAAATCGAATATTCTCGTGTGTTTGATAAATGCACTGGTTGAATACAACCTTGTATGCGCAGTCATTTAGGTTGACGTCACAGCACAGTACGTGACATCACTAAACATCCCTGTAGTGTCATCACAATATGGCAAACGTCGGTAACCGAGGTGAGTGCAGCATTAAAAATTGGCGCTAAGAAATGGAAGGTATACAAGAAAAAGCATCCTACATGAATGTGAGGGGTGGATAGAAAAATCCCTCCCATGGGATCACTGTCAGTGACAGTGACCCTTGGGACGGATTTTTCCATCAACCCCTCACACCCATATAAGTGTCCTATATATGGTAGGGGTGTCACGTTTAGAAATCTATTTTAACCCTTCTCTTGCTGAATATTCATTTAAGCCACACCCATTTCTCTCTCTCAACCAATCAAATTACTTGATGTAATTTATTGCTACAAATTCATTAACTGAATGCCAAACAGTGTAGATCCTGATCAGATGGCTTCTTCAGAAGCCATCTGATCTGGATCTACACTGTTTGCAAAGATAGGGGTTGTCGTGAACAGCAAGATAAGGGTTAATAAAAAAAATAGGATAACATTTGCAAAAGGTGAAGGTCATAATCAGATGCTGCAGAATGCAGCAGTCTCTGCAGAATGTGATATCTGATCTTGGTCTGTGTCCTGTTTTGGGATTATCCATATGATATCGTTTAACTTGAATAACACAAACACCTTCGGGACCATGATATTTTCTTCAAATATGCTTTTCATATGATTGTTGAATAAATGATGTTTCTCAAACAAGTATGTGATTATATATAGATTAATACATCTTTAGTTTTAAATACGGGAAATATTTTCCCCGAGAGACTTGCAAATCAAGTAAACAAACGAGTGCAAATGGATGAGTTTGTTTATAAGATTTGCATGTTTCGAGGGAAATATTTCCGGTATTCATAACTAAAGATGTATTAATGCTTATATATCATTTATTAAATCGGTCGTTTTTGGCCTTTCTAACGTCTAAAACTTACTTAATTAGCGCTGTAATGTAATTATAGCCCCGCTTTGAAAAAGTGGGGGCTATATTGGATTTGGCTTGTCCGGAATTCCGTCTGTCTGTCTGTCTGTCTGTATGTCTGTAATCTTGTCGGGAATTCCGTCTGTAATATTTGATAGTGGGTACCTTGTTACCGCATCTCCTCTTACAGTTCTAGGTCAATCCTTTTGAAACTTTACAGGTGTTTTCATATAGGTCTGAAGATGTGCATATTCTTTTTTCATTATCCTTAAATAATTGTTTTTGACTTATTTCACCTTTTTTAACTTAGACAATTTTTGAGATCTACTAATGTTAAAATGTATAGGGAGTAGCTACCTTATTACCGCAACTCCTCTTACAGTTCTAGGTCAATCCTTTTGAAACTTTACAGGTGTTTTCATATAGGTCTGAAGATGTGCATATTCTTTTTTCATTATCCTTAAATAATTGTTTTCAGTTATTTCACCTTTTTTAACTTAGACAATTTTTGAGATCTACTAATGTTAAAATGTATAGGGAGTAGCTACCTTGTTACCGCAACTCCTCTTACAGTTCTAGGTCAATCCTTTTGAAACTTTACAGGTGTTTTCATATAGGTCTGAAGATGTGCATATTCTTTTTTCATTATCCTTAAATAATTGTTTTCACTTATTTCACCTTTTTTAACTTAAACAATTTTTGAGATCTACTAATGTTAAAATGTATAGGGAGTAGCTACCTTATTACCGCAACTCCTCTTACAGTTCTAGGTCAATCCTTTTGAAACTTTATAGGTGTTTTCATATAGGTCTGAAGATGTGCATATTCTTTTTATTCTTTTTTCATTATCCTTAAATAATTTTTTTCACTTATTTCACCTTTTTTAACTTAGACAATTTTTGAGATCTACTAATGTTAAAATGTATAGGGAGTAGCTACCTTGTTACCGCAACTCCTCTTACAGTTCTAGGTCAATCCTTTTGAAACTTTACAGGTGTTTTCATATAGGTCTGAAGATGTGCATATTCTTTTTTCATTATCCTTAAATAATTTTTTTCACTTATTTCACCTTTTTTAACTTAGACAATTTTTGAGATCTACTAATGTTAAAATGTATAGGGAGTAGCTACCTTGTTACCGCAACTCCTCTTACAGTTCTAGGTCAATCCTTTTGAAACTTTACAGGTGTTTTCATATAGGTCTGAAGATGTGCATATTCTTTTTTCATTATCCTTAAATAATTGTTTTCACTTATTTCACCTTTTTTAACTTAGACAATTTTTGAGATCTACTAATGTTAAAATGTATAGGGAGTAGCTACCTTGTTACCCCAACTCCTCTTACAGTTCTAGGTCAATCCTTTTGAAACTTAACAGGTGTTTTCATATAGGTCTGAAGATGTGCATATGCTTTTTTCATTATCCAAAACTTATTTTTTAACTTAGACAAGGTGTAGGTACCTTGTTAGGGATTTAACCCTCTCACAAGTCTTTACCTTTAATTCATGAGTCTTTCTCCTCTGACAGGGCTATAGCGGGGCTATAGTCAGATCCTCTGACAGTTCTAGTTTGTCCCGATTTTGGCGGGTTATAGTGCATGATAAGGTTCGAAAGGAAATATATTTCCCGCCTGAAAGGAATATTTTCCCTGCAGGAAAATATCATTTTTTCCCCCAAAAAATTACTTAAAATAGCAGTAAAAATGTAATATATTATAATATTTCAGGAGAGAGCAGGACTAATAGATAAACAATACACAGCTGACAAGGAAAAATTACACAAGATCAGGCTGTTACTGGTAATATTGCAGTTTAGTAAATTTTTGAAGGCTGTATACATCACGTGAACAAGTCCATGAAATGAACACGACCCTAACCCCCACTTTATGTAGAGAAAACTAGGGTTTAGGGGGGTATACATTATTTTTCTTATTTCTGTTCCGAGACATACATGTAGTTTGTGGGTACACGTTAGAACCGCCACAATGAGGCGGTTCTAACGAGCACCCACAACCACCTATGTTTGCAGTATAAATAAGAAAAATATCACAAATTTTCATTAGAGAAGTAGCCATTTTGAAGCTGTGAAAAAATCCACTATGTCGCACGGGTGTGTTATCGTAATGTAACATTTGTCACAAAAGAGACATTTTGCCAATATTCATATTTTCATAGTTTCTAACTATGCTTCAGTAGAGTTTCTGTTAACAAGAATTCTGGCACTTAATCTCTTGAGGTCTCAATGTAGAAACCAAGGTCTCATACAAAGAATTGGATGATTTTATCCCCCCCCCCCAGCCCCTTTTTAGCTCACCGTCACGTAGTGAAGAGGTGAGCTTTTGGGATCACTTTTTGTCCGTCGTCCATCGTGCGTGCGTCCGTCCGTTTGTGCGTCCGTAAACAATTTCTTTAAACGATATCTCCTCCTAAGCCACTCATCGGATTTTGACCAAACTTCACAGGAATGATCCTTAGGTGGTCCCCTTTCACCAAAAATCTTTAAAGATTGATTTTCCCTATATAAGCCTATGTAAAACCAAAGGGCCCCGGGGCAGGGACATTTTTGGCCCAGCACTATAATTTGAACAATCTTGGTAGGGGTCCACTAGATGAAGCTTCATACCAAATATCAAAGACCTGGGCCTTGTGATTCAGAGAAGAAGATTTTTAAAGATTTTCCCTATATAAACCAAAAACTTAAAAAATCTTCTTCTCTGAAACCACAAGGCCCAGGTCTTTGATATTTGGTATGAAGCTTCATCTAGTGGACCCCTACCAAGATTGTTCAAATTTAAGTGCTGGGGCCAAAAATGCCCCTGCCCCGGGGCCCTTTGGTTTTACATAGGCTTATATAGGGAAAATCTTTAAAAATCTTCTTCTCTGAAACCACAAGGCCCAGGACTTTGATATTTGGTATGAAGCTTCGTCTAGTGGATCCCTACCAAGATTGTTCAAATTATAGTGCTGGGACAAAAAATGCCCCCGCTACGGGGCCCTTTGGTTTTACATTGGCTTATATAGGGAAAATCTTTAAAAATCTTCTTCTCTGAAACCACAAGGCCCAGGTCTTTGATATTTGGTATGAAGCTTCATCTAGTGGACCACTACCAAGATTGTTCAAATTATAGTGTTGGGGTCAAAAATGCCCCCGCCCCGGGGCCCTTTGGTTTTACATAGGCTTATATAGGGAAAATCTTTAAAAATCTTCTTCTCTGAAACCACAAGGCCCAGGACTTTGATATTTGGTATGAAGCTTCATCTAGTGGACTCCTACCAAGATTGTTCAAATTATAGTGCTGGGACAAAAAATGCCCCCGCCAAGGGGCCTTTTGGTTTTACATTGGCTTATAGAGGGAAAATCTTTAAAAATCTTCTTCTCTGAAACCACAAGGCCCAGGTCTTTGTTATTTGGTATGAAGCTTCATCTAGTGGACCCCTACCAAGATTGTTCAAATTATAGTGCTGGGGCCAAAAATGCCCCTGCCCAGGGGCCCTTTGGTTTTACATAGGCTTATATAGGGAAAATCTTTAAAAATCTTCTTCTCTGAAACCACAAGGCCCAGGTCTTTGATATTTGGTATCAAGCTTCATCTAGTGGACCCTACCAAGATTGTTCAAATTATAGTGCTGGGGCCAAAAATGCCCCTGCCCCGGGGCCCTTTGGTTTTACATAGGCTTATATAGGGAAAATCTTTAAAAATCTTCTTATCTGAAACCACAAGGCCCATGACTTTGATATTTGGTATGAAGCTTCATCTAGTGGACCCCTACCAAGATTGTTCAAATTACAGTGCTGGGGCCAAAAATGCCCCCGCCCCGGGGCCCTTTGGTTTTACATTGGCTTATATAGGGAAAATCTTTAAAAATCTTCTTCTCTGAAACCACAAGGCCCAGGACTTTGATATTTGGTATGAAGCTTCATCTAGTGGACTCCTACCAAGGTTGTTCAAATTATAGTGCTGGGACAAAAAATGCCCCCGCCACGGGGCCCTTTGGTTTTACATTGGCTTATATAGGGAAAATCTTTAAAAATCTTCTTCTCTGAAACCACAAGGCCCAGGTCTTTGATATTTGGTATGAAGCTTCATCTAGTGGACCCGTCCAAGATTGTTAAATTTTAGTGCTGGGGTTAAAAATGCCCCTGCCCAGGGGCCCTTTGTTTTTACATAGGCTTATATAGGGAAAATCTTTAAAAATCTTCTTCTCTGAAACCACAAGGCCCAGGTCTTTGATATTTGGTATGAAGCTTCATCTAGTGGACCCCTACCAAGATTGTTCAAATTATAGTGCTGGGGCCAAAATTGCCCCTGCCCCGGGGCCCTTTGGTTTTACATAGGCTTATATAGGGAAAATCTTTAAAAATCTTCTTCTCTGAAACCACAAGGCCCATGACTTTGATATTTGGTATGAAGCTTCATCTAGTGGACCCCTACCAAGATTGTTCAAATTATAGTGCTGGGGCAAAAAATGCCCCCGTCCCGGGGTCCTTTGGTTTTACATAGGCTTATATAGGGAAAATCTTTAAAAATCTTCTTCTCTGAAACCGCTAGGCCCAGGTCTGTGATATTTGATGTTACATGTGGGTTTACGGCGTCCTGCAAACCCCCATGCTGACAAGACAACCGAGCGTGATCTCTGACAGGTGTACGGGCAGCTGTGGGGTAAGGCACAAGAAAGATGTTAGATGAATGACATGAATTATTTACAGTATCTACATACAACACTTACTAACACGAAACATCACAATTTGTTGCTTCTGTAGCCAACTCACGACGTCCGCTCCGAAGGCAAAACAATGTTCTGTGCTCGGAACGGGTGACGTGAATACCAACAGAAGCAAACAACAAAAACAACAACAAAAACAAAAAAAGAAACAACACAAGACGCGACTGGCCAGTTTATAACTTAGGATGAATCCCCCTCTCGCGTGAAACTTCCTCTCGCGAACTAGTGCAAACTGCACACTAGTCTATCGACATAGTTGCCGATCACAGGTTGCCGATCACAGGTTTAGCGATCGTCCGAATATCCTGCAGGTTAGTTGACCTCTTTTATGGTCTCACATTTGTTGACAATGAACAATGATTCTGATTCTGGTCTACGCTGATTACGGCGGTCTGTCCGCCCTTGCTGGACCCTAACGCCTAGCGTCGTACCAGTACCTGCTGCTATGAAGCAGGGAGCAGCAGGTCACACATTGTCGTGCCTGCAAATTACGATAACTGGACTAAGACACGAGTCACAAAACATACATGCTATATCATGATCCCCCTCCCGGAGAAGTAAGAATATGTTCATGCATATACCGTTATTGCGCATGCGCCGACCAGACATACAGGCTGATTAGTGCATGCGACAAATAACCGTACAGCAGAACCCAACTTGACTGTGCATCAAATTATCAGCACCCAGCGCTTGACACAATAATACTCAAAGTTCATGTTTCCTTACTGAGCACTACAGAAATCAATTAATGCTCACTACTACTGAGCATAATACTCATCAAATTTGTGCTCACTACATTATCACAAGTAAGAGGCAATTGAACAGACCACGCCTTTGCGCTACCTGGTCAGCTGCCAATTACAGGAAACATAACAATCTCTATTTCATATCCTTCTCCGCGACACGGCTCACAAATATAGCTATTCACAAATTCATTACATTAATAACAGATACAAACTACAAACAGAAGATTTTCATCTATAATCCACAACATTTGTTAGTGTCTCATAAGGGCCAACACTGTTTGCCGTAAATTCTCTGTATTTGGTAGGCACCCCGTCACAACCGTCCTCGCGACGCCGATGACGCAGCTGACGTCATCACAGCCGCTCAGGCCGTTATGACGTGTGGGGACCAAATACTCCCACTTATCATCATCACGTTCTTTATATGTACATACATGCACAAACTGAGTTATCAGACAAAAACGGCATCATTACAAAATGAACTCGTAATTCTTCTTGAACAAAATTATTTCTAATCAACGTGAACATGCTTGTAAAATAAAATTCATTACGGTTCATCATCACGGATAACCCACCCTGCCAGCACAAACCACGGACCAACGTCGGGCCGATAGCGGTACGACGTTACAACGTCGTACCGCTATCGGCCCGACGTTGGCCCGGCATTCTTTGCTGGCTGGGCAACAGGCTCTTGTAAGAGTTTGCCCTGATGATGAAGATATGGTTAAACCCGTCTTAAGTTTACGTCCCCTCTACACCTAATATCATATTGGGACGGAACCACGGTTTTCTAACCACAGCTAGTCAAAAGTCATGGATCAAACAAGTGACCCGGCGTTTATTAATTACATTCTACAAAAGGGGTCTAAAAGCCTTAATGAATCTAGAATGAGCGGGTGTCCAAACTTTACGTCTCACCAACATCTAGGGTCAGCATGAGATAGGACCTCACTTAGAAAGACTCATTCTACTACTGGAGAAGCCTGGGATCAATCCTGCGACGTCTAGCTGGCAAAGCTAGTAGCCTAATCACTACAGGCCACAACAGTGGATTCAGAATAGGCTTCAGAAAGTTGGGGTATACTAGAAGTAAACCCCTCCAAAACCTACAAGCATGTTCATACAAAAATAATACTAAACATAGATTTAACATACCTTTCAATATACTTTCTATTTCCCGACACGATGTTGTAGGTATACGTTACAACTTGACCTGCTGCTAAAGTGTTCGCTTTTCTCAGGGTTTATATATCTATGAATACTACCAGAAAATCATGCCTACTCATATTACCTTGCTCAATTCGTGGCGAGGTGGAGATACCGGCCACAAATAAAGCTAGATAGCAAAAATCCAGTAGATAATGGATTTGCGTTCAAATAGTATATTTCCCATAGGAAAAATTGATGAAACGACCCTATAAATCAATGACATGACTCCTGTCAAAACGAACACCCACACAACACGTGGCGGGAATAAAAATCATATATGGCACAATTTGGCGGTTGGCGATTTTTAGGCAAATTCTATAGGACTCGGCCTTTTAGCGGCCCCCTGTATTGTAAAAACAGCTCTCTATAAACCACTCATGCATACATGGTATGATATGTGCATGACTTGTTCATGGAGCAGCACAGTTTGCGTACCATATTTCACCTAAAATATTTCACTCGCACCGCCCTACCATATATCTACTAAAATAATTTAGATGTGCATAAGCACCAGAGAGGTTTCCTATTCCATCTCGTAACAAAGGTTTCCCCTTTTGGAGAAAAAACAATCAGAAATGTTTTTTCTTTGTGTACAGAGATGGAATAGGATGAACCTATCTAAACAAGACAGCTATTTACACAACAACCGTGCGAAGAATTACCTACTAAGGTAGTCTGCCCCCAAATTTTCCTGGCCCCGAATTGCAACAATCCGAAATCTATACGGCTGTAGTTTCATTGCCCAACGCATAATTCGAGGATTGAGAACTTTTGCTGTTTGCATATAAGACAAGGGCTTATGGTCTGTCTCAAGCAGGAATTCTACTCCGTAAAGATACTTGCGAAATTTCTCAACACCCCAGATAATAGCCAAACATTCCTTCTGTATTACAGAATAGTTTTTCTCACGAGGCAAAAGTTTCTTGCTGGCATAAGCAATGGGAAGTCGTCCTTCCCCTTCAAATTCTTGGAGCAAAACGGCTCCTATACCAACATCAGAAGCGTCCATCCGGAGTATGAACGGATTCCCATCATGAAAGATAGGAAGACGAAGAATAGGACTAGACGTGAGTCTATTCTTCAGGGTCTGGAAAGCCTTTTCATGATGGTCCTGCCAGTCTGTGATCTTGTTTGGTCTACTTTTCTTAGTTAAATCTGTCAAAGGGGAAGCAATAGATGAGAAATTTGGAATGAAACGGCGGTAGAAACCAGCCAACCCAAGAAATGACTTTATTTGTCTCTTAGTAGAAGGTCGAGGAGCATCCTTTATAGCTTGTATCTTGTCTTCTTGCGGTCTAACTGACTGAGCAGCTACACTGTGACCAAGACATTCGATACTGCTATACCCAATCATACACTTGGAAGGTTTTGCCGTCAACTTGGCTGTCCTAAGTCTATCCAAAACTTCACGTAATGACGTCAAGTGGTCTTTCCAAGTTTCGGTAAAGATCCACATATCATCGACGAAGCTATCAACGTTAGAAAGTTCGGACAGAATCATTCTCATCAACCTGCAAAATGTTGCTCCTGAGTTTACCAAACCGAAGGGCATAGTTTTGAATTGAAACAAGCCTTTGGGGGTTTCGAACGCAGTTAGGGGTTTTGCCTTAGACGTCATTTTTACCTGCCAATAACCTTTTGACAAATCTAATTTGCTAAAGTATTTGTGCCCCGACATTCTATTTATAACCTCCTCCATATTTGGCATTGGTTCTGCATCGAACTCCGTCACTTTATTAAGTTTACGGAAGTCAATGCAGAACCGCACCGAACCATCTTTTTTAGGGACAAGTACTACAGGGGATGAGTATGGAGATATTGATGGCTCAATAACTCCTAAATCTAACATATCTTGAATTTCTTTTTCCATTACATCCCGTACTTTATATGGTATTGCATAACCTTTTGACCTCACTGGTTCCGACGTCAGCAACTTTATGTCGTGTTCTATTTGGTCAGTTCGTCCTGGTACACTGGGCAGTACGTCCGGGTATTCTTTTATCAACGTCTCTATTTCTTTACGCTGATCCTGCGTTAACATTTCTGAAATATTGACGTCCTTAAACGTCTCTGGTTGCTTTGCAGTAGGAAAAGCGCAATCTTCCAATGAGAATTCGTCAACGTCATCATTTTCAGTTGACGGAATGGACTCTACAGAAAGCAAGCAATGTGACGTCACATTCTGACGTTCCACATATTGCTTCAGTATGTTAGCATGATATGTGTTAACATTTCCATTGACGTCAATCTTATAATCCATTCTGTTCACTACCTCAACCACTTCATAAGGACCTTTCCATTGAAGCAATAATTTATTACTGTCTGTCGGTAGTAACAACAGCACTTTATCGCCGACGTCAAATTTACGCGACCTCGCGCCTTTATCATAATAAGCTTTCTGCTTAATCTGAAACTTCTTTAAATTATCACGCGCTAATTTGCATGTCTGCTCTAACCGTTCCCTAAGCTCAATAACGTATTGATACGTCGAAAGAACTTGCTCATCGCGTACCTCTTCAGCCCATAATTCTCTTAATATTGCCATTGGACCTCTGACGTTACGTCCATATAACAACTCAAAAGGGAAGTATCCTAAAGACTCTTGTGGGACTTCCCTTACCGCAAATAAATAAAGCTGGAAGATATTTATCCCAATCTTTTGGACGTTCAGCACACATGCGACGTAACATCTGCTTTAACGTAGCGTGGAAACGCTCTATCAGTCCGTTGCAAATTGGGTGTCTCGGACTACACGTTAACTGTTGAAGAGTAAGAAGTCTGCTGACTTCCTTCATTACCTCAGCAGTAAACTGTGATCCACAATCAGTCAACATTTCATCAGGAATGCCAACCCTACTAAACATTTCAATAAGCGCTTCCGCGACACGTTCCGTGTCAATACTCGGTAAAGCTATCGCCTCTGGATACCTTGTCGCATAATCTATCATGGTTAAAATATACCGAGATTTCCTGTCAGATCGAGGCTGAATTGGACCAACTATGTCCACTGCCACCCTCTTAAATGGCGTATCAATCAATGGCATTTTTCCTAGAGGTACTTTAGTGACCCGACCTTTCTGAATAGTTCTCTGACAAATATCACAAGATTTACAAAATCTAGCGACATCACCGCAAATACCGGGCCAGTAAAACTCAGTTACAACTCTATCCAATGTCTTCCTAATACCCATATGTCCAGACATAAGCGTTTCATGAGCCAGTTTCAACACCTTTCCTCGGAAACTTTGAGGGACCACAAGTTGGAAAGAGACTTTGTTACCCTTGGTGAACTCCCTATATGCCAAACCCTTTTTCTCAATAAACCTAGTTTCACCTCGGTTTAAACCACGACTCACAGTCTTGTTCCCAGATACAACCCTTTTCCTGATGTTTTCCAAAGTTGGATCATCAACCTGAGCTTGCTTAAAAGCCTCCTTGTCATCGTTAATGATCTGATCGGGAACCTTAAGTTTTCTGTAAGGCTTCTCATCCTGCCTAGTTTGAGACCTAGTTACAGCCGCAGCTGAGAAATGAGACATATCAGGAAGTTTTGATCCATCAATGTTACCGATAACCAAATCGTACAACGTATCATCCATACACAAAGCTTCAGTTTTCCCAGTGAAAAAAGGACAATCAATGTCAATCATTGCCAAAGGATACCTTTGTGTGGATTCATCAATCAACGTAACATTTGATTCCTTCCCTATAAACTGACTATCCGAAACCAAACTTCTCCGAACGACACAGCCTGTACACCCAGTATCTCTTAATACAACCACCTTTTTATTATTAACCAATCCTTGTGCCGTCGGTAACCTTGCCTTTAAGAAGTAACAGACACCTTCCCTAGTTTCCTTACTACACTCCTCCCTATCCGAAATCAAAAGATCACCAACTTTATTTTCAAAAATACTTCCAATCTCATCACCTTTCCTAGTTACTGCCGTCTGACAAAAACTAACTTGGTGTGCTGCGCCAAGTGGTGTCTATTATTTTTACCGCGTCCGCGAAAAGACCCTCTAAAATTACCACGACCACGTGTATAACCACGACCTACATTCTGCGTATTCTCAACCTGAGAACCTTGAGTCTCCTCGCGCGTGTTAAAATTTTCCTTAACACCGCTATCCCCAACTCCAGTTGCTCCTACCTCTGCGCTATACAATTGTTTCCTGTCGGGGTTCTTAAAACATTTAATTGTTAAATGCCCCTTACCGCATATGCTACACTTGATATCCGGTCTACCACTCGGTTTGTTCGAGTCAACTTTGTTCTGTTTACCCTGCGCTGCACCTCAATTATCGCGTTACCCCTTATTAATGCAACTATATACGCCCCCGTGCGCTTCTGCAAACAAATCTGCCTCCCTAGCCATTTCATCTAAATTACCAAACTGTTTTGGCTTCAGATGTACATACAGTTCTCTATTACATGACTCCAGGAACTGATCCCTTGCCATGAAATCACAGACAGCCGGAAAAGATTTTTCTATCTTTGCCATATTAAGCCATTTTTCTAAATAACTTCTCAGTCTACTACTGAACTGTATGAACGTTTCTGATTTCTCGGGCCTACTATAACGAAACTGCTTCCTAAATCCGCGCTCTGTCATGTCAAAATTCTTTAATAAAGCGTCCTTAAACTTTTCATAATCCGCCGCATCCTCATTTGACAACCGGTCATATACATCAAGTGCGCGCCCTTTGAGCAATGCACTTAAATACACGGCCCAAACACTCTTATCCCATTTATTAGCCGTAGCATATTTCTCAAACCTAGATAAATAACTATCCATTTTATCTTTACCCTCTTCAAAATAAGGTAACTTAGGATCCCGGGCATGAGCCACCTTCTCAGCTTTTTGCTTTTCCAATTCTAGCTCGAGCTTCGCTCTCTGCATTTCTAACTGATTCCTTAATTCTTGGTGCTGTAGCTCAAACCCATGTTTTATTTGTTCTAAATGGGCCTCACTAATCTCTTTTGCCTCCCTTTCAGTCTTAATGCGTGCCATTTCAAGTTACTTATTAACATTCAACATAGCTAGTTCATGTGCCCTTTCCTTTTCTTTTTCAGCCCTTTCCTTTTCCTCCCTTTCCTTTTCTTTTTCTGCCCTTTCCTTTTCCTTTTCTTCAGACCTTAACCTTTCTAAATCCCTTTGCTCTTGCCTTTCTGCCCGCTCAATATCTTGCTGCTCTTTAACAAAACCTTGTAACTCCTTCCCCTCATAACCTAAGTCCTTTCCCATTTGCATTAAACGCTCCATTATTGATAACGTAAATCTCACGTTACTATCAAAACCACTATAAACTGATCAGTTATGATCAGTGATGATTGAATGGGCTTAACTAAAACGTTAAGATATGTGTTATACGCGTTAATCTAACTAAAACGTTAGTTATTAAAGCACACGCGATTTGAAATGTCAAATGCTTTCAGCAAAGTATGACGTTGCGCACTGGTAGTCTAATATGACGTCATAAACTGACGACGTTTACAATAAAATGCTACAATCCGAAGTTTCATCACATTACAAAACTCCGATCACAACAAGTCACCATTAATGTTTCTATTACGTCATACCTAACCTCAAGCCACAGCGTAAATATTAACGCTACCGTTATGTCAACGTCAGTAAATTGTTAACGTCACTACGTCAGAACCATGTGTGGGTAAGATCAATTAGTAACTCCAGTTTAACTTATTAGAATGTCAGGTAACACAATTAAGTGGGGTCTACTTAAATTTTTCGTTACCAAGAAAAAGTGGGGTTTGCCTTGCCTTCCTGCTCAGAAATTATCGACTTGTCAGTATCCATTCAGTTGAATACATGGGTTTCGCACTTCATCAACGCAGGAAGGAAGATTAAAGTTAATTTCTAAATGTGGCTGTCAATGCATTTTTTATATTTTTTTTTTGTAAAATTGATGATTCAGAGTATCAATGTGCTGTTCCACAGCCGGGAACACCAGCCAGAGATCAAATCCTCACTTCACTGACACCAAATGTTACATGTGGGTTTACGGCGTCCCCGCAAACCCCCATGCTGACAAGACAACCAAGCGTGATCTCTGACAGGTGTACGGGCAGCTGTGGGGTAAGGCACAAGAAAGATGTTAGATGAATGATATGAATTATTTACAGTATCTACATACAACACTTACTAACACGAAACATCACAATTTGTTGCTTCTGTAGCCAACTCACGACGTCCGCTCTGAAGGCAAAACAATGTTCTGTGCTCGGAACGGGTGACATGAATACCTACAGATGCAAACAACAAAAACAACAACAAAAACAAAAAAAGAAACAACACAAGACGCGACTGGCCAGTTTATAACTTAGGGTGAATTCCCCTCTCGCGTGAAACTTCCTCTCGCGAACTAGTGCAAACTGCACACTAGTCTATCGACATAGTTGCCGATCACAGGTTGCCGATCACAGGTTTAGCGATCGTCCGAATATCCTGCAGGTTAGTTGACCTCTTTTATGGTCTCACATTTGTTGACAATGAACAATGATTCTGATTCTGGTCTACGCTGATTACGGCGGTCTGTCCGCCCTTGCTGGACCCTAACGCCTAGCGTCGTACCAGTACCTGCTGCTATGAAGCAGGGAGCAGCAGGTCACACATTGTCGTGCCTGCAAATTACGATAACTGGACTAAGACACGAGTCACAAAACATACATGCTATATCATGATCCCCCTCCCGGAGAAGTAAGAATATGTTCATGTATATACCGTTATTGCGCATGCGCCGACCAGACATACAGGCTGATTAGTGCGTGCGACAAATAACCGTACAGCAGAACTCAACTTGACTGTGCATCAAATTATCAGCACCCAGCGCTTGACACAATAATACTCAAAGTTCATGTTTCCTTACTGAGCACTACAGAAATCAATTAATGCTCACTACTACTGAGCATAATACCCCCGCCCATAGGGGCTTGAAGAAATATATGGGCTGCATGATGCTTCCACGCAGAGCTGAATCCGGCCCGCACACTAGTACTGGTAAACGGCTTAGAGGATCTAAGCCTGCCCAGGAACCGCAGTGCGAGGCGGACCGTCCATGCTAATAAACCCTATTGGTTTCAATGGGCGACAGGGCTTGAGATGTCATTTCATCTCAATGTCGGGTAAAAGTCCCACAAAATTGGAAGCAACGTCTCCAAAATGACCTTTACAGTGTTGACGGGGACGTTAAACCTCAAATCAACCAACCAACTCATCAAATTTGTGCTCACTACATTATCACAAGTAAGAGGCAATTGAACAGACCACGCCTTTGCGCTACCTGGTCAGCTGCCAATTACAGGAAACATAACAATCTCTATTTCATATCCTTCTCCGCGACACGGCTCACAAATATAGCTATTCACAAATTCATTACATTAATAACAGATACAAACTACAAACAGAAGGTTTTCATCTATAATCCACAACATTTGTTAGTGTCTCATAAGGGCCAACACTGTTTGCCGTAAATTCTCTGTATTTGGTAGGCACCCCGTCACAACCGTCCTCGCGACGCCGATGACGCAGCTGACGTCATCCCCGCCGCTCAGGCCGTTATGACGTGTGGCGACCAAATACTCCCACTTATCATCATCACGTTCTTTATATGTACATACATGCACAAACTGAGTTATCAGACAAAAACGGCATCATTACAAAATGAACTCGTAATTCTTCTTGAACAAAATTATTTCTAATCAACGTGAACATGCTTGTAAAATAAAATTCATTACGGTTCATCATCACGGATAACCCAACAGGCTCTTGTAAGAGTTTGCCCTGATGATGAAGATATGGTTAAACCCATCTAAAGTTTACGTCCCCTCTACACCTAATATCATATTGGGACGGAACCACGGTTTTCTAACCACAGCTAGTCAAAAGTCATGGATCAAACAAGTGACCCGGCGTTTATTAATTACATTCTACAAAAGGGGTCTAAAAGCCTAAATGAATCTAGAATGAGCGGGTGTCCAAACTTTACGTCTCACCAACATCTAGGGTCAGCATGAGACAGGACCTCACTTAGAAAGACTCATTCTACTACTGGAGAAGCCTGGGATCAATCCTGCGACGTCTAGCTGGCAAAGCTAGTAGCCTAATCACTACAGGCCACAACAGTGAATTCAGAATAGGCTTCAGAAAGTTGGGGTATACTAGAAGTAAACCCCTCCAAAACCTACAAGCATGTTCATACAAAAATAATACTAAACATAGATTTAACATACCTTTCAATATACTTTCTATTTCCCGACACGATGTTGTAGGTATACGTTACAACTTGACCTGCTGCTAAAGTGTTCGCTTTTCTCAGGGTTTATATATCTATGAATACTACCAGAAAATCATGCCTACTCATATTACCTTGCTCAATTCGTGGCGAGGTGGAGATACCGGCCACAAATAAAGCTAGATAGCAAAAATCGAGTAGATAATGGATTTGCGTTCAAATAGTATATTTCCCATAGGAAAAATTGATGAAACGACCCTATAAATCAATGACATGACTCCTGTCAAAACGAACACCCACACAACACGTGACGGGAATAAAAATCATATATGGCACAATTTGGCGGTTGGCGATTTTTAGGCAAATTCTATAGGACTCGGCCTTTTAGCGGCCCCCTGTATTGTAAAAACAGCTCTCTATAAACCACTCATGCATACATCGTATGATATGTGCATGACTTGTTCATGGAGCAGCACAGTTTGCGTACCATATTTCACCTAAAATATTTCACTCGCACCGCCCTACCATATATCTACTAAAATAATTTAGATGTGCATAAGCACCAGAGAGGTTTCCTATTCCATCTCGTAACAAGCTTCATCTAGTTGACCTTTGCCAAGATTGTTCAAATTATAGCCTTTGTTGATGTTTGGTATGAAGCTTCACCTTTAAGACCTCCCTCAACATTATGCACATTAAAGCCCTGGGGCCAATAATGACCCTCTCTGGGGCCCACTTGTTACACTATGGATCAGGTGAGCGATCCAGGGCCATCATGGCCCTCTTGTTTGAAGAATGGTGGAAGGGGCATATAGGGATGCTCCTGTCTGTCCCTCGGTTCGTTCGCCCATCAGTTAAACACAGTCAATAACTTTCTTATATCTGAATGGATTTTCAATTACTTGGCAGAAATGTTCACCATCATGAGACATTGTGTCGCATGCAAACACCAGGTGTGTACCTCCAAGGTCAAGGTTGTACTTAAAGGTCAAAGGTCAAAAAAGGGCTGAAAATGCAGTCAATAACTTCATTATTATTGAATGGATTTTGTAATTACTTGGCAGAAATGTTCACCATCATGCGATGATATGTCCTAATGTTATAAAAAGGGTCCCAAACATAAACATGGTCAATAACTTCCTTATTTCTGAATGGATTTTGAAATAACTTGGCAGAAATGGTCACCATCATAAGACAATGTGTCGCTCGCAAAACCCAGGTCAGTACCTCACAGGTCAAGGTCGTACTAAGAGGTCATTTTTTGTCATTTTTCTCGCTTACATTTATTTCAGGTTTACCTATTCAGAACTTATTTACTTTTTAGTTTATCTTTTTAAATGTGCTGTCTTTCCTTTATTATTCTGTGGACTGTTGCCTAATTATATATACTGCCTCAGTGTACAGACCAGTGACTCTGTCATTTACCTAAATTTGGTTTTAAAATAATGTTGATTTTATTAAGACCACCTTTGGGACACTTCAAAAGTGGTCTTTAAGAACAGGAGACCACCTTTGGGACAGTTCATAAGTGCTCTTTAAGACCACTGTTGAACAGACCCAAACATGGTCTCTTATTAGGAGATGCTTGGTGTAGAAAAAACAAAGACAGAACAACTGAAACCTTCACAGTAAGCTTTTAAAGGCAGATTTAGTCTTAATTTTAATTTAATAATTGTGGGATTTTACTGTACATCCAGCAAGGAAATGCTAAAGTAGAAGCTCCGCAAATTTTTTCGTAAAGTAGTCAGCCTCCAGAATTGTATCCTTTTTGCTCTAATCAGATGGACTTTTCACAATTTTTTAATTTTTCGAAAAAACTAAGTCCAATAGGGTCACTCACACTAGCAAAATGTAAACAAATGACTAGCCTATTTAAAATGATATCTATATATTGATAAATCCTGTGCAGCCATTGAAGTGTCCAACTGAAGGTAAGTTATACAAAGCATTAGAGTGTAGACAGTCAAGAAATGGCAGCAGTAATACAATTGCAGTGTCCGAACATGCTCCACTGGTATCATTTGCAGGATAAATTCCTGAAAGTGTACCATCCTTTGAATCGGTCATTAACTAGAGGCCCCCTGTACAGAGAAAACCATCACCTTTGCAGGTTAATGATCCCTAGTGTAATTACATGACAACTGTGTAGGCTTCCATCCTGCAAATCTAGAGTGTATGTAATGTACACCTGCAAGTAATGGCCAAATGTGACCGATCGCAGTATCAGTTGAAAGAAAACAAAGAAAGAGGTTTTAAATGCATATCAGGTAAACAAGTCTGTGCAATGAACACCTCACTAGACCCCACTTTTATAGACATAATGAAAACACGCCTATGTAGTTTTGACCCCCGTGAACCCCACTTTTATATAGAAAAACTGAGTTTTACAGGGGTAAACCTTAACTTTCTTATTTCTGCTCTAAAATATAGATTGTGAGTACCCACAATCTATATTTTGAGCAGAAATGAGAAATATATCACAATTTATCATCTTAATTTTTTTTTTCGGCAATAAAGTTTACAATGTATTTGTATAGGCATGTTTTCAGAATGGAAAACTAGGATGTACAGGGGTAAACAATATTTATCTTATTTATGCTCAAAGAAATAGATTGTGGGTACACTTTAGAACATGTGCGTATAGCGAGCACCCATATTCTATTTTTATCAGAAATATGGCCAGTTTGGAGTGTTTGAGTTTTACGTCTCACCAACAGCTAAGGTCATATGGAGATGGGACCTCAGTTTAAAGACTCATCCGAAAGTCTGGAGAAGCCCGGGGTAGATCCTGCGACCCCTGGTTTACAAGGCGAGTAGCATAACCACTACACCACGGAGGCTTCTATCTCTAGATCATAATCAGCCAGTTGGACACAGAAAAAAATGTTATATTTAGGTGCCTTTTGAGTCATGCCCATTCACTGTGGTGAGGCATGGTTGGTGCTGTATTCTTACCAGAAACTTTCGTTTGCTCATGATCGTTATCATTTGCATTTCAGGCTCGTAAGAATCGTGAGATTGCTGGCTTGCAGCGTAAGATTGATGAAGTACCATCACGTGCCGAGTTGAGCCAATATCAGCGGAGATTTGTTGAATTGTATAACCAGGTGGCATCCACACACACTGAAACCAAACAGTTCTACACTCTCTACAACACACTGGATGATTCTAAACTATACTTGAATAAAGAGGTATTAAGTCCTGCTTGTCAACCGTTCCCATATTTCTTGCTACTTCATTTATTAGCTCGTCTGTTTTTTGAAAAAAAACTTTCGAGCTATTGTCATCACTCCGGCGTCTGCGTTGTCGTCCTGCGTCGTTCCAAAAAAACTTAACCTTGGCTATAACTTAAAAAGTATTAGACCTAGCCTCATGAAACTTCATACACACACTCATCATCACAAGAGCTACATTTTGACCAAGGACCGTAACAACATTGTTGATTTTGGCTGAATTATCTCCCCTTTTCCAATTTTTTTCTGAAACACATTTTTATAGCCCCGCTTTGAAAAAGTGGGGCTATATTGGATTTGCCATGTCCTTCTGTCATTCCGTGATTCCGTTAATTTGTGTTGGCTCCATAACTTTGTATCTGCTTAACATATTTTCATGAAACTTCACACAAATGTTAAACACCATAAGACAATGTGCAGAGCGAAGGAATTATAACTGTGGATTGCCTACTTTTGGAGTTATTGCCCTTTGAACATTTTCCGTAATTCCGTAATTCCGTGATTCCGTTAATTTGTGTTGGCTCCATAACTTTGTATCTGCTTAACATATTTTCATGAAACTTCACACAAATGTTAAACACCATAAGACAATGTGCAGAGCGAAAGAATTATAACTGTGGATTGCCTACTTTTGGAGTTATTGCCCTTTGAACATTGAAAAATGGCAATTTTAATTGTGTCCGCTTCATAACTCGAAAACCGTTTGAGATATTTTTAGGAAACTTCACACAAATGTTAAGCACTATGAGACGATGTGCAGAGCGCAGGAACCATAACTCTGCATTGCTTATTTTTGGAGTTATTGCCCTTTGAACATTGAAAAATGGCAATTTTAACAGTGTCCGCTTCATAACTCGAAAACCGTTTGAGATAATTTCATGAAACTTCACACAAATGTTAAGCACTATGAGACAATGTGCAGAGCGCAAGAACCATAACTCTGGTTTTCGTATTTTCTGTGTGTCTGTCTGTGTGTCTGTCTGTGTCTGTTAACAATTTTCGTGTCCGCTCCATAACTTTAAAACCCATTCACATATTTTCATGAAACTTCACACAAACATTAAACACCTTGATATGGTGTGCAGAGTGCAGGAACCATAACTCTGGATTGCCTAATTTTTGAGTTATTTCCCTTTGAATATTGAAAAATATCAATTTTAGCCGTCTTTGCTCGTTAACTCAAAAACCGTTTGAGATAATTTTATGAAACTTCACACAAATGTAAAGCACCATATTACGTGTGCAGAGCGCAGGAACCCAAACTCTGGATTGTCTACTTTTTCAGTTATAGGCTTTTGAATATTAAAAAAATGGCAATTTTAACTATGTCCGCTCCATAACCGTTTCTGATATTTTCATGAAACTTCAAATAAATGAAAAGCACCTTGAGATGATGTGCAGAGTGCAGGAACCATAACTCTGGTTTGCCTACTTTAGGAGTTATTGCCCTTTGAACATTTAAAAAGGCAATTTTGACTGTGTTGGCTCCATAACTCACAAACCATTTGAGATATTTTCATGACACTTCACACAAGTGTAAAGCACCATGAGACAATGTGCAGAGCGCAGGAACCCTGACTCTGATTTGCCTACTTTAGGAGTTATTACCCTTTGAACATTGAAAAATGGAAGATGAAATTTAGTATAAACATGGACATTCTGGTAATGTATCATGCTCATTGAAATGAGGGACAAGGGCTCACAACTCTTAGAGTTTTTCCAGATAATGTAAAATTTTCAACAGTTATTTCTTGTTCATAACTGTTTTCTCTGCAGCTTAAATAACTTTCTTCTCTGACAGCGCTGAAGCGGGGCTATAGTCAGATCCTCTGACAGCTCTAGTTTGCTCTCATTTTAATACTATTCACAACAGAGCCTTCAAACTTCACATGAATGTTTCTTGGGACAAGACCTTTTCAGTGATACCACACTTTTTGATCTGTGACCTTGACCTTTGAACTTTGACCTATTTTTCGAAAATTTAACCGAAAACTTTAACCTTGACCATATTTCCAAAAGTATTTGGCCTACCTTCATGAAACTTCATACACTTACTCACCATCACAAGAGCTACATTCCCTACAAGTTTTATAACTCCATCTTGCAATTTGATTGAATTATCTCCCCTTTTCTCTCCGTTTTTTTTTAAATTGTTTTTGTCTCTTATTTCAATACTATTCACAAGAGAGCCTTCCAACTTCACATGAATGTTCCTTGGGACAAGACCTTTTCAGTCATACCACGCTTTTTGACCTGTGACCTTGACCTTTGAACTTTGACCTATTTTTCGAAAAATTAACCAGAAAGCTTTACCTTGACCATATTTCCAAAAGTATTTGGCCTACCTTCATGAAACTTCATACACATACTCACCATCACAAGAGCTACATTCCCTACAAGTTTTATAACTCCATCTTGCAATTTGATTTGACTTAGAACTTTTGTTTTCTAAAAGAAACTGCAGACGAGCGTTGGCACCTGCTTGCGGTGCTCTTGTTTAGAGTTAATGGCCCGGTCAACACTATTAAGGTCATATTGACCTGGTCAGTTCACCTGACCACACTTTTCCTGGATAAGCCTGTACATAAGTGGTTAGCTAGTGCAGTGCATGGCCTTTTGTAAGGTTTAAATTTGTGAAAGAGAGAATGGCCGGAAAATATTTCATGATCATTCTACATTACATGAAAGAATGTTTCCAACCTCGCAGGTATCGAACCTCCTGTTTTCAAGTCAAAGGCACATCTGACTATACTACCAAGGCAAGCTTGCTAGTTGTATAGACATAGCATAACATATTTCTTCTTCATTTAACCCATTCTATGCGGGAAACCCCTAAAGGGGTATCTTGGCGAACAGTGCAAGCCCAGATCAGACTTCGCAGAATGCGGCGTCTGATCAGGGCCAACACTATTTGCTGACAGAATTTTCTGACAAAAATAGAATAAAAACAGAAAAATAGGCCTGACACCCCTTATATGACAAATGGACTTTTCCAGTATATAGCAGTGGAAGAATCCACTAGCATACGATGGGTTAAACCTCTTATGTAGGTACATGTACTTGTAGTTCTAATAAGTACCCCAAATCTATTCAAAACAAGAAAGCAGACTGAGGCACAGCCAAATCCCCTGCCTCACTTTGTATTGAGGCTCAACCTTGTGACCTTCACCTGTCCCCTTGACCTTGAGTTGGCATAATTTATTTATGGGTACTACACATCAGTTGGCTGAGGGGGTATATTTCACAAAAGTTTAATGAAAATCTTACCAGGGGTAAAGGAAATATGGAACAGACATATGGCTCTGCTGTCACTTGGCCGCAAAACAAAATTTCCAACCATAAAACCACCGACTTACCTCCCCAAATGACAATTTTAAATACAGTAACTGTTATCCCCTAAGTTTTTCTTTCATATTCACAAAACCTCTGTTGTTGGTAAGAGTAAGAATTCAGTTGCCTCAATGATGCAAATCAAACAAGCACGTACCTGAAACATAAACCTTTGTTGTTGGTACAACTGAAGAAGCGATCTGATCTGGATCTACACTGTTTTTCATTCAGTTTGTGGATTTGAATAAATACATTACATCAAGGTAATTAATTGGTTGATAGTCATTAATTGGTATGGCAAAGCTGATTTAATCTTCAGGACAAGGGTTGAAAAATGTAACTTTGAGGGGTACTTATACATAGAACTAAAGCCAGCTTACAGACTGTCAGTTTGTTTGTTTGGAGTTTAATTGTCCAGTCAACACTATTAAGGTCATATTGAGCCAATAAGTTTACCTGCCTACACTTTCCTGGGCAGACTCATACATAGCGGTTCTCCAGAACAGTGGACATTCTTTTGCCAGAAACTGACAACTGCTCATTTTGAATCAGCGGACAAACAATATAACCACAAATCAGATGCCACAGAATGGGGTGTCTAGTCATGATCTATACTATAATATTATTAATCAGTTAATTTCGTATTGGCCATGTTACAGGTCCGAGGTCGGCTGCATTGGCCCAAGACAGAAGGCCGATGCCAATACACCAGATAGGAGACCTGTAACTGGTTCGGCCTCTGGCCAATACAGCAGACCTCTGACATCTAACTGGGCCAATTCGGAATTGCATGTACTTGATTGATGACAATTTTATTAGTTGACACCATTAAAAACATGATTATTGATTTTTGACCTCGGTGTCAATACAGATGACCTCCAATCAGTAATTTTTGCTTAAAATATAGAATTTTTGTTTGGGAGCCATTTTTATATATACTAGGTAAATGTTTTTATTTTGAAACTAAACTTGAACCTTGAATGGTTTATAATGTTATAGATTTAATATAACATTTTGTATTTTATTACAGCTTAATCTCCTGAATTCCATTTATGATACATTCTCTCAGTAAGTATTGCATTTCTCTAAGCCCATGTTTGTTGATTTTTGTTTTTATTGGAGTTTAACAGCTCAGATAACACTATTTTAGGTCAGTTTTCAGCTGGGCAGTTTACCTATCCACACTTTTCCTGGGCAGGCTTATATGTAAGTGATTAACCAGTACAGTGGACATTCTTTCGCTAGAAACTGACAACTGCCCTTCTTGAATCAGTGGAAGGGAGAGAATAACCGTAGAAAAGATTTCATGATTAATCTCCACGAAGAATGTTGCCGACCTGGCAGGTAGTAAACCTGCGTCCTCCTGATCACCAGTCAGACGCGCATCGAACTGAGCTACCAAGGCCTGCAAATGTTTGTTGAATTTAGTTGTATTTATCATACTGTCTGTCCTCTATATACAGACATTCAGTAGAACAACAAAAAAAAACTTGTTTAAATGGCCAATCAATTTAAAAAATCTTAAATCAAGATTTGGTTGAATAGAGATATTAAAGACATGAAAATAACAAATAATATGCACATTTGTTAGAACCTAGGCAGTTCTAAAGAGCACCCACAACCTATGTTGGGAGTATACATAAGAAAAATATCACAGATTGTGAGCTGCAAAATAACTACATATAGTTTAGAGATATGAATCCAGACTGTTTGACACTCTGATAGTATTCCTTAAAAAAAAAATATTAAAAGACAACAAAAAAATTGCAACAACACCCAGAATGCAAAGAGTTAAAGTTTATTTTCATTTTAAAAATATGGTTTGTCAGCTTATACATTCAAATGAATTTATCGTTTTACTTGCAAAGTCATAGTTTATCAAAAAAGTAAAATATGATTTTAAATTCTTATTCTTTTACCCCTTGCTGGTGGGACACCACTAAAGGGGGCCTTGGCAAACAGTGCAGGCCCAGATCAGACGCCGCAAAACACAGGTTCTGATTAGGGCCTGTACTATTTGCTAACAGAATTTTCCAACAAAAATAAATAAAATTGAGAAAATAGGCCTTACACCCCTTATATGACCGAAGAACTTTGATGAACTTTGGACCAGGGCCAAGTTGGTCATAACATCACATGAACTCGTCCGTGAAACGAAGACCCCCTTACACCCCACTATATATAGAGAAAACTGGAGTTGTCGGGGGTAATCATTATTTTCGTTATTTTTACTCCAAGACATAGGTTGTGGGTACTTGTTAGAACCGCCTCAATAAGGCGGTTCTAACGAGCAGCCGCAACCTATGTTTGCAGTATAAATAAGAAAAGTATCACGGATTTTCATCAGAAAAGTAGCCATTTTGGAGATGTGCAAAAATTCACTATGTCGTACGGGTGTGTTATCGGAATGATCAATGTCAACGCATTGATCATTTAAGGAGGGTGGGGAGTAATTCTTTTCTCTTTAGATTTTTTTTATTTGCTTATACTTTGTAGCTTGAAATCTCTGCACTCGTTTGCCGTTATAAAAATATAGGCACACCAGGCTTTTTTTCGAGCTTTTTAGCCTTAAAGATGGGTACTGTTTTTGAATTTATCGAATGTTTCAATAATTACCCCAGTCATTGACAAATTGTCGATAACAATTGTTTAAAACAATATTTCCAAGTTTGGTTAAAAAAAACACAATGCAGGATAATGTCATGTTTGCGTACCTATGTGTGAAAGACAAACTTTTTCACAGATTTTTGTCGAAACACCTATTTACAAATGTCTTTTTCTGCATATTTTGCTGTTTTGAGATGCAATTTTCGCTATATTTGAAAAAAGAATGCATTTTTCGTCTTTAGATTTTTCTTATTTTCACATATATTGTGTAATAATATTAGATACACGAAATAGGCGTGAAATTTGACCATGTCACCAGGCATCTGAGAGAAATATTGCAGAAAAAATTACCCCACCCCCCAATAAAAATGGCTAAAAAAGCATTAAGATATTGTTTAAATGACAAGAACAAGGATTATACCTTTATTATTGCACATACTTTTGCATCCTTAATGTGATATGAATCAAAGTATTTCATCAGAATTGAAACACAATTTCATTTATAAGTTTTATGGTGTGAAAAATGGATTTTTCTGGCCAAAAAATGCATGTTCTGATATAGCCATATTGTCGTTTTGTTCATGTTTAAAAGATATGAAGCCATTAACATTGTCGCAGACGTTTAAACAATGTCAGATGTATGTTATTAATATACCTGGGAAACATTATTATACATTTTAGCTTTCTTTTTTTGACAATTTATTACCCCACCCCCTAATGAAATGGGTTGAAATTGATAAAAAAAAAAAAAATACAATAAGCTGATGCAAAAGAATATAAAAATTTCCTTTTTCCCATTTAAGTTCCTGCCAACGTTAAAGGGAAAATATAAACACTTCTAATTATTTTTTTTTTCTATAATTTTGACATTTTTTTTTTTTTTTTTCATGCCATATTGACCGGAAACGCTATTTAATTATCTATTGCCTGTTTATGCAAACTGTGAAAGGGAGGTGAGATAAGTTATCCTTTTACTTTCCGAAAGTGGATTGAAGTGATGGCAATGACCTGGAATCGATACAATTACCCAACACCTCCGATCAGACACACCAAAGGGAAAGAACCACGAACATGAATAACTAGACCGTAATGGAAACATCACTAGCGGAAAGCCAAAATGGCAGTTGCATTCCCACATAGTGGCTTTCGTGGACCTTGAGAAGGCATTTGGTTGAGTGTCTCGGAAGGTCATCTTGGAGGCACAGAGAAAATTTGAAGTGGAGGAGTGGAATGTTCGAATGGTCCAGTGGGTGTATGCTAATTCGCGGAGCCGTATGCGTTTTTGTGTTGGTTCCATTGAAGAATTCGAAGTGACGGTCGGTGTTCCTCAAGGCTCTTTTCTCAGCCTAATGCATTTCATCATTGTGCTTTATGTCTTGTCATGCGAGTTCTGTTCTGGGTGGGGGGGGGGGCTTTGTAATCATAGCTGAATCACTTCAGTGTGCTACACCACTTCAAAGGCGTCGCCCAAAAACTTCTCATATATATAGTCTCTACAATGCATGGTAGCCCCGAACTGGCCTTGAAGAAAAAGATTGTGCTGCATGATACTAATCCAATCACTCATGAGTACGCCGTGAGTAGACCGCCCTGCCCAGGTAAAGTGGTGCAAGACGGACGGTCCTTATAAACATATAGATTGGTTTCACTGGCTGTCAGGTTTCATCTCAACGTCGGGTAAAAAGACCCACAAATTGGGAAGTAACCTCTCCAAAATGACCAATATTATGTTGACGTTAAAATGACATCTCAAGCTCTGCCGTTCAACGAAACCAATAGGGTTTATATGCATGGACGGTCCGACTCGGACCCATTTTCCTGGGCAGGTTTAGACCCTCTAAGCGGTTTACTAGTTCTCACGTGCGGTCGGTTTCAGCTCTGCGTGAAAGCATCATGCAGCACGATTGGCTGGAGCCGGTACATTGACAAAATTCTGTTATGATGGTGGATGTGTGGGCATACAAAGGCTCCGTGTGGCACAACCTAAACCATCATCTTTATATTCGAAACAGATCAAAGGGATTTTTTCTTGTACACCATTTTGCTTATGCTTGATTATTGTTTGTTTGAATTTAGGTTTAACGTCCCCGTCAACACTGTAAAGGTCATTTGGAGACGTCTCTTCCAATTTTGTGGGGCATTTACCCGACCTTAAGATGAAATGTCAACTAAAACCCCGCCGCCAATTGAACCAATAGAGTTTATTAACATGGACAGGCCGACTCGCACCGCTTTGCCTGGGCAGGCTTAGATCCTCGAAGCAGTTTACCAGTAGGCCTACACCTGTTGAGTGCAAGATCCTAATTATGGGTGCTGGCACAGGCTATTTGTTCACTGAGATGGCTTAACAGTAATTGAACCTGAGACTGCGACTGACAGTTAAAAGAATATTGTGCGCTGCCAGGCATTACAGTCTGCACTTTTAGTTATCAAATATGGCAGTGTTTTCTTTCCATATATATGACGTCACGCAAACTAAAGTAAACGTCACTATTGATTCATTGTTTTGTTTGTGTTGACAAAGTATAGCCGTGGAATTTGTGACCTGATAGACTCTTCGAGGCTATATTTTTGACACCAATGGAAAAATAAAGTAAACATCGTGCGTTAAAGGGAGTTCAGATTTGCCATGGACAGCTGATGGGCTGCAATCGGAGAAAACAAACCAGTAGCTGGAAAAATACAGGGTTAGTCTGTTTATCCCTCTATTTTCCTGTGCTTCCAGCCATGCGGACTAGACCGGAAAGTAGTCTATGAAGTCGCAGAATAATTTATAACAAAATGCACATTGCAATGGTTATTAAATGTTGCAAAAACCTCAGAAAACACTTTAAAAACTAAATAGAAACAAAAATCATTTTGAGGTAAAAATTCGAACCTGATTACGACAGAGTCAATTATGCGCGACCCTCCTTAATATGGTAGAAGCCTCTGCAGTGTAGTGGATAAGCTATTCATCTCGTAAACCAGGGGTCTTAGAATCAACTTCATGCTTTTCCAGTCTTTCTGACAAGTCTTTAAACCAAGGTTCTGTCTCCATATGACCTTGGTGTTTGGTGGGCTGTAAAATGCAAATACACACACACATTTAATATGGCAAATATGTATATAACTTTGCTGGAAGAAAGATGTAATTCGCTTTGCAGTTGCAAACGCTACTCACATTTTTTGGGGAAAAAATACCATTATATTATTAGATCTTGCACACTAACATTTTGATCTCTAACAAGCTCTTTAAGGTAACTGAGCTTAGAACAACAGGACCCAGATGGATACACAGGTGGTTTTATATTTCAGGGCAATGTCTTCACATGCTAATAAAGAACAATTCCTGAAGCAGTTTGAACAAATCGTGGACGGTGTGGAACAAAATAAGGCAAAGGTAAACAGACCCAAAATATGGTGTATAAAAGGTTATCATAGTGTAGATTATATTTTCTTGTCCTTTGGGCTCATTGATTCCATTGTGGAATTTGTAAAATATCCGAGGTCACTGATGAGGCCTATTTGGCCGAAACTAGCTAGTCTGGCCCAGAAAACATGTACGCTCCATACTTTTCAGTTCTGTGATGTATTCCTTGCTTCCAAAGGATAACCCTTTTATAGAACATATTATCCTTTGGAAGCAAGCAATACATCATTGAACTGAAAAGTATGGGGGTTTACAAGCTTTTCGTGGTCAGACTATGTAGTTTGGGCCCATTTGACCTCATCAGTGACCCTCAAATTGTTTTCAACATTTCTCAATGGAATCAATGATCCCAGAGGACTAGAAAATATAATTTATACTATGATAAAGGATGGATAGGTGTTTTTGGCTTCCATTCATTTTCTTAACATCAGCTGTAGATGCAGTGACATTGACACATTTAGTGAAAGAAATCCCATAACGGGTAGTTGGAAAACATTGCAGGCCAAGATCAGACACAGCAGAATGTGGTGTCTGATCAGGGCCTACACTGTTTGCAAAAAGTTTAGCTATTTTCCAAATACAGTCGAACTTCGATGGCTCGAACTCGCCGGGACCGCCGAAAAAAGTCCGAGCCATCGGTAGTTCGAGCCATTGGAGTCCAACTCGGCAAGATCCTTCTTTGTGTACTATGATTTTTTTTATCATAGCTGCGGCGATTTTGTTGACTTCCGGTACATATATCGGTCATAATTTAAGAGTGAATGATGAGCCGTATTTTTGGCCCGTATTATGATACTGATCACGCACCTGCGTGACTTGATCGATAAAATTGGAATTTTTAAAAAGGTCATTAGCCCGAGCCATCGGTGGGATTTTACATAGAAAATGCACTCTAGGGACCCGGCTTAGAGTTCGAGGGTTCGAGCCATCGTGGTTCGAGCCAATGGTGGCATGTTTAGTTAAAATGAATAGGGATTTTGCCGGGACTGAAAAGTCAGTTCGACCCAAACGTGGTGTTCGAGCCTACCGAGTTCGACCCATCGAAGTTCGACTGTAGTTCTTGAAGAAAATAGTTTTTGAAGAAAACACAACCTGACACCCATAAATTTTGAAATTGACTCCAGCTATGTATAAGGAGGAAGATTCCATTTGGTTCAAAAGGGGTTAAAGTATAAATATAATCATATTAACAAGTTTGTGTGATGAACAGGCCTTTAATCTCCATTATAGATAGAAACTGGAGCAAGTCGATGGCATGCCATCGCATATCTCCACGCTGTGATAATCATGTCTTTGTTTGTTTGAATTGAGGCTTTACATCCCCATCAACACTATTAAGGTCATTTTGGAGACATGCTTCCAATTTTGTGGGTCTTTTACCTGACATTCAGATGAAATAACATCTCAAGCCCTGCCACCCAAACAAACTATAACGGTTTATATGTACATGTATTAGATGGTCCAACTCGCACCTCTTTGCCTGGGTAGGCTTAGACCCTCTAAGCTGTTTACCAGCACTCGTGTTGCGGTCAGTGTCAGCTCAGCACAGAAGCATCATGCAGCCCAATCTATTTCTTCCATCCCCGATGGGCTGGGGCAATATCATGTCACAATAAAAGGACCCAAAATACTTCTTTTTGACCTGGTGACCAAAGACATGCCTCCTGGGCAAAAGTTTTGCACCACAGTCTGGTCCATTGTATTCTACTCTTCATTACCTTTGATTTGATATGCAATATGACTATGTTTCTACAAAATAGATTTTAGACCCCTTGAGCATTGGTCAGACCCCTACTCTAAGCGTGTGTGTGGGGAGGGGGGTTAGTCACATCAACATTCTGAATATGTTCCTCCAGTCCTCTTCCACAGGGCCAATATCTGTGACAGTTTCAAGTCTAGCTCAAAAATACCTAGGAGGAGTAGTGTGATAATCCAAAAAAGGACCCAAAATCCTACTTTTTGACCTCTGGAGACCCCTAGAATGCCCCTGGCAATTTTTTGCCCCACTGTATTCCACTCTTCATTACCTTCGATTTGATTTGCAACATGACAACCACTGGCCTCGCCCCCAGAGGGGTCACATCAGAATTCAGAATATGTTCCTCCAGTCCTCATCCATAATAATAATAACATGGGAGAAGGTGTGTGACAATAGAAAAAAAAACAGACCTCAAATGCTACTTTTTGACCTCTTTGATCCCCAGACATGCCCCCGGGGCAAACTCTTTGCAACACCATATTCTACCTCTTTATTACCTTCGATTTCATATGCAAAATGACTATGTTTGAACGAAAGAAATTTTGACCCCTCGGGCAGTTTGGGCCCCACCCCCTGCATGTGGGGGTCACATCAAAATTCTGAATATGTTCCTGTAGTCCTTAGCCATGGGGCTTTTGCCTGTGAAAGTTTTGAGATTCTAGATTAAATGGTCTCAGAGCAATGGTGGGACATCACAGATGGACGTCGAAGCACAGACCACAGACGGGGGGTAATACATGATCCCCCTTTTCCTTCGAAATTCGAAACCTTGAGGATAATAATTATAAATTTTTAAATGCATCTTTTCAAGTCACAGGTTTGCCGTTGTCACATTTAATAATAACACGGTAGACATGAGTTCCTCTTTCAAGATGTCAGCGAAGTAGCGGTAGAAAAAAAATTCACAGTAATTATACCCGCGGCATACGAAGTATGCTATGGGGGTATATAGTTTTCGTCCCGCCGTTGGTCCATCCATCTCTCCGTGTGTCCGTCATTCCGTCTGTCCGTACCAACGAAACGACATTTAGTGGGCAAAAAATTTGGACAGTTTGACACTTAGGTATATATTCGTGAGTCCAAATGGACTTTATTCCGTAATTTTGGTACTTAAGTGGCAAAAATTCGCTCTTAGGTGGCTTGCCGCTTAAGAGAATTTGCCGCTTAAGTAGTCAATATGCCGACGCCTAGCCACTTAAGTATCCATTCGTAGAGACGTCCGTCCGTCCGGCCGTCCATCCGCACCAACGAAACGACATTTAGGGGGCAAAAAATTTGAACAGTTTGACACTTAGGTATATATTCGTGAGTCCAATTGGGGTTTATTCCGTAATTTTGGTACTTAAGTGGCAAAAATTCGCTCTTAGGTGGCTTGCCGCTTAAGAGAATTTGCCGCTTAAGTAGTCAATATGCCGACGTCTAGCCACTTAAGTATCCATTCGTAGAGACGTCCGTCCGTCCGTTAACATTTTGGTTTAAGTTTTACGTCAAAGTTTCTAAGAGATTTTATCTTCTGAACCCTTTGATAGATTTAGTTGATACTTACACTGAAGTTACATACTGGTCCAAAGATTTCATTGATGCATGTCCCACCCCCCACAGTGACCTTGGGGTCAAGGTCACAGACTTAGAAATTTTATGTTTGGTTAAAGTTTTACGTCAAAGTTTCTAAGAGATTGTATCTTCTGAACCCTTTGATAGATTTAGTTGATACTTACACTGAAGTTACATACTGGTCTAAAGATTTCATTGATGCATGTCTTACCCCCCACAGTAACCTTGAGGTCAAGGTCACAGACTTAGAAATTTTACATTTGGTTGAAGTTTTATGACAAAGTTTATAGATCCCTGTATGTCCTACACTCAAAGACAAATCCAATTGATACTTGCATCAATCTTGCATACCAGTCCAAATATTTCAGTGATGTATACCCAACCCTGCTGCTTCAGTAACATTGATGCCCCCACCCCTTCAGTAACTTTGATGCCCTCAATCCCTTGGTCCATATAGAAATTTTATCTTTGGTTTAGCTTTTACAAGCACATTTATAGATTCATATAGCTTCCATATTACATACAATTAAGCTCTAAAGATATATTAGAGGGTATACGTGACCCACTAGTCGCTTTCTCTAGTTTTTTTCGTTGTATTTTCCTTGATTTAGGATTTTAGATTGTGTTATCTAGCTAATAAGTAACCCATTACCTGATCTACAGCCTACCGCAATAGAAATGGCCAAATTAATCTTTTACAGGACCAAACCTAGTAGGAATAGCTAGAGGTCCGGTACGTTGTTCTCTAGCCTCAGTGGCAAGAGGTCCGTGGCTAGAGGCCCCGTACTGGATCTCCAGCCTTGTAGGCTTATGGTCTGGTATTGGAACTTTGGCCACTTCCTCCTGAATTTATAGGTACCAGGTTGAGTTGATTTTGAAAATTAATTTCAAATTTGCTGAACTTCATGCAAACAGTGAAGTCCCTGATCAGAGTCTAGATTTCGCTTCTGATCTGCACTGTTTGCAAGTGACTTGTTTTAACTAATCAATAAATGCATTAGAATCGGGATAACTGTATTGAAAATTATCATTTGTCGAGGTAAATCGTCGGTTCTAAGGTGGCAAATTACGTTTTATGGCTAAACTGACACATGGCCATAAAACGGAATTTCAGACCATAGAACCTACGATTTACCTCCACAAATGACAAGTTATGCAGTTATCCCTGTAAATTGTACAATTTTGCACAATGTGGCAAGTGCTGGTAGCTGCGTAAAACTTAATGCTAACCAATGAAAAGTGACATGCCGTAAAATGAAATTTCAGACCATAAAACTGATGATTTACATTTCCAAATGATAGTTTAGAATGCAGTTTTCCCCTTATTCTAAAGGGAATGGAATAAACCAATGTCTCTAATTGACAGGGTTCTTTTCTTTCAAGTACTCGTGAACCCCTTTAACAGATGCTCTCATTTCATAGAAAACCAACAGGAAGTCAAATAAGTTGTCTCCCTTGCAGTAATGAAGCAAATTCTTTTATTGTTAGAGAGAAAACCCTTTTTCAGAGGGGCTCAATACATAGGAAAGCAATCAAAGTTAAAAAAGTAGTTTCTCGTGCATAAATGGCAGAAGTCCAGGGGCCAGTTGTTAACCCATTGTATGCTGGTGGACTTTTCCATTGCTATATGTTGGACAAGTCCGTTTGTCATATAAGGGGTGTCAGGCCTATTATTTTGTTTTTATTCTATTTTTTTGATAGAAAATTCTGTTAGCAAACTGTAGGCCCTGATCAGATGCCGCATTCTGCGGCATCAGGTCTAGGCCTACACTGTTTGCCAAGGTACCCCTTTAGGGGTTTCCCACCCACAATGGGTTAAATATTATAGGTAACAATATTGTTAGTGAACGTTTGGTTAAAACTTTGCTCACTGAATATGGCAAGTATGCTAACATTTTTGCTGAAGAAATTGAGAGTAGCTTAGGCAGATTAGATATTATACTTGCTAGAACTCACAAACTTTTGACCATTAACCAAACAAAGCTCTGAACAACTGGGCCCACTGTGTCCATTCCCTGTTCTCTGTATTCCTGACAGGCCCCCGCCCATCGGGGCTTGGAGAAATATATTGGCTGCATGATGCTTCCACGCAGAGCTGAAGCCAACCACCCACATGTACTGGTAAACCGCTTAGAGGATCTACGCCTGCCTAGGCAAAGCGGTGCGAGCCCGCCTGTCCATGCTTATAAACCCTATCAGTTTCATTGGGTGGCAGGGCTTGAGATGTCATTTCATCTCAATGTTGGGTAAAAGTCCCACAAAATTGGAAGCTATGTCTCAAAAATGACCTATACAGTGTTGAAGGGGACGTTAAACCTCAAATCAAACAAAACAAAACTAGTGGATTAAATATGCAAATTAGTTAGATACGCCCCGTAACGTAACATGTACAGCGTCCTTAACAATGTCACGCTTACTAATGGTGGATTATTGACATTTTTGTAAAACAATGGTGAATAAAAGTTGTTTTAAATGTCATATGATAAATAGAATCTTGCAGTCATGCTCATGTATTATTGCTTTGCCGAGCATCTTTTCCCTTTTCCTCAACGAGTTTAATAAATTCAATAATACATGAACACTCATGTAAGATCCTCTATTATCCAACCAAAGCTCTGAACAACTGGGCCCACTGTGTCCATTCCCTGTTCTCTGTATCTTTGACTGTGTTTCAGATTGAGAGAAAGAAACAAGAAGAGAAAATGAAGAGAGACCAGCTTAATGATACCTACCTAGACCTTATAGAGAAACAGAGATTGTACTTCAAAACTGTCAAAGATTTTAAAGAGGTGAGCCTTTCTACAAATACAGTTAATGCCTCAAACACTAATACCATGGTTAATGCAGAAAATTCTATTGAACCCCAGAGAATCATTCTCATAACTCCAGATCTCAATATAAATAAGATAATTGCAACTTCCCAACTAGCATTTTAGCAATACTTCTCCCTATCGCAAGTTTGATGCTGTTTGCAACAAAAATCAAACAGGCGTCGAAAGGTTTGATGCATTTGGTTACCTTTCCAGCTTGTGCTTCAGAACAGGCTTTAGAGATGACAGATAATGTAGGCTGAATGATTGTGGAGCTTGTCCTTCTCAGTTGATTTGCAAAAACTTTCAGACAACTGACGTTATGTTGATGACATTTTGAATATGCATCGCAAATCGAATAAGGTGGGATTGCAGTCTGGCTAAGCTCTGTCCCCACTTTCTGTGTCAAGCCGAAATTTAAAGCTAAATATGAATTATGGTTTCTTTATACTTTGACAAAAATGTCACTTGTGATGAACATTGTTTGTTGAGCGTGCCATTGTGTTTAAACGTATTTAAACTTTACTAAACCAACCACAGATGTAGTATTGTTAAACTGCTAGTTGTGTGGTGATTTTTTATGGTTTGGAAAATATGGGGTGTTAAAAAAAGGTCTGTGGCGTTAACCATTTAGGTCATTAGCATGGGCGGTGATATTGCTGAATAAAACTCTGAACCTTTATCTTAAATCATACCAAATGTGATCGGCCCCCGCCCATCGGGGCATGAAGAAATAGCTTGGCTGCACGATGCTTCCACGCAGAGATGAAACCGACTGCACACAAGTACTGATAAAATAGATGTGAAGGCAATGATCAGGGATCGATACAATTAAAACCCACAGCTCCCAGCAGTGACACCAAAGGGAAAGAAACACAAACATAAAATAAATAGACCCTGATGGAAACATCAATAGCGGAAAGCCAAAAGGACAGTAACTTTCCCACAAAATGGACAACTGGCTATCCAAAACAAAACAATAAAAGCAAAACACACACTCAAAGTCAAAACCGCTTAGAGGATCTAAAATAGAAGTGAAGGCAATGATCAGGAATGGATACAATTAACCCACAGCTCCCATCAGAGGCACCAAAGGGAAAGAAACACAAACATGAAACAACAAGACCCCAATTGAAACATTAACAACAGAAAGCCAAAAGGACAGTTACTTTCCCCCAAAATGGTCAATTGGTAATCCAAAACAAAATAATTTAAGCGATACACAAACTCAAAGACAAACAATAACAAAAATAAACAGTGACAGAAGAACCACCTTGGAACGTTCAGTGAAACTAATTCCACTGGTGGGCTTAAAATCGATTTAAATGGCCACAATCTTCGCCCTTGCTTCCATCTAATTTATTTAGTCCATATGAAGGCTCATCACTGCAACATCTCTGTGAACACACAGCCTAAGCCTGCCCTGGCAAAGCGGTGCGAGTCAGACAGTCCATGCTTATAAACCCTATTGGTTCCATTGGGCGACAGAGCTTGAGATGTCATTTTGTTTGTTTGTTTGATTTGTGGTTTAACAACCCCATCAACACTGTAAAGGTTATTTTGAAGACGTTGCTTGCATGTCATTTAATCTCAATATCGGACAAAAGTCCACAAATTTGGAAGCAAATTTGGTCTCGAAAATGACCTATACAGTGTTGACGATGAAGTTAAACCTTAAACAAACAGACAAATACCAAATGTGTTACAAATCCACCATAAATATGGTTCGGATTATATGAACTCTTTAAATTAAAAAGTTCAATATAAATGTGGATGTCAACGCTGATTAAAATTCCAAAGCTGATCCCTAGGGTAGTGCATTAGCCATTTCAGGACTTTCTCCAGGCCAGATTAAAATATTCTAAACATTTTTCCACTAAACATTCATCTCTCCAATTTATTATTAGCTAGGTTCTAACTAAATAACTATTTTTGTATTGTTTTTACAGGAATGTCGCAAGAATGAAGTGCTGCTTTCAAAATTGAAGGACAGAAAATGACACTAAGAAATGATGATGAACTTTATCAAAAGATAGGAAGTCACAAAGAATTCAACAATGTACTGAATTACACTATTATTGTTTTAAAAATTTATACGGTATGCATAAAGATAAACAAAACAGAGAAATAGAATTAGTTCATAATTTTTAGCTCACCAGGAAAACGGGCTCATGGAAAGCTTATAGTGTAAGCATTTGTCCATCGTCGTCTTCTGGCATTGTCTGGCATCGTCAACACTTTCAAACAACATATCCTCTGAAGCCACTGCGCCGCTTTGACCCAAATTTTATTAAGCTGGGGGATTGGTATTTTGTATAAAAGTCAACTCTTTAGTTGAATCCTGAAAAATCATCTCCTTAGGAACCATATTCTCAACAAGGTTGAGACTTTATTGTAGTATTCACGATATTTGCCTTTATAAAGATTTTGTATTTATACCCCCACTGAGAGTATGCTGGTTTACATCTGTATTTCTGTCTATCAGTTTGTCCATTCATTCATCCTTCCATTCATCCAACCATCTGTTGGTGTGTCTGTTCTTCCATTCATCAAAGATTTCTCAAGAACCATTAAAGCCACAAACCTCAAACTTAACATACTTTGCAAACATGATGACTTATATTGTGTAAGAGCCAATGGGCATTATCAGCCTATTTGTTCATCTGTACTTTTTTCTCTCCATATCTAGGCCAGGGTTAAAACGTTTCGTTGAAGTCCCCACCCAGCAGGGCTTGAAGAAATAGATGGGCTGCATGATGCTTCCACACAGAACTGAAACCGACCCCACACAAGTACTGGTAATTCGTTTAGAGGATCTAAGTCTGCCCAGGCATAGCAGTACGAGTCAGACCATCCATGCATATAAACCCTATTGGTTTCATTGGGCAACAAGGCTTGAGATGTCATCTCATCTCAATGTCGGGTAAAAGTCGCACAAAGTTGGAAGCAACCTCTCCAAAATGACCTACACAGTGTCGACGGGGATGTTAAACCTCAAATCAAACAATAAAAAAAAAAACAACGTTTTGTTGAAGATTTCTTAGGAACTGTCAAAGCTGTATTCCTAAAACTTGGTATACTATGCAATGATGATGTATTGTGTAAGAGGCAATGGGGTTTCTCAGCATATTTGTTCATCTCTTATTTTAATGTTCTTTCTCTTCATATGGACCAATGTTGAATTTTTGTTAAAGATTTCTCAGGAACTTCCTTGCCTTTACTCTTTGGCCTTACTCAATAAATCGTAGCTGTCATTAAACATATTATGCCATTAATATGTAGCAGAGATTCCTCTGATGATAGTTTATATAATTGGAATTCAAATTTTATTTAATGTTTTACCAGAGACAATTTAAATGTGAATGTTTAGTTTCTATTTCCAGTCAGTATGCATTTATGTGTACCCAATATTATTATATCAGAGAATGATTTTACGAAAATGGGTACTAAACTCTGTTATATAAGTGTGACTTATTTTTTCAAGTGACGGAAATGGAGTAGGTGACATGTGTTGTGTCACTTGTGTGACATGATTTCTTTTCACGTATATTGACAATGCCAACATTTTTGTATTGTTAGCTAAGTTCTTGTGAATGCCATAAATGCAATTACGGTTTTAAAAAAAAGTGCGATAAAATCGTGCGAGAAGGAGCTGTCAGCCAGATTTAAGTGATTTTCTTTGTCACTTGAGTTGAAAAATCCATCGCTCGATTCTTGATTTCAATTCAAGAACATTTCCAAAGTGAATCTGTAAAGTCTTATTTTGCTTCACTGCATCTGGTGTTAAGCACCGTGCTGTGGCAATAGAATGTTTTCCCATTCTTCATCATAGCGCATTATATAGTTTCATGTCATTTTCTCGTCATCGAGTTAATTCCAGGACTTGAAAGTAATACGAGGCTAACTAATTTGCCGCAATTAGCTGGTCTGTCCCTGTAAACGACATTCTTGATTTTCATTCTTGTGTATGTATTCTTTGTTTCCAATTGCAATCGTTTTAGTTTCATTCATATTTACTCATCCTGTCCATGACCCACAGTACAGGGGGAACCCTGTCGATTCTGTTATTTTCAACCGCCCATGACTAAAGTAAACAACAGAAGTGTCACAATCAAAGATTAAAGCTTCAGGCCAAGAAGGCCAAACAAAACAATACTAACAAAATCACATTCAATTGAAAGCAAAGTCACTAGCGCTTCCACTTTCTTTCCGCAAAAGGATGATTAAAATGATCGGGCATAAAAGCCAAGGCCGCACCGGGCCGGGCCGAGCCGCCAAGCCAAAACTGACCACAATATATATCTTAATTATAAAAAGAGACTAAATATAAAATCTTCAGATCGGCATTTTTGGCTCGACAGCTCGGCCCGGCCTGGCCGGCCTTGGCTTTTATACCCGACCAATCAAAATGCTATGGTGAAGATCAAAACAACGACTTGCTTCCAAAGGATAACCCTTTTATAGAACATATTTATATGAAACAGGACACATCATGAAAAGATATATACGACAGTGGGCGACATAGAATGAAAAAAAAATGATGCATTAAAACAATCAATTTGTTTGACTTGAGGTTTAACTTTGCCGCCAACACTGTTCAGGACATTTTGGAGATGTAAGTCGGTTTGTTACGGTAGGCCATAATGCCTTGCATGCGCAGGAGTTCCGGTACTGGCGGTTTTAGTTAATTTAAGAATAACAGTATACATTTTTTACAGATCGTTGCTAATAGAAGGATAATAAAAGTAATACTGATGTCGAAAAGGTTCTCCATTAAAGAGTTTCTCTTTTTGAAGCCGCAATTGTATGTGTCAACACCTTTAGGCTGAATAACTATGTTTGATCTTTAGTATCCGTTTCGCCCCCAGTATGATTCGTACCAAAACACCATCAGGCACTAACCTAAATCCAAGGGGTCAGTAGTTATTTCATGACATATTAAGCATACAAGACCATAGATATACCTTTTCCGATCTCTCTGCAGTTGTTCATTATTTCTATTAGTCTAATACTGACTTTATCAGCTTTTTGATAGACTAAAAACTGAGGTACAGTCTTCCACTTAAGAGGCTGTTTAGCAGAGAGAGAGAGAGAGAGAGAGAAAACTAGTGGGCTTACCGTTTTATTTTGAAGATTATGAGCTACTTGGACAAAATTTCAAGCTCCTGTGTTTTTTTTATACCCCCGCAAACGAAGTTTGAAGGGGGTATATAGGAGTCAGCTTGTCGTCTGTCGTCTGTCGTCGGTCCGTTACAAAAAACTTTAACATTGCTCATAACTTCCTTATTCTTTGACCGATTTCTTTAATATTCACACACCACACACCTTGCCACTAGTACTTAAGATTGATATACACAAACCTGACCTTGACCTTTACGTTGACCTTCCTCAAGGTCAAATACTTGTAAAAATTTGTCGTCGGTCCGTTACAAAAAACTTTAACATTGCTCATAACTTCCTTATTCTTTGACCGATTTCTTTAATATTCACACACCACACACCTTGCCACTAGTACTTAAGATTGATATACACAAACCTGACCTTGACCTTTAGTTGACCTTCCTCAAGGTCAAATACTTGTAAAAATTTGTCTGACAACGCATGCGGGGGTATAATTGGCGCCCGTTAGGCGGCAGCTCTAGTTTTTTTTTTAGCTCACCTGAGCCGAAGGCTCATGTGAGGTATTAGTATACCACGAGCCGGCGTCCGTCGTCCGTCGTCGTCCGTCGTCCACACTTTCAAAGAAGTATATCTCCGGAACCAGTGGGCCAATCTTGATCAAATTTCATGTGAAGCATTATCAGGTAGGGGGAAAGGCTGCATACTGTTTTCGGGCAGATCGGATTGGAACTCTGGTTGCCACGGCAACAAATAGCTCCCATAGACTTAACATAGGAAAAAGTTTGTCATCACTCTAGCTCCGTCAATTTTTTTCTGATCGACTTCATTCTTGCAGATAACGAGGACAGGCATGAAATCTCGATCAAGTTCGAGTTTGGGCTGAATCGGATTATTCACTCAGGAGTTACGTGCCCTTGAGCGTTCTTAACATAGGAAAAAGCTTGTCATCACTCTAACTCCGTCAATTTTTATCCCCCGACCGAATAGGTTCGGGGGATATAGCGATCAGCCTGGCGTCCGTCCGTCTGTCCGTCCGTCTGTCCGTCCGTCCGTCCGTCCGTCCGTCCGTCCGTAGACGCAACCTTGTGATGGCCATAACTCCTATACCCTTTGAGATTCATTGATGGTTCTTGGCACAATTGTTCACAAGGCCGAGACAGTGTGTCATGCGCAAGAACCAGAACTCTGGATGCCATACTTTTTTAGTTATCTCCCCTTTTAATAAAATAGAATGACTACTTTGTGATGGCCATAACTCCAATACCCTTTGAGATATATTGATGGTACCTGGCACAGTTGTTCACAAGGCTGAGACGGCGTGTCATGCACAAGAACCAGAACTCTGGCTGCCATGGTTTTGGAGTTATCTCCCCTTCCAATAAAATAGTGTGATAACCTTGTGATGGTCGTAACTCCTATACCCTTTGAGATATATTGATGGTTCTTGGCACAATTGTTCTCAAGGCTGAGACGGCGTGTCATGCGCAAGAACCAGAATTCTGGATGCCATACTTTTTGAGTTATCTCCCCTTTTAATAAAATAGAATGACTACTTTGTGATGGCCATAACTCCAATACCCTTTGAGATATATTGATGATACGTGGCACAGTTGTTCACAAGGCTGAGACGGTGTGTCATGCACAAGAACCACAACTCTGGTTGCCATGGTTTTGGAGTTATCTCCCCTTCCAATAAAATAGAGTGACAACCTTGTGATGGTCATAATTGCAATACCCTTTAAGATATATTGATGATACCTGGCACAGTTGTTCACAAGGCCGAGACCGTGTGTCATGCACAAGAACCACAACTCTGGGTGCCATGGTTTTTGAGTTATCTCCGCTTCCAATAATATAGAATCACTACCTTGTGATGGCCACATCTCCAACACTCTTTGAGATACATTGATGATACTTGGTACAGTTGTACATGAGGTTAAGCAGGTGTGTCACATGCAAGAACCACAACTCTGGGTGCCCTGGTTTTTTAATTATTTCCCCTGACAATATAACCTTGTGATGGCCATAACTCCAATACCCTTTGAGATATATTGATGGTGCGTGGCACAATTGTATACAACATTGAAATGGTGCTTCATGCCTACGAACCACAACTCTGGGTGCTATGATATTTGAGTTATCTCCCCTTCCAAATGTAACAGTATGACAACCTTGTGATCATCGTACCTCCAATACCCTTTTAGACATATTGGTGGTACTTGATGCAGATGTACATGAGGTTAAGCAGGTGTTTGATGCTCAAGAATTACAACTCTGGGTGCTCTGGTTTTTTAGTTATCTCCCCTGGCAATATAACCTTGTGATGGCCATAACTCAAACACCCTTTGAGATATATTGAAGGAACTTGGCACAATTGTATACAAGGTACAGAAGGTATGTCATGTGCAAGAACCACAACTGTTGGTGTTGTGGTATTTGAGTTATCTATCCTTCAATATAACAGTATGACCAGCTTGTGATCACCATATCTCCAATACCTTTTGAGACATATTGATGGTACTTTGTACAGAAATACATGAGCTTAAGCAGGCATGTCATGCGCAAGAACCACATTTATGAGTGCCCTGATTTTTTAGTTATCTCCCCTGACAGTATAATCTTGTGATGGCCACAACTGCAATACTTTTGTGATATATTGCTGGTTTAATTCTGGGGCACTTTCTATTGGTGAACAATCTTCTGAAGGCCATATTGGCTTTTGGTCGGGGGATTTGCCATCTCTTCCGATGGCTATTTTTTTCTGATCGACTTCATTCTTGCAGATAACGAGGACAGGCATGAAATCTCGATCAAGTTCGAGTTTGGGCTGAATCGGATTATTCACTCAGGAGTTACGTGCCCTTGAGCGTTGAAAAAATTGCCTATTGACTAAACATGGGGAGAATGTTGTCATCACCCTAGCTGCTTCAATTATTTTCAGATTGGCTTTATTCTTGCAGATGACCAGCACAGCCATGAAATCTCGGTCAAGTTCGATAACTTGCAGAATCGGATCATTCACTTAGGAGTTACCTGCCCTTGTGTGTTTTTGCATTAGGGTTAATGGGAATTTCAAAAATGTATATCTTAAAGACTACTTGGCCAACTTTGATCAAATTTCATGTGTCGCATTATTGGGCAAGTGGAAAGGCTTTATTAGGTTTTCAGGCAGATCTGAGTGGAACTCTGGTTGCCATGGCAACATCTAGCTCCCATAGACTTCACATAGGAAAAAGCTTGTCATCACTCTAGCTCCATCAATTTTTTTGTGATCGACTTCATTCTTGCAGATAACCAGTACAGGCATAAAATCTCGGTCAAGTTCGATTTTGGGCCGAATCAGATAATTCACTCAAGAGTTACGTCCCCTTGAGCGCCCGAAAAATTGCCTATCGACTTAACATGGGGAAAATGTTGTCATCACTGTAGCTGCTTCAATTTTGTTCGGATTGGCTTCATTCTTACAGATAACCAGCACAGCCATGAAATCTCGGTCAAGTTTGATAATTGGCAGAATCGGATCATACACTTAGGAGTTACCTGCCCTTGTGCATTTTTGCATAAGGGTTAATGTGAATTTCAAAAATGTATATCTTGAAGACTACTTGGCCGACTTTGATCAAATTTCATGTGTAACATTATTGGGCAAGTGGAAAGACTGCATAAGGTTTTCATGCAGATCTGAGTGGAACTCTGGTTACCATGGCAACATATAGCTCCCATAGACTGAACATAGGAAAAAGCTTGTCATCACTCTAGCTCCGTCAATTTTTTTCTGATCGACTTCATTCTTGCAGATAATAAGGACAGGCATAAAATCTCGGTTAAGTTCGATTTTGGGCAGAATCGGAATATTGACCTCGTAGTTACGTGACCTTGAGCGACAAAAAATTTGCCCATAGACTTAACATAGGGAAAATGTTGTGACTGCGATAGCGACTTGAATTTTTTTCAGATCAGCTTCAAACTTGCAGGTAACGAGGACAGACATAAAATCACGGTTAAGTTCGATTTTGGGCCGAATCGGATTATTTGCCTTGGAGTTACCTGCCCTTGAGCATGAAAAAATACGTTGTGACCATGATAGCAACTTTATTTTTATTATGCCCCCAACTTCGAAGAAGTTGTGGGGGCATATTGGTTTTGCCCTGTTCGTCCGTCCGTCCTTCCGTCCTTACGTCCGTCCCACTTTTTACTGCATAGCATAACTTTAGAACCATGGGTGCTAGGTTTTTGAAATTTCATATATGGATTCCTCATGAAAAAATAATTGACCCGTGTTTTTTTTCTCGTCAGGATTATGCCCCTTTTTTGAGTTATGCCCCTTTGCAAAAAATACTATGAAATCTTGTAAGCAAGATATCTCAAAAACTGTTTGAGCTATTGCCCTGAAACTTTACATGCTGGTTGGGGATGATGAGTAGATGAACTGATTAACTTTTGAAAAAAATCCGAAATTTTTTTCTTGAGTTATGGCCCTTTGAAATTTTTCGCGTTTTAAGTTTGTAAGCAAGATATCTAAAAAAACTATTTGAGGTTTTTCCCCGAAACTTCACATACTTGTCGGGGATGATGAGTAGATGAACTGATCAACTTTTGAAAAAAATCCGATTTTTTTTTCTTGAGTTATGGCCCTTAGATTTTTTTCGTGTTTTCAGCTTGTAAGCAAGATATCTCAATAATTGTTTGAGCGATTGCCCTGCAACTTTACAAGCTGGTTTGGGATGATGTGTAGATGAACTGATTAACTGTTGAAAAAAAATCCTATATTTTTTTCTTGAGTTATGGCCCTTTGAAATTTTTCGCGTTTTAAGTTTGTAAGCAAGATATCTCAAAAACTATATGAGGTTTTTCCCCAAAACTTCACAGACTGGTTGGGTATGATGAGTAGATGAACTGATTAACTTTTGAAAAAAATCCAATTTTTTTTCTTGAGTTATGGCCCTTTGATTTTTTTCGTGTTTTCAGCTTGTAAGCAAGATATCTCAAAAATTGTTTGAGCTATTGCCCTGAAACTTTACAGGCTGGTTGGGGATGATGAGTAGATGAACTGATTAACTTTTGAAAAAAATCCGAAATTTTTTTCTTGAGTTATGGCCCTTTGAAATTTTTCGCGTTTTGGCGTCCTTCCGTCCTTACGTCCGTCCCACTTTTTACTGCATAGCATAACTTTAGAACCATGGGTGCTAGGTTTTTGAAATTTCATATATGGATTCCTCATGAAAAAATAATTGACCCGTGTTTTTTTTTCTCGTCAGGATTATGCCCCTTTTTTGAGTTATGCCCCTTTGCAAAAAATACTATGAAATCTTGTAAGCAAGATATCTCAAAAACTGTTTGAGCTATTGCCCTGAAACTTTACATGCTGGTTGGGGATGATGAGTAGATGAACTGATTAACTTTTGAAAAAAATCCGAAATTTTTTTCTTGAGTTATGGCCCTTTGAAATTTTTCGCGTTTTAAGTTTGTAAGCAAGATATCTAAAAAAACTATTTGAGGTTTTTCCCCGAAACTTCACAGACTTGTCGGGGATGATGAGTAGATGAACTGATCAACTTTTGAAAAAAATCCGATTTTTTTTTCTTGAGTTATGGCCCTTAGATTTTTTTCGTGTTTTCAGCTTGTAAGCAAGATATCTCAATAATTGTTTGAGCGATTGCCCTGCAACTTTACAAGCTGGTTTGGGATGATGTGTAGATGAACTGATTAACTGTTGAAAAAAAATCCTATATTTTTTTCTTGAGTTATGGCCCTTTGAAATTTTTCGCGTTTTAAGTTTGTAAGCAAGATATCTCAAAAACTATATGAGGTTTTTCCCCAAAACTTCACAGACTGGTTGGGTATGATGAGTAGATGAACTGATTAACTTTTGAAAAAAATCCAATTTTTTTTTCTTGAGTTATGGCCCTTTGATTTTTTTCGTGTTTTCAGCTTGTAAGCAAGATATCTCAAAAATTGTTTGAGCTATTGCCCTGAAACTTTACAGGCCGGTTGGGGATGATGAGTAGATGAACTGATTAACTTTTGAAAAAAATCCGAAATTTTTTTCTTGAGTTATGGCCCTTTGAAATTTTTCGCGTTTTGGCATATTGGTTTTGCCCTGTTCGTCCGTCCGTCCTTCCGTCCTTCCGTCCTTACGTCCGTCCCACTTTTTACTGCATAGCATAACTTTAGAACCATGGGTGCTAGGTTTTTGAAATTTCATACATGGATTCCTCATGAAAAAATAATTGACCCGTGTTTTTTTTCTCGTCAGGATTATGCCCCTTTTTGAGTTATGCCCCTTTGCAAAAACTACTATGAAATCTTGTAAGCAAGATATCTCAAAAACTGTTTGAGCTATTGCCCTGAAACTTTACATGCTGGTTGGGGATGATGAGTAGATGAACTGATTAACTTTTGAAAAAAATCCGAAATTTTTTTCTTGCGTTATGGCCCTTTGAAATTTTTCGCGTTTTAAGTTTGTAAGCAAGATATCTAAAAAACTATTTGAGGTTTTTCCCCGAAACTTCACAGACTTGTCGGGGATGATGAGTAGATGAACTGATCAACTTTTGAAAAAAATCCGATTTTTTTTCTTGAGTTATGGCCCTTAGATTTTTTTCGTGTTTTCAGCTTGTAAGCAAGATATCTCAATAATTGTTTGAGCGATTGCCCTGCAACTTTACAAGCTGGTTTGGGATGATGTGTAGATGAACTGATTAACTGTTGAAAAAAAATCCTATATTTTTTTCTTGAGTTATGGCCCTTTGAAATTTTTCGCGTTTTAAGTTTGTAAGCAAGATATCTCAAAAACTATATGAGGTTTTTCCCCAAAACTTCACAGACTGGTTGGGTATGATGAGTAGATGAACTGATTAACTTTTGAAAAAAATCCAATTTTTTTTTCTTGAGTTATGGCCCTTTGATTTTTTTCGTGTTTTCAGCTTGTAAGCAAGATATCTCAAAAATTGTTTGAGCTATTGCCCTGAAACTTTACAGGCTGGTTGGGGATGATGAGTAGATGAACTGATTAACTTTTGAAAAAAATCCGAAATTTTTTTCTTGAGTTATGGCCCTTTGAAATTTTTCGCGTTTTAAGTTTGTAAGCAAGATATCTAAAAAACTATTTTAGGTTTTTCCCCGAAACTTCACAGACTGGTCAGGGATGATGAGTAGATGATTAACTACAGCTTTTCTTGTGTAATTTCAGCATTACAGCCACATAAAAACAAGATATCTCAATTATTGTTAGGGACAAGCAGTGTTAGGGTCAAGCAGTTGGGGGCATTGTGTTTCATAAACACTGGCTCTAGTTCATATCAGCTTCAAACTTGCAGGTAAAGAGGACAGGCATAAAATCCCGGTTAAGTTCGATTTTGGGCCGAATCGGAATATTGACCTCGGAGTTACGTGACCTTGAGCGACAAAAAATTTGCCCAAAGACTTAACATAGGGAAAATGTTGTGACAACGATAGCGACTTGAATTTTTTTCAGATCAGCTTCAAACTTGCAGGTAACGAGGACAGACATAAAATCTCGGTTAAGTTAGATTTTGGGCCGAATCGGAATATTTGCCTTGGAGTTACCTGCCCTTGAGCATAAAAAAATATGTTGTGACCACGATAGCAACTTTATTTTTATTCAGATCAGCTTCAAACTTGCAGGTAACATGGACAGGCATAAAATCTCAGTTAAGTTCGAATCGGAATATTGACCTCGGAGTTACATCACCTTGAGCGACAAAAAATTTGCCCATAGACTTTACATAGGGAAAATGTTGTGACTACGATAGCGACTTGAATTTTTTTCAGATCAGCTTCAAACTTGCAGGTAACGAGGACAGGCATAAAATCTCGGTTAAGTTCAATTTTGGGCGAAATCGGAATATTGACCTCGGAGTTACGTGACCTTGAGCGACAAAAAATGTGCCCATAGACTTAATTAGGGAAAATGTTGCGACTACGATAGCGACTTGAATTTTTTTTCAGATCAGCTTCAAACTTGCAGGTAACGAGGACAGACATAAAATCTCGGTTATGTTCGATTTTGGGCCGAATCGGAATATTTGCCTTGGAGTGACCTGCCCTTGAGCATAAAAAAATACGTTGTGGCCACGATAGCAACTTTATTTTTATTCATATCAGCTTCAAACTTGCAGGTAACGAGGAAGGCATAAAATCTCGGTTAAGTTCGATTTTGGGCCGAATCGGAATATTGACCTCGGAGTTACGTGACCTTGAGAGACAAAAAATTTGCACATAGACTTAACGTAGGGAAAATGTTGTGACAGAAATAGCGACTTGAATTTTTAGCTCACCTGAGCCAAAGGCTCCAGTGAGCTGATAGGATACCAAGGCTCCGGAGTCCGTCGTCTGTTGTCCGTCCATCCGTCGTCCACAATTTCAATGAAGCATATCTCAGAAGGCAGTCGACCAATCTTGTTTAAATTTTATGGGTAGCACCATTGGGCAAGGGGAAAGGCTGCATTAGGTTTTGGAGCTAGTCTGGTTCATTTGTTCCTTCATTCTTCTTTCTCTTCATATAGAGATAATAGACCAATGTTAAATTTTTAATCAAAGATTTCTCAGGAACTATAAAAGCTAGAAGCATCAAATTTGGTATTCAATAGAATAATGATGACTTATTTTGTGTAAGAGACATTGGGCTTTCTCAGCTTATTTGTTCATCTGTTCTTTCATTCTTCTTTCTCTCCATTTTGACCAATGTTAAATTTTCTTCAAAGATTTCTCAGGAACTATAGAAGCTAGAAGTCTCAAACTTGGAATACTGCAATAATGATGACTTATATCCTGTAAGGGTCAATGGGCTGGATTCTATTAGCAGATTTAGTAGTCAAGTCTGTGAATTGTTAAAACTTAAGTTCCTCAGGTGAGCGGTTTAGGCTCATTGAGCCTCTTGTTTTGTTTTATTTTGGTTTTACGGCCCTTTCAAGATTATTTCACTCATATTATGCCGATCGTTAATCAGAGGTGGGCGAAAACCTAATGATCAAGAGTCAGGGCTCTTAACCACTATGCCACGGATGCCCAAAGCTCCTGTGGTTTAACAAACGAATGGAAAGTCCCCATTCAGAAACATTTTTCCAGCCGGCACACCTACCAGTTTGATTTTCTTTCTTTAAAATTGCATCCGAGGTTTTATATTTGGACAATTTCAAAACCTTTTGATGAACCAAACTTCAAGCGCCTGTGGTTTAACCCTTAAATGTCTGTTCTAGAAACAGTGTAGACCTAAACACAGCGTCTGATCTGGGTCTGCAATGTTTGGTAGCAAACACACTTCTATAGGTAACCCTGTATAAATACGGTATCACCGGCACAGTGATGAGAACAGCGTGAGTATTTTCTACAAATTAGCTATCGCCAGCGACAGTCACATGGACAGCAGCAACGAAAAGCTACAGTGCTGAGTAAAGGTTTTGTTTCGAGAATATCTCCAAAATTTCTAGGGCTGCTAGGTTGGCAATCTTTCACCACAGTGGCTTCTATATAGATAAATAAACTATCAGCCAATGAAATGTATTAAATCAATGACAAACAGTGTAGATCCATCTGAAATGGATCTAGGCTGTCTGCAAAGGTATGGATGGAGGGTATAGCTATAGAAATGAAATAGCCCCAGATAAGGAGGCATAAAAAAAATGATTAAAGGATACATTTCCATTTTCATTGTTAGAAGTATATATTGTGGATATTTGTTAGAAAATGGCCTTGATGAGGCAATTCTAACAAGTATCCACAAAATAATGTTTTAAAAGCAAATCAGAAAAGTTGTCTTTGAAATTACCCTTGATACTCTTCCCTATCGTTTAGCAATGTAAATATAAAGAAAGCAATTTTTTTGTAAATTTGGTTGGTTGAAATAATGTTAGTCAACTTTCCAGTGTCTGTGATACATCACAGGGTTACCTACAGAATCGTGTTTGTTAGCAAACAGGGCGGATCCAGATCAGACGCTGTGTTTAGATCCCAACTGTTTGTTTACAGTACAGGGATTTAAAGGTCAACAGGCGATGTGAACTCTCCATTCAGAACCATTTTTCCGGCCTATTCTCCCTGACAATCGGACTACTAGTTGATTTAAAAAAAAAACACACACACAAAAAAAAAAAAAAAAAAAAAAAAGCAGTTCACTGAAGTGGATGACTGTAGGTCAGTTTTGATTCCACCAAAAAACTGAAACAGTCATTATTGAAAATAATTTAGAACTTCAGAGTGATCAGAAAAAGTAAATCTATGGTCTGGTATGCTTAATATATCATGATATAAGTCCTGACACTTGAAAATTTAGGTCAGTGTCTGATAGTGTTTTGGTACGAATCTTACCGTGGGCGAAGCTGATATCTAGCCTAAAGTTATCGAACAAATACATTTACTGCTACAAAAGGAGAAATTCATAAATAAATAAATATTCCAATAACTGTTTTATTAGCTCACCTGTCACGTAGTGACAAGGTGAGCTTTTGTGATCACATTTTGTCTGTCGTCCGTGCGTGCGTCCGTGCGTAAACAATTTCTTGTCCGCACAATAGCATCTTCATTTATGATTTGATTTTAACCAGACTTGCACACAACTTGTACCACAATGAGATCTAGGTTCCTTTCTTGAACCAGCCATATCCCATCATGTGTTACGGAGTTACGGCCCCTGAAAGGGCAAAAATTGCCTATTTTGGTCTTGTCCGCACGATAGCATCTTCATTTATGATTTGATTTTAACCAGACTTGCACACAACTTGTACCACCATGAGATCTTGGTTCCTTTCTTGAACCAGCCATATCCCATCATGTGTTACGGAGTTACGGCCCCTGAAAGGGCAAAAATTGCCTATTTTGGTCTTGTCCGCACGATAGCATCTTCATTTATGATTTGATTTTAACCAGACTTGCACACAACTTGTACCACCATGAGATCTTGGTTCCTTTTGTTAAACCAGCCATATCCCATCATGTGTTACTGAGTTACGGCCCCTGAAAGGGCAAAAATTGCCTATTTTGGTCTTGTCCGCACAATAGCATCTTCATTTATGATTTAATTTTAACCAGACTTGCACACAACTTGTACCACCATAAGATCTAGGTTCCTTTCTTGAATCAGCCATATCCCATCATGTGTTACAGAGTTACGGCACCTGAAAGGGCAAAAATTGCCTATTTTTGGTCTTGTCGCACAATAGCATCTTCATTTATGATTTGATTTTAACCAGACTTGCATACAACTAGTACCACCATGAGATCTTAGTTCCTTTCTTGAACCAGCCATATCCCATTACGGAGTTACAGCCCCTGAATGGGCAAAAATTGCCTATTTTGGTCTTGTCTGCATCATAGCTGTTTCATTTATGATTTGATTTTAACTAAACTTGCACATATTTTGTACCACCACAAAATATCTCGGTCAAGTTCGAATATGGGTCATGTTGGGTCAAAAAGTAGGTCAGTAGGTCAAATCAGAAAAAAACCTTGTGAAGATGCTAGAAGCCATAGTTTTGGTCCGATCATCATCAAACTAACCCAGAATGATCATCTTGACAATATCTCAGTCAAGTTCGAATATGGGTGTCGCCGGGTCAAAAAGTAGGTCAGTAGGTCAAATCATAGAAAAACCTTCTGAACACACTAGAGGCCACAATTTATGTCCAATCATCATCAAACTTGCCCAGAATGATCATCTTGACATTATCTGAGTCAAGTTTGAGTATGGGTCATGTCGGTTCAAAAAGTAGGTCAGTAGTTCAAATCAGAGAAAAACCTTGTGAACACACTAGAGGCCATAGTTCTGGTCTGATCATCATCAAACTTGCTCAGAATGATCATCTTGATAATATCTTGGTCACGTTCCAATATGGGTCATGGCAGGTCAAAAAGTAGGTCAGTAGCTCAAATCGGAGAAAAACCTTGTGAACACACTAGAGGCCACATTTTTGGTCCAATCATCATCAAACTTGCTCGGAATGATAGTCTTGACAATATCTCGGTCAAGTTCGAATATGGGTCATTTCAGGTCAAAAAAGTAGGTCAGATCACAGAAAAACCTTGTGAACACACTAGACGCCACAGATTAGGTCTGATCATCATCAAACTTGCTAAAAATGATCATTTGACAATATCTCAGTTAATTTCGAATATGGGTCATATCTGACCAGTAAGTAGGTCAGTAGGTCAGATTGTTGAAAAACCTTGTGGACACACTAGAAACCCAGTTTTGGTCTGATCATCAACAAACTTGCTCAGAATGATCATCTTGACAATATCTGGGTCAAGTTTGAATATGGGTCATGTCGGGTCAAAAAGTAGGTCAGCAGGTCGAATCATAGAAAAACGTTTTGAACACTCTAAGAGGCCACAGTTTTAGTCAAATCATCATAAAACTTGCTCAGAATGATCATCTGGACAATATCTCATTTAAGTTCGAATATGGGTCATGTCAAATCAGAAAGTAGATGAGTAGGTTATTTTGTCATTACTTTTGAACTGTTTGAGATAGAGCCTTCATATTTTGCTTGTAGGTTGCTTGTGACAAGGGCTTCCCACTCATATAAAGATTTGACCTGTGATGTTGACCTGTGACCTACTTTATCATAACTTTTGAACCATGTGAGACAGAGCCTTCATATTTTGCATGTATGTTCCTTGTGACAAAGTTTTCCCAACCATTCAAAACTTTTTAGCCATGACCTTGACCTTTGACCTAGTTTGCCATTTCTTTTGGAGCATTTAAGATACAGCCTTCATATTTGGCATATAGGTTCCTTCATAGGAGTGAGTGTTTGAGTTGAAGTCTCACCAACAGCTAAGGTCATACAGTGATGAGACCTCTGTTTAAGGACCAATCTGAAAGTCTGGAGAAGCCTGCGATCGATCCTGCTACCCCTGGTTTACAAGGCATGTAGCATGACCACTTCACCATGAAGGCTTCTAAACTTCATTGGAATGTTGTGTAGATGACCCTCTAGGAAAATAGCATAATGATTAACAAATGGTTACAAGAGCTAAAAATAGAAAAAACATTGAAATTTGCTTCAAATGCGAACTCCTTCTAAACATTTGGGCCAATTGGATTAAAAACTTCACAGGAATGTTGCCTAGGTGACTCCCTACCAAAATAGTTAAAACTCATTCCACTCCAATGAACAAGATAGCTGCCAGAGCTAAAAATAAAAAAAAAATCTTCAAATGACACCTTCTCTACCCTTGGGCCAATTTCATTCAAACTTCGAAGTAATGTTGCTTAGATGACCCTCTACCAAAAAGGCTAAAACAATCTCGCTCTGATGAAAAAATGGCAACCAGAGTTAAAAATAGAAAAATATTGTAAATCTGATTCAAAGGTGAACCCCTCCTAAACCCTAAGACCAGTTTGATTCAACTTCACAGGAATGTTGCCTTGGTTACTCCCTACCAAATAAGCTAAAATCACTCTGCTGATGAACAAGATGGCTACTACTGCCCCCGCCCATAGGGGCTTGAAGAAATATATGGGCTGCATGATGCTTCCACGCAGAGCTGAATCTGGCCCGCACACTAGTACTGGTAAACCGCTTAGAGGATCTAAGCCTGCCCAGGAACCGCGGTGCGAGGCGGACCGTCCATGCTAATAAACCCTATTGGTTTCATTGGGCGACAGGGCTTGAGATGTCATTTCATCTCAATGTCGGGTAAAAGTCCCACAAAATTGGAAGCAACGTCTCCAAAATGACCTTTACAGTGTTGACGGGGACGTTAAACCTCAAATCAACCAACCAACCAACAAGATGGCTACTATAGCTAAAAATAGAATGTACTCGAGACAGTGACACACAGGTGAGCGAACCAGGGCTCTTGTTTATTTTTTGTCTTTCTATTAGCGGGAATTTATATGAATTGTACAGCGTCTCTGCTGAATTGAACTCAACCCGTCATTTACGGAACTCCGGCGATGAGCAAAGCATTATGGTCTACTGTAAAGTCGCGAATGAAAGGTTTATCTTTTGAAAGCAAGGAGTACAACGAAGAACTGAAAATTGTCCGAGTGTACAAAAGTTCTAGGCCATAATTCAAGACCACATAATACAGTTATTCAGTTAAGGTATTTTCATAGCCTTCCAAATCAGAAGTCAGGGCTGTGATACAAACTATATTCTGCAAGTAATTAACTTATCCCAATTATACGTGATTTTAGGCATTTGTCTTTGTTTCGTCAGCCTCTTCAGAAGATGTTTGTTTGATGATCGAAATCTTGGTCTCGTTGCCTGGATTTTGTAGTGTTGAGGTCGCCAAGCTTTTCGTATTAATGCCCATGCTGATAGCACCTGACCTGTCAGTGGTACCCTCTGGATAGATCGTCATATGTTGGGGATAGTATACCGCCATGACCTTCAACAGAAAAAAAACATATTATCATGTTGACATATATTCCATTTTATTTTCAGCCTCAGAATTATAAGAGCATATGTTCGACGCAATTAATTTGCAAATCCAGTCGTCGGACTTAATGTCATATGATAATTTATCACCAAGTTCGATGGGTAGCAATAACTGCAGATATTCAATTCCTATACTTTAAAATACAAATACCCACTCTTAAATAATGTATTAGCACAACGGTGGAGGCAGGGTCCATTAATCGATACAATTTACCTCACACCTCCAATCAAAGACATCAAAGGAAAGAAACAAGAACTTCACAATAATGAAACATTCACAAGCGAAAACCCAAAAGGACAGCTACTTTCCCACAAAATTGCCACACTGATATCCGAAATAAAAAGATATTAGCAATACATACATGCAAACATGAACTATAATGATAATACACCACAACAAAAGAACCGCCTTGGAATGATCAGTAAGATTTCGTAACTTTGGGTCTTGAATCGAGTTAACATGGCCACAATACTCGCCCTTTTTTCTGTCGTTGTTGAGACAAATAATTTGTTCAGTCCACATGAAGGATTGATATCTAAGCCCTAACTTGGAAAAAAAACACAGACTTATAGTGATCTATTGAAGGCCGCATTCGAACAAGAAAGAAATAAATTGTCCCCTTAACTCACATACCGAGAGAATTGCCTCAAAAGCAGAATTGAAGAATTATGGCAAAACCAAGAGGAAGGGATGTTTTTTTTCTATCTGTAACGAGTTTTTCGTTGCCCACTTCAACCCATATACTAGTTTTATAGGTAAACACACATCTTCATAATATAACCGGTTATCCCCCTTTCCTCAGTCTGTAGTCATTACGTGAACAAGTCCGTGAAATTAACACCTCCCTAAACCCCACTTTATACAGAGAAAACTGGGGTGTATGGGGGTACACATTATTTTTCTTATTTCTGCCCCAAGACATAAGTTGTGGGTACTTGTTAGAACCGCGTCAATGAGGCGGTTCTAACGAGCACCTTCAACCTATGTTAGAAGTAAAAATAACAAAAATATGATAGATTTTATCAGGAAAGTGGCCATTTTGGAGATGTGAAAATGCACTATGTCGCACGGGTGTGTTATCCTTATGTAAACGGGGGTTTGCATTTCTTAAGTTTTGCTATGATTTGTCATTTTATGGTAAAATGGTGCTTTATCCCGTTGGTTCATTGGGGATCTAACACCTCCATTATATGATAACACATTCCTGTTTAATACTGATTCTTGATATGACACCAGAAAGAAAACATCATTCAACATTAAGAAAACACGCCTATACAAATACATTGTACATTTTGCAACCGAAAAATGAAAATTTTCCGATGAAAAATTTGGATATTTTTATTATTTCTGCTCAAAACATGGGTTGTGCATACTTGTTAGAACTGCCTCGGCACTCGTTAGAACAGCCTCGGCTCGCCGAGTCGGTTCTAACGAGTACCCACAATCTATGTTTTATGCAGAAATAAGAAAAATAAGGTTTACCCTGCAAACCCCAGTTTTAGTATATAAAAGTGGGGTTTAAGGGGGTCAAATTTATATATAATTGTGTTTTCGTGATGAGAAGAGACGCCACGTACACAGAAACAAGGTGCAAAATAGAAGTGTAGGCAGTGATCAGCAATCCACCACAAAAAAGCCTATATTTTATTCACCCCCTTGAACTTCATTTTTTATTTGGAAAAACTGGGGTTTACAGGGATAATGTTTGTTTTTTCTTCTTATTTCTGCTTTAAAATATAAATTGTGGGTACTCGTTACAACCGCCCCGTTGGGGCGGCTTTAACGAGTACTCACAATCGTCTGATCTGGGCCTGCACAGTTTGCAAGGGTACCCGTTTTGGGGTTTCTGGTTCTAAATGGGTTAAAGTTTTACCGAAAGGGGTGTCTTAAATCCATTTTACTTGGCCGTAATCCTCTTTCTCCTTAGTTCTGGCTACACATATAATTTGTTCAGTTCACTTGATTGTTTTATAACGCATAAGTGCAGCAACACCAACATCAGGATAACAAGCCCGTGAAAGAAAGACACCCGTAAACCCCACTTTTGAAAACTGGTGTTTAAGGTGGTAAACAGTTTTTTTCTTATTTCTGCTCCAAGAGATAACTTGGGGCGGTTCTAACGAGCAACCCCAACCTATGTTTGGAATATATATAAGAATATCATAAATTTTCATCAGAGATTTAGAGATCTGAAAGAATGCAATATGTCACACGGATGTTTTATCGTATTTGTGATGCCGTTGCTTTAAGTAGGCTCTGCTCTCCGTTTTGTCTGGATGGAAGAAATGGTGTCGACTCTCATCTTCCTATCTATTGCCACAAAAAGGCCGAAACGTACCTGATGAGTAAGTAAGCCTTCACGCGGACAGAACAAATTATTTGTCAAAGCCACGACAGAAGTAAGAAGGGTGACGATTGTGGCCATATAGAATCGATTTCAGCCCCCACCCCTGCCATTCCAAAATACTTTTCACTTACCGTTCCAAGGCGGTTCTTCTGTCGTGTTTTTTTTTTATTATAGTTACATGGGTGGACATCAGGGGAACTATCACGAAGTTGCGTCAACGTAATTTTGTTCCCACAACACATCCAGGAACTCTCGCGATAGTTCCTAGAACCTGGAAATGGTAAACCAAGGTAGGTACCCTTGTGCGTTTTGATTTATTGTAGAAGAATGAAAGAATAATATAAAGTTTCGGCGATGCTAAGTAATGTTAAAATGCTTTACCTTTCTAAGCAGGCCGAAAAAATATTGAAAAAATCGCTGCCGAAAGTAGGCGACCGTAACAAAATCGAACACAGGGTAATCTGACTTTAGTTTTATGTTAACACGAATGAATGATGCACTTGTTTTGTAATGTTCGCTTAGAATGAGATATTTTGGCGCAAATTATGTATATGTCTGCCCTACTCTACTATTTAGATATAAAAAAATATCAGTTCATGTACTGTGAAGGAGTGATGCCAAACTTTTCAAGCGTAGTAGCTCCAACATCATCGCGGCAGCTCCCAAAACACGGTCTAGTTCCCACGAGTCTATCATTCCGTCACCTGGAGAGAAGATTCAGATTTGATTATATGTCGATTTAAACCACCAGGCAAACGCCATCATCATATGAATGTCACATTGTTACAAGAATGGAATATAACAGTTTTTTTAGGCAAAGAGCGAAATCCCGTGATGTGTATAGGCTGGCAAATGCAGTTCAGTGTGACCAAATGTCATTCAATAAGAATGTCACGGCACCCACGAGACAAGCAGATTAAATTCGACTACTCACTACACCAACATACAATCCGCAAAAGTATATTGGCATCACCATCACTGACAATTTCGATTGTGATCAACACATTACTAAGATTACATCGAAAGCAACTAGTAGGGCATTAGGATTTCTTAGACGTAATTTGTCTTTTGTACCTAGGCAGACAAAGGATGTTGCATTGGTTCGTCCTCAATTTGAGTACGCATCACCTGTTGGGGATCCACATGTTAGGACGGCTGCTTGATGGACCTGCAAGGGATGATGAATCAAAAGTAGTGTTGGTGATATGCTTGATGAGCTGGATTGGCCATCTCTCGAGGCCCGTCGCGAGCAGTCTTCTTTAACCTTCTTTTATAAGATATATTCTGATACAGTGGCTCTTAATAAAGATAAATACTTGGCCCCTGTGACTAATTCAACTCAAAGAAGGGCATCAAAATTAAACAACAGTCAATGTTGGTTTGTTTGAATACACTATTTTTGTCATTTTGGAGACGTTGCTTCCAATTTTGTGGGACTTTTACCCGACATTGAGATGAAATGAAATTTCAAGCCCTGCCGCCCAATGAAACCAGAAGGCTTATATGCATTGGACCATCTGACTCACGCTGCTTTGCCCGGACAGGCTTAGTCCTTAGCGGTCTAACAGTACTTGTGTGTGGTCAGATTCAGCTCTGCGTAGAAACACCATGCAACCCAAACGGGCCTCCGTGGCCTAGTGGATAAGAGCGCTGACTCTTAGTCATTAGGTCTCTCACCGCCGTAGGTTCGAGCCTCGCTCGGGCCACGTGTGAGACGCCAAGTTCTGCAACGGAAGGTCAGGTGGTTTTTCTCCGGGTACTCCGGTTTTCGCCCACCTCTGATTAACGATCGGCTCGATATGAGTGAAATAATCTTGAAAGGGCCGTAAAACCCAAACCAAAAAAAAAAAAAAAAAAAAAAACCATGCAACCCAAACTATTTCTCCAATCCCCGATGGTCTGGGGCGAAAACAACAGTCAAAATCATAGGTATCAGGCCTGTAGTGATGCACTGAAGAATTCCTTCTTTCCCGAAACTATTCCTCAGTAGTATAGTCTTCCCTCCTCTGTGGAAATGCCAAAACTGCAGAAGAGTTCAAAGCCCGCAAGGTATAGATTGAGACTCAGAGGTGTACGTTTTAGTACACCTCTGTAATAGATTGTAAAAACTGTAAAGAACCCATCCATTGATTTTATTTTGCTAACTTTAGCGAACCACCTAACCGAGGCAATGGATAAATGTAACAGACTCGGTATCTGATAGACTCGTGGGAGCTAGAGCGCGTTTTGGGAGCTGCCTGAGCTACTCCGCCTAAAATTTGCGGCATTACCCCTTCACTGTAAATGGTTTGATCAATTTTACGTCTAAATGATGAATGAGGGCTGACATACCCAGAATATGCGCCAAAGGATCTCATTCTAAGCGAAAACTTACAAAACAATTGCTTAATTCATTCGTGCTGACATAAAAATAAAGTCAGATTACCCTGTGTTCGATTTTGTTACGGTCGCATACTTTCAGCAAATTTTTTTTCAATATTTTTTTCGGCCTGCTTAGAAAGGTAAATCATTTTAACATTGCTTGGCATCGCCAAACCTTTATATTATCCTCTCATTCTTCTACAATAAATCAAAATGCACAAGGGTACCTACCTTTGTTTATCATTTTCAGGTCCCAGGAACTATCGCGAGTGTTCCCGGATGTGTCGTAGGAGCAAAATTACGTTGACGCGATTTCGCCATAGCTCCCCTGATGTCCACCCTTGAGTTAGTCCGTGAATGTGTATTGCTAAATATATATTTTTTTTTGTTTTGGGTAGCCAACTGGTCATTTTTGGGGAGGTGTCTGTCCTTTTGGCTTTCCAGTAGTGATGTTTCCATTAGGGTCTAGTTATGTCATGTTTTCGTGCCTTTCCATTTTTGTCTCTTTTGTTTGTATTTAAGTTTAACTATTTAGGTCATTTTTGAGCCGGTCAGTTTACCTAGCCACGCTTTTCCTGAGCAGGCTTATACGTAAGCGGTTAACCAGTACAGTGCACTTTCTTTCGCCAGAAACTGACAACTGCCCTTGAACTGCCCTTGAACCAGCAGAAGGGAGAGAAAACCGTAGAAAAGATTTTATGATCAATCTCTACGAAAGAATGTTGCCGACCCTGGCTGGTATCGAACCCACGACCTCCTGATCACCAGACAGACGCGCATCCGACTGAGCCACCGAGGCCGGCCCCTTTTTGTCTCTGATGGGAGCTATGGGTAAATTGTATCGATACCTGATTATTGCCTTCACTTCTATTCTGCATGCAATGACTTTTTTTTCAGAATTTTTGAACTTCTGCATGTGGCAAAATGTTGTTTATACTCTTTGCTCAAACCTATAGATAAAACATGGTTTACAGAAACAAAAAATGGGGGGGGGGGGGGGGGCGCCAGGGTCAAAATGTTTTTTTTTATTACTCCAGCATTTTATTTTATGCTGTCGAATTCTAAAAGTTGTTTTATCTCTGGATTTGTATGGGTTTTATATTGGAAGAGATGTGGTTCTCATAAGTTATAAACCCTTCACGCGGACTAAACAGATTATTTGTCTGAACCACGACAGAACCAATGGAGAGGATTGTGGCCATGGAACCAATCAGATTACTTGATGTAATTTATTCCTACAAATTCATAAACTGAACGTCAAACAGTGTAGATCCTTCAGAAGCCATCTGATCTGGATCTACACTATTTGCAAAGATAGGACTGTCGTGAACAGCAAGATAAGGGTTAATGTCACTGTTTGTCTTTGCATGTATGTACTGCTAAAATCTTTGTTGTTTTGTTTCATTATTGTAACACTACCGTGTGACACTGTGCATTTTTCCATATCACCAAAACGGTCATTTTCTGAGGAAATTTTGTGATATTTTTTCTTATTTAGTCTCCAAACATAGGTTATGTGCGCTCGTTAGAACCGCCTCATCAATGCGGTTCTAACGAGTACCAACAACCTATGTCTTGCAGTAGGTTACCCTGTAAACCCCATTTTTCTCTATATGAAGTGGGGTTTAGGGGGTGACCATTTCAGAGACTTGTTCACGTCATGTCGGTGAGCCTTTTTGTGGAACAGAAACTGACCGATGTTACAACATCACAATTTGGAAGCCAAAATGTGACGCATGTTACAAAATACGATTGAGTAGTTTTATGTTGGCGTCTTTGGTGTCTTGTATGGGAAATAAAAGATAAATGTATCGATTCCTAATATTTCTGTCTGAGGCGGACCGCCCATGCTAATAAACCCTATTGGTTTCATTGGGCGACAGGGCTTGAGATGTCATTTCATCTCAATGTCGGGTTAAAGTCCCACAAAATTGGAAGCAACGTCTCCAAAATGACTTTTAAAGTGTTGACGGGGACGTTAAACCTCAAATCAAATAAATATTCCTGTCACTTAGGGGAATAGCTGAATTCAACATTGTCATTTAGTTTATACTAATTTATTTTAGTTCGATTGCGATGAAAGCTTCAAGCTTATTGAAGCGCTCTCGAACACTCATTCCGGGTGTTTTCACGCGCGCGAGAGAGGTGGGGAGGAAAATCGGCGATGTAACGATCGGAAATTTCTAATTACAGAGACGCAATAGCGGAGCCGTAACAAAAGGAATCTGGTACAGTAGAAACGGCGATTTACCTCCCCAAATTACAGTTTTTATTACATTGATGTCCTTTCGAGTGCACTTAATCAAGTGTTTTGATAAAGTCTGTACATTTTTGCTCAAAGCCACAAACCTTGTGAGCTGCGTAAAACTAAATGCTATCCAATGAAAAGCTACTTCATGATGACGGGTTTCCGACAGCATATCGCAGTTTATACTTTCGTAAAGGGGGTCTTTCAAGGTATAGGAAATTTGCATTGGTTTCTGCCCACGCTTGGATTTTGATGAAATTATGCACAATAATTGCCTTGGGTATAACCTTTATAATTACGATGCATTCACTTTTAAATTTTATTTCCGTAGTAAATTTATTACATATTTTATGAAGTCACTATCACAACAGAGAGTACTTTCATATAAACTTGTCTACAGTATTCAGAGTTTCATATATCTAACGTTGCTATGTTTTATGAATCAAAGCCATAATTGGTGAGTTAGTTGATACTATGAATTACCTCATATGTCTAGTAATAGTGGCTTGGCATTCAGTTTTCTTTGATGGTGTCCCCATATTTCAGCTCCTATTTTTGTATTCATTAAAATTTTATATGCATTTTTACCATGTTCCAATTTTTGTCAAGACACCATTTTAGCATAAAAACTACCCACTTATCTTAGAAACATGTTGATGAATTTTGATGGAAATTGAGGACCGGTAACATTGTGTTTTATCAGACTGAATACTGATAGTCCTGATTCAGCAAAATGTGAAATTATATGATTATCATGTTTTGGTCATGCTGTTTAATAATACTTTACTATTGCTTTCAATTTGGATGGCTATAGTATAGTATGGTTTGTGTAAGTAGTTCATAGCATAATTATAAGTATTATTTCAAAACACCCATTTCGGAAAAATTGCCCCCTATGGAACAAACTATTTTGTCTACAGAAGTATACCGCAAAGGTTTTGATGACAAACGTCATCAAATGCACCCATGTAATCATGTGTACAGTTTTCTTTCTGTCTTTCTTGTCTAATTTGGTATTGGTGCTAAGGTGATGTTTAGATTTAACATTCAAATCAACAACATACCAGTCGCTTTAGATGTTGCTTCAGATTTTGCGAGATTTGTTATCCGACCCCAGATAAATGACTCTCAAGTCAAACTGTTGTTTGTTTATTTAACCCTTTGTTTGTTTGTTTGATTTGAGGTTTAACGTCCCCGTCAAAACTGTAAAGGTCATTTTGGAAACGTTGCTTCCAATTGTGTGGGACTTTTACCCGACATTGAGATGAAATGACATCTCAAGCCCTGTCGCCCAATGAAACCAATAGGGTTTATTAGCATGGACGGTCCGCCTCGCACCGCGGTTCCTGGACAGGCTTTGATCCTCTAAGCGGTTTACCAGTACTAGTGTGCGGGCCGGATTCAGCTCTGCGTGGAAGCATCATGCAGTCCATATATTTCTTCAGTCCCCTATGGGCGGGGGCTTTTATTTTTCCCTAACTGTCCATTTAAAAAGAAAGGTTTACTCTAAGGAAAATTAAATAACACTTGAAATCACTTTTCCTGGACATTAAGTTTTCAGAATTTGTATCTGCATAGGCACTACCCAATCTATCTTTTTGTATAGCCCCTATGAACGAAATAAAACGGCTTCCTGAAGCTGTATTCCAAAGCCATTTGAATTTGCAACGAGCAACCCCAACCTATGTTTGGAATATATATAAGAATATCATAAATTTTCATCAGAGATTTAGAGATCTGAAAGAATGCAATATGTCACACGGATGTTTTATCGTATTTGTGATGCCGTTGCTTTAAGTAGGCTCTGCTCTCCGTTTTGTCTGGATGGAAGAAATGGTGTCGACTCTCATCTTCCTATCTATTGCCACAAAAAGGCCGAAACGTACCTGATGAGTAAGTAAGCCTTCACGCGGACAGAACAAATTATTTGTCAAAGCCACGACAGAAGTAAGAAGGGTGACGATTGTGGCCATATAGAATCGATTTCAGCCCCCACCCCTGCCATTCCAAAATACTTTTCACTTACCGTTCCAAGGCGGTTCTTCTGTCGTGTTTTTTTTTTATTATAGTTACATGGGTGGACATCAGGGGAACTATCACGAAGTTGCGTCAACGTAATTTTGTTCCCACAACACATCCAGGAACTCTCGCGATAGTTCCTAGAACCTGGAAATGGTAAACCAAGGTAGGTACCCTTGTGCGTTTTGATTTATTGTAGAAGAATGAAAGAATAATATAAAGTTTCGGCGATGCTAAGTAATGTTAAAATGCTTTACCTTTCTAAGCAGGCCGAAAAAATATTGAAAAAATCGCTGCCGAAAGTAGGCGACCGTAACAAAATCGAACACAGGGTAATCTGACTTTAGTTTTATGTTAACACGAATGAATGATGCACTTGTTTTGTAATGTTCGCTTAGAATGAGATATTTTGGCGCAAATTATGTATATGTCTGCCCTACTCTACTATTTAGATATAAAAAAATATCAGTTCATGTACTGTGAAGGAGTGATGCCAAACTTTTCAAGCGTAGTAGCTCCAACATCATCGCGGCAGCTCCCAAAACACGGTCTAGTTCCCACGAGTCTATCATTCCGTCACCTGGAGAGAAGATTCAGATTTGATTATATGTCGATTTAAACCACCAGGCAAACGCCATCATCATATGAATGTCACATTGTTACAAGAATGGAATATAACAGTTTTTTTAGGCAAAGAGCGAAATCCCGTGATGTGTATAGGCTGGCAAATGCAGTTCAGTGTGACCAAATGTCATTCAATAAGAATGTCACGGCACCCACGAGACAAGCAGATTAAATTCGACTACTCACTACACCAACATACAATCCGCAAAAGTATATTGGCATCACCATCACTGACAATTTCGATTGTGATCAACACATTACTAAGATTACATCGAAAGCAACTAGTAGGGCATTAGGATTTCTTAGACGTAATTTGTCTTTTGTACCTAGGCAGACAAAGGATGTTGCATTGGTTCGTCCTCAATTTGAGTACGCATCACCTGTTGGGGATCCACATGTTAGGACGGCTGCTTGATGGACCTGCAAGGGATGATGAATCAAAAGTAGTGTTGGTGATATGCTTGATGAGCTGGATTGGCCATCTCTCGAGGCCCGTCGCGAGCAGTCTTCTTTAACCTTCTTTTATAAGATATATTCTGATACAGTGGCTCTTAATAAAGATAAATACTTGGCCCCTGTGACTAATTCAACTCAAAGAAGGGCATCAAAATTAAACAACAGTCAATGTTGGTTTGTTTGAATACACTATTTTTGTCATTTTGGAGACGTTGCTTCCAATTTTGTGGGACTTTTACCCGACATTGAGATGAAATGAAATTTCAAGCCCTGCCGCCCAATGAAACCAGAAGGCTTATATGCATTGGACCATCTGACTCACGCTGCTTTGCCCGGACAGGCTTAGTCCTTAGCGGTCTAACAGTACTTGTGTGTGGTCAGATTCAGCTCTGCGTAGAAACACCATGCAACCCAAACGGGCCTCCGTGGCCTAGTGGATAAGAGCGCTGACTCTTAGTCATTAGGTCTCTCACCGCCGTAGGTTCGAGCCTCGCTCGGGCCACGTGTGAGACGCCAAGTTCTGCAACGGAAGGTCAGGTGGTTTTTCTCCGGGTACTCCGGTTTTCGCCCACCTCTGATTAACGATCGGCTCGATATGAGTGAAATAATCTTGAAAGGGCCGTAAAACCCAAACCAAAAAAAAAAAAAAAAAAAAAAACATGCAACCCAAACTATTTCTCCAATCCCCGATGGTCTGGGGCGAAAACAACAGTCAAAATCATAGGTATCAGGCCTGTAGTGATGCACTGAAGAATTCCTTCTTTCCCGAAACTATTCCTCAGTAGTATAGTCTTCCCTCCTCTGTGGAAATGCCAAAACTGCAGAAGAGTTCAAAGCCCGCAAGGTATAGATTGAGACTCAGAGGTGTACGTTTTAGTACACCTCTGTAATAGATTGTAAATACTGTAAAGAACCCATCCATTGATTTTATTTTGCTAACTTTAGCGAACCACCTAACCGAGGCAATGGATAAATGTAACAGACTCGGTATCTGATAGACTCGTGGGAGCTAGAGCGCGTTTTGGGAGCTGCCTGAGCTACTCCGCCTAAACTTTGCGGCATTACCCCTTCACTGTAAATGGTTTGATCAATTTTACGTCTAAATGATGAATGAGGGCTGACATACCCAGAATATGCGCCAAAGGATCTCATTCTAAGCGAAAACTTACAAAACAATTGCTTAATTCATTCGTGCTGACATAAAAATAAAGTCAGATTACCCTGTGTTCGATTTTGTTACGGTCGCATACTTTCAGCAAATTTTTTTTTCAATATTTTTTTCGGCCTGCTTAGAAAGGTAAATCATTTTAACATTGCTTGGCATCGCCAAACCTTTATATTATCCTCTCATTCTTCTACAATAAATCAAAATGCACAAGGGTACCTACCTTTGTTTATCATTTTCAGGTCCCAGGAACTATCGCGAGTGTTCCCGGATGTGTCGTAGGAGCAAAATTACGTTGACGCGATTTCGCCATAGCTCCCCTGATGTCCACCCTTGAGTTAGTCCGTGAATGTGTATTGCTAAATATATATTTTTTTTTTGTTTTGGGTAGCCAACTGGTCATTTTTGGGGAGGTGTCTGTCCTTTTGGCTTTCCAGTAGTGATGTTTCCATTAGGGTCTAGTTATGTCATGTTTTCGTGCCTTTCCATTTTTGTCTCTTTTGTTTGTATTTAAGTTTAACTATTTAGGTCATTTTTGAGCCGGTCAGTTTACCTAGCCACGCTTTTCCTGAGCAGGCTTATACGTAAGCGGTTAACCAGTACAGTGCACTTTCTTTCGCCAGAAACTGACAACTGCCCTTGAACTGCCCTTGAACCAGCAGAAGGGAGAGAAAACCGTAGAAAAGATTTTATGATCAATCTCTACGAAAGAATGTTGCCGACCCTGGCTGGTATCGAACCCACGACCTCCTGATCACCAGACAGACGCGCATCCGACTGAGCCACCGAGGCCGGCCCCTTTTTGTCTCTGATGGGAGCTATGGGTAAATTGTATCGATACCTGATTATTGCCTTCACTTCTATTCTGCATGCAATGACTTTTTTTCAGAATTTTTGAACTTCTGCATGTGGCAAAATGTTGTTTATACTCTTTGCTCAAACCTATAGATAAAACATGGTTTACAGAAACAAAAAATGGGGGGGGGGGCGCCAGGGTCAAAATGTTTTTTTTTATTACTCCAGCATTTTATTTTATGCTGTCGAATTCTAAAAGTTGTTTTATCTCTGGATTTGTATGGGTTTTATATTGGAAGAGATGTGGTTCTCATAAGTTATAAACCCTTCACGCGGACTAAACAGATTATTTGTCTGAACCACGACAGAACCAATGGAGAGGATTGTGGCCATGGAACCAATCAGATTACTTGATGTAATTTATTCCTACAAATTCATAAACTGAACGTCAAACAGTGTAGATCCTTCAGAAGCCATCTGATCTGGATCTACACTATTTGCAAAGATAGGACTGTCGTGAACAGCAAGATAAGGGTTAATGTCACTGTTTGTCTTTGCATGTATGTACTGCTAAAATCTTTGTTGTTTTGTTTCATTATTGTAACACTACCGTGTGACACTGTGCATTTTTCCATATCACCAAAACGGTCATTTTCTGAGGAAATTTTGTGATATTTTTTCTTATTTAGTCTCCAAACATAGGTTATGTGCGCTCGTTAGAACCGCCTCATCAATGCGGTTCTAACGAGTACCAACAACCTATGTCTTGCAGTAGGTTACCCTGTAAACCCCATTTTTCTCTATATGAAGTGGGGTTTAGGGGGGTGACCATTTCAGAGACTTGTTCACGTCATGTCGGTGAGCCTTTTTGTGGAACAGAAACTGACCGATGTTACAACATCACAATTTGGAAGCCAAAATGTGACGCATGTTACAAAATACGATTGAGTAGTTTTATGTTGGCGTCTTTGGTGTCTTGTATGGGAAATAAAAGATAAATGTATCGATTCCTAATATTTCTGTCTGAGGCGGACCGCCCATGCTAATAAACCCTATTGGTTTCATTGGGCGACAGGGCTTGAGATGTCATTTCATCTCAATGTCGGGTTAAAGTCCTACAAAATTGGAAGCAACGTCTCCAAAATGACTTTTAAAGTGTTGACGGGGACGTTAAACCTCAAATCAAATAAATATTCCTGTCACTTAGGGGAATAGCTGAATTCAACATTGTCATTTAGTTTATACTAATTTATTTTAGTTCGATTGCGATGAAAGCTTCAAGCTTATTGAAGCGCTCTCGAACACTCATTCCGGGTGTTTTCACGCGCGCGAGAGAGGTGGGGAGGAAAATCGGCGATGTAACGATCGGAAATTTCTAATTACAGAGACGCAATAGCGGAGCCGTAACAAAAGGAATCTGGTACAGTAGAAACGGCGATTTACCTCCCCAAATTACAGTTTTTATTACATTGATGTCCTTTCGAGTGCACTTAATCAAGTGTTTTGATAAAGTCTGTACATTTTTGCTCAAAGCCACAAACCTTGTGAGCTGCGTAAAACTAAATGCTATCCAATGAAAAGCTACTTCATGATGACGGGTTTCCGACAGCATATCGCAGTTTATACTTTCGTAAAGGGGGTCTTTCAAGGTATAGGAAATTTGCATTGGTTTCTGCCCACGCTTGGATTTTGATGAAATTATGCACAATAATTGCCTTGGGTATAACCTTTATAATTACGATGCATTCACTTTTAAATTTTATTTCCGTAGTAAATTTATTACATATTTTATGAAGTCACTATCACAACAGAGAGTACTTTCATATAAACTTGTCTACAGTATTCAGAGTTTCATATATCTAACGTTGCTATGTTTTATGAATCAAAGCCATAATTGGTGAGTTAGTTGATACTATGAATTACCTCATATGTCTAGTAATAGTGGCTTGGCATTCAGTTTTCTTTGATGGTGTCCCCATATTTCAGCTCCTATTTTTGTATTCATTAAAATTTTATATGCATTTTTACCATGTTCCAATTTTTGTCAAGACACCATTTTAGCATAAAAACTACCCACTTATCTTAGAAACATGTTGATGAATTTTGATGGAAATTGAGGACCGGTAACATTGTGTTTTATCAGACTGAATACTGATAGTCCTGATTCAGCAAAATGTGAAATTATATGATTATCATGTTTTGGTCATGCTGTTTAATAATACTTTACTATTGCTTTCAATTTGGATGGCTATAGTATAGTATGGTTTGTGTAAGTAGTTCATAGCATAATTATAAGTATTATTTCAAAACACCCATTTCGGAAAAATTGCCCCCTATGGAACAAACTATTTTGTCTACAGAAGTATACCGCAAAGGTTTTGATGACAAACGTCATCAAATGCACCCATGTAATCATGTGTACAGTTTTCTTTCTGTCTTTCTTGTCTAATTTGGTATTGGTGCTAAGGTGATGTTTAGATTTAACATTCAAATCAACAACATACCAGTCGCTTTAGATGTTGCTTCAGATTTTGCGAGATTTGTTATCCGACCCCAGATAAATGACTCTCAAGTCAAACTGTTGTTTGTTTATTTAACCCTTTGTTTGTTTGTTTGATTTGAGGTTTAACGTCCCCGTCAAAACTGTAAAGGTCATTTTGGAAACGTTGCTTCCAATTGTGTGGGACTTTTACCCGACATTGAGATGAAATGACATCTCAAGCCCTGTCGCCCAATGAAACCAATAGGGTTTATTAGCATGGACGGTCCGCCTCGCACCGCGGTTCCTGGACAGGCTTTGATCCTCTAAGCGGTTTACCAGTACTAGTGTGCGGGCCGGATTCAGCTCTGCGTGGAAGCATCATGCAGTCCATATATTTCTTCAGTCCCCTATGGGCGGGGGCTTTTATTTTTCCCTAACAGTCCATTTAAAAAGAAAGGTTTACTCTAAGGAAAATTAAATAACACTTGAAATCACTTTTCCTGGACATTAAGTTTTCAGAATTTGTATCTGCATAGGCACTACCCAATCTATCTTTTTGTATAGCCCCTATGAACGAAATAAAACGGCTTCCTGAAGCTGTATTCCAAAGCCATTTGAATTTGCAACGAGCAACCCCAACCTATGTTTGGAATATATATAAGAATATCATAAATTTTCATCAGAGATTTAGAGATCTGAAAGAATGCAATATGTCACACGGATGTTTTATCGTATTTGTGATGCCGTTGCTTTAAGTAGGCTCTGCTCTCCGTTTTGTCTGGATGGAAGAAATGGTGTCGACTCTCATCTTCCTATCTATTGCCACAAAAAGGCCGAAACGTACCTGATGAGTAAGTAAGCCTTCACGCGGACAGAACAAATTATTTGTCAAAGCCACGACAGAAGTAAGAAGGGTGACGATTGTGGCCATATAGAATCGATTTCAGCCCCCACCCCTGCCATTCCAAAATACTTTTCACTTACCGTTCCAAGGCGGTTCTTCTGTCGTGTTTTTTTTTTTATTATAGTTACATGGGTGGACATCAGGGGAACTATCACGAAGTTGCGTCAACGTAATTTTGTTCCCACAACACATCCAGGAACTCTCGCGATAGTTCCTAGAACCTGGAAATGGTAAACCAAGGTAGGTACCCTTGTGCGTTTTGATTTATTGTAGAAGAATGAAAGAATAATATAAAGTTTCGGCGATGCTAAGTAATGTTAAAATGCTTTACCTTTCTAAGCAGGCCGAAAAAATATTGAAAAAATCGCTGCCGAAAGTAGGCGACCGTAACAAAATCGAACACAGGGTAATCTGACTTTAGTTTTATGTTAACACGAATGAATGATGCACTTGTTTTGTAATGTTCGCTTAGAATGAGATATTTTGGCGCAAATTATGTATATGTCTGCCCTACTCTACTATTTAGATATAAAAAAATATCAGTTCATGTACTGTGAAGGAGTGATGCCAAACTTTTCAAGCGTAGTAGCTCCAACATCATCGCGGCAGCTCCCAAAACACGGTCTAGTTCCCACGAGTCTATCATTCCGTCACCTGGAGAGAAGATTCAGATTTGATTATATGTCGATTTAAACCACCAGGCAAACGCCATCATCATATGAATGTCACATTGTTACAAGAATGGAATATAACAGTTTTTTTAGGCAAAGAGCGAAATCCCGTGATGTGTATAGGCTGGCAAATGCAGTTCAGTGTGACCAAATGTCATTCAATAAGAATGTCACGGCACCCACGAGACAAGCAGATTAAATTCGACTACTCACTACACCAACATACAATCCGCAAAAGTATATTGGCATCACCATCACTGACAATTTCGATTGTGATCAACACATTACTAAGATTACATCGAAAGCAACTAGTAGGGCATTAGGATTTCTTAGACGTAATTTGTCTTTTGTACCTGGGCAGACAAAGGATGTTGCATTGGTTCGTCCTCAATTTGAGTACGCATCACCTGTTGGGGATCCACATGTTAGGACGGCTGCTTGATGGACCTGCAAGGGATGATGAATCAAAAGTAGTGTTGGTGATATGCTTGATGAGCTGGATTGGCCATCTCTCGAGGCCCGTCGCGAGCAGTCTTCTTTAACCTTCTTTTATAAGATATATTCTGATACAGTGGCTCTTAATAAAGATAAATACTTGGCCCCTGTGACTAATTCAACTCAAAGAAGGGCATCAAAATTAAACAACAGTCAATGTTGGTTTGTTTGAATACACTATTTTTGTCATTTTGGAGACGTTGCTTCCAATTTTGTGGGACTTTTACCCGACATTGAGATGAAATGAAATTTCAAGCCCTGCCGCCCAATGAAACCAGAAGGCTTATATGCATTGGACCATCTGACTCACGCTGCTTTGCCCGGACAGGCTTAGTCCTTAGCGGTCTAACAGTACTTGTGTGTGGTCAGATTCAGCTCTGCGTAGAAACACCATGCAACCCAAACGGGCCTCCGTGGCCTAGTGGATAAGAGCGCTGACTCTTAGTCATTAGGTCTCTCACCGCCGTAGGTTCGAGCCTCGCTCGGGCCACGTGTGAGACGCCAAGTTCTGCAACGGAAGGTCAGGTGGTTTTTCTCCGGGTACTCCGGTTTTCGCCCACCTCTGATTAACGATCGGCTCGATATGAGTGAAATAATCTTGAAAGGGCCGTAAAACCCAAACCCCAAAAAAAAAAAAAAAAAAAACCATGCAACCCAAACTATTTCTCCAATCCCCGATGGTCTGGGGCGAAAACAACAGTCAAAATCATAGGTATCAGGCCTGTAGTGATGCACTGAAGAATTCCTTCTTTCCCGAAACTATTCCTCAGTAGTATAGTCTTCCCTCCTCTGTGGAAATGCCAAAACTGCAGAAGAGTTCAAAGCCCGCAAGGTATAGATTGAGACTCAGAGGTGTACGTTTTAGTACACCTCTGTAATAGATTGTAAATACTGTAAAGAACCCATCCATTGATTTTATTTTGCTAACTTTAGCGAACCACCTAACCGAGGCAATGGATAAATGTAACAGACTCGGTATCTGATAGACTCGTGGGAGCTAGAGCGCGTTTTGGGAGCTGCCTGAGCTACTCCGCCTAAAATTTGCGGCATTACCCCTTCACTGTAAATGGTTTGATCAATTTTACGTCTAAATGATGAATGAGGGCTGACATACCCAGAATATGCGCCAAAGGATCTCATTCTAAGCGAAAACTTACAAAACAATTGCTTAATTCATTCGTGCTGACATAAAAATAAAGTCAGATTACCCTGTGTTCGATTTTGTTACGGTCGCATACTTTCAGCAAATTTTTTTTCAATATTTTTTTCGGCCTGCTTAGAAAGGTAAATCATTTTAACATTGCTTGGCATCGCCAAACCTTTATATTATCCTCTCATTCTTCTACAATAAATCAAAATGCACAAGGGTACCTACCTTTGTTTATCATTTTCAGGTCCCAGGAACTATCGCGAGTGTTCCCGGATGTGTCGTAGGAGCAAAATTACGTTGACGCGATTTCGCCATAGCTCCCCTGATGTCCACCCTTGAGTTAGTCCGTGAATGTGTATTGCTAAATATATATATTTTTTTGTTTTGGGTAGCCAACTGGTCATTTTTGGGGAGGTGTCTGTCCTTTTGGCTTTCCAGTAGTGATGTTTCCATTAGGGTCTAGTTATGTCATGTTTTCGTGCCTTTCCATTTTTGTCTCTTTTGTTTGTATTTAAGTTTAACTATTTAGGTCATTTTTGAGCCGGTCAGTTTACCTAGCCACGCTTTTCCTGAGCAGGCTTATACGTAAGCGGTTAACCAGTACAGTGCACTTTCTTTCGCCAGAAACTGACAACTGCCCTTGAACTGCCCTTGAACCAGCAGAAGGGAGAGAAAACCGTAGAAAAGATTTTATGATCAATCTCTACGAAAGAATGTTGCCGACCCTGGCTGGTATCGAACCCACGACCTCCTGATCACCAGACAGACGCGCATCCGACTGAGCCACCGAGGCCGGCCCCTTTTTGTCTCTGATTGGAGCTATGGGTAAATTGTATCGATACCTGATTATTGCCTTCACTTCTATTCTGCATGCAATGACTTTTTTTCAGAATTTTTGAACTTCTGCATGTGGCAAAATGTTGTTTATACTCTTTGCTCAAACCTATAGATAAAACATGGTTTACAGAAACAAAAATGGGGGGGGGGGGGGGGGGGGGGGGGGCGCCAGGGTCAAAATGTTTTTTTTTTTATTACTCCAGCATTTTATTTTATGCTGTCGAATTCTAAAAGTTGTTTTATCTCTGGATTTGTATGGGTTTTATATTGGAAGAGATGTGGTTCTCATAAGTTATAAACCCTTCACGCGGACTAAACAGATTATTTGTCTGAACCACGACAGAACCAATGGAGAGGATTGTGGCCATGGAACCAATCAGATTACTTGATGTAATTTATTCCTACAAATTCATAAACTGAACGTCAAACAGTGTAGATCCTTCAGAAGCCATCTGATCTGGATCTACACTATTTGCAAAGATAGGACTGTCGTGAACAGCAAGATAAGGGTTAATGTCACTGTTTGTCTTTGCATGTATGTACTGCTAAAATCTTTGTTGTTTTGTTTCATTATTGTAACACTACCGTGTGACACTGTGCATTTTTCCATATCACCAAAACGGTCATTTTCTGAGGAAATTTTGTGATATTTTTTCTTATTTAGTCTCCAAACATAGGTTATGTTTGCTCGTTAGCGACGAGTACCAACAACCTATGTCTTGGAGTAGGTTACCCCCGTAAACCCCAGTTTTCTCTATATAAAGTGGGGTTTAGGGGGTGTTCATTTCACAGACTTGTTCACGTCATGTCGGAGAGCCTTTTTGTGGAACAGAAACTGACCTATGTTACAACATCACAACTTGGAAGCCAAAAGGTGACGCATGTTACAAAATACGATTGAGTAGTTTTATGTTGGCGTCTTTGGTGTCTTGTATGGGAAATAAAAGATAAATGTATCGATTCCTAATATTTCTGTCTGAGGCGGACCGCCCATGCTAATAAACCCTATTGGTTTCATTGGGCGACAGGGCTTGAGATGTCATTTCATCTCAATGTCGGGTAAAAGTCCCACAAAATTGGAAGCAACGTCTCCAAAATGACTTTTAAAGTGTTGACGGGGACGTTAAACCTCAAATCAAATAAATATTTCTGTCACTTAGGGGAATAGCTGAATTCAACATTGTCATTTAGTTTATACTAATTTATTTTAGTTCGATTGCGATGAAAGCTTCTAGCTTATTGAAGCGCTCTCGAACACTCATTCCGGGTGTTTTCACGCGCGCGAGAGAGATGGGGAGGAAAATCGGCGATTTAACGATCGGAAATTTCTAATTACAGAGACGCAATAGCGGAGCCGTAACAAAAGGAACCTGGTACAGTAGAAAAGGCGATTTACCTCCCCAAATTACAGTTTTTAATACATTTATGTCCTTTCGAGTGCACTTAATCAAGTGTTTTGATAAAGTCTGTACATTTTTGCTAAAAGCCACAAACCTTGTGAGCTGCGTAAAACTAAATGCTATCCAATGAAAAGCTAATTTATGATGACGGTTCCGACAGCAAATCGCAGTTTATACTTTCGTAAATTTTGTTGTTATCGAATCAAACGTCGCGTCAAATACGCAAGTGCATTAGAATTCTCCTTTGAAACTCTTTATAAGCTGTACTCTACTTTGCAAAAGTGGTGACGCCCTCTAGGGATTAGGAACAGACCCTCCTTGTATTTTCAATATACAAAAACGTGCCCAATGATCGCAAAGATACTACAAGTAAGCGGCATTTGCCAGAGTAAAAAGATTTAAGACCAAATTCTTAACATGTCTAGACAGATCCTTAAATTACTCTCAAAATAAAAGTGAAGGCAATGATCAGGTCCCACAGTCCCCATGAGAGACACCAAAGGGAAAGAAACAGTAGACCCCAACGGAAACATCAACAGCGGCTTCCCAATCTTGTAAATTACGACGGAGTTGTTTAATGTTGGCCTTTTTTCCCTTTGATATCTTGTATCGGAGGTAAAAGGTAATTGTATCGATTCCTAAACGTTCCTTTCACTCGGGGTAATAACCGTATTCAACATTGTATTTTCAGTTCAGGGAGGTAAATTGGCGATTTAACGGTTTGAAATTTCGTTTTACAACAGTGTACCGGCAGAGCCATAACAAAAGGAATCTGTTTACTTAGAAACGATGATATACCTCCACAAATTACAGTTTTTAATACAGGTATGCTCCTTCGAGGCAATCAATCACCTGTTTTGATAAAATCTATACATTTTTGCTCAAAGCGACAAATGCTGTGACCTGCCTTAAGCGAAATGCTACCCAATGAAAAGCGACTTCATGATGACGTGTGACTTCCGACAGCATATCACAATTTATACCTTCGTAAATTTTGTCGTTATCGAATCAAACGTCGCGTCAAATACACAAGTGCATTAGAATTCTCTTTTGAAACTATAAAGTGTACTCTACTTTGCAAAAGTGCTGACGCCCTCTAGGGATTAGGAATAGACCCTCCCTTTACTTTCAATATACAAACATGTACTCAGTGATCGCAAAGACAATAAAAATAAGCCATGATTGAAACGTCATGTGCCAGAGTAAAAAGATTAAAGACCAAATTCTTAACATCTGTCGACAGATCCTTAAATTACTCTCAAAATAAAAGTGAAGGCAATGATCAGGAATCGATACAATTAATCCACAGCTCCCATCAGAGACACTAAAGGGAAAGAAACACAAACATGAAATAACTAGACCCTAACGGAAACATCAACAGCGGATAGCCAGAAGGACAGTTGCTTTCCCACAAAATGGCTCGTTGGCTATCCAAAACAACAAAAAACTATATATAAGCGATACACACACTCAAAGACAAACCATAACAAAAATACACCGAGACAGAAGAACCGCCTTCGAGCGGTCATTGAAACGAATTACACTAGTAGGGAGTGGCTTATATCGATTTTACGCGCAAATTTATTTTTTGGTCGTTAGTATTCACTGCTGTAAAATGGCATAAATTATGTAAAAAAATCGTTTGAAATACCAGTTAAGTTCATTGAATTGGACACTGGTGTAAGACGGTTATAATGTGCGGGAGAATGAAGTTTAAACTTTATCAGTGGGAAAGAAAACCCATACATTAAGAGGCAACATGCACGCATTCAAAAGCTCTAATAGCTATAAGAAGAAAGAAGAAATAAACTTGCCTTCGGAATGAAAACAATGAGCTGCGTGGCTGTTGTTCCAATTATCAGAATAGATGACATTATGCCATACAGAAGAACTACTTGATCTTGAAGTGCGACATTCAACGTCAACCCTACAGCGCTTAGAACGACCACATTGTACACACATGTTCCGATAAGGCGCGAATCATTCAGAGCTGCTATCTTGACCTGTTCAAATGAAAAGAAACATTTAACTCAGAAGAACTGTTTCTAGATTTATCAGCTTAAACTGACCACAAATGAGTGCTGGTTACCCGCTTAGAATGACTAAGCCTGCCCAGGCAAAGTGGTGTGAGTCAGTCCGTTCAATGTATCTAAGGCTTTTCGTGTCATTGGGCGACAGGGCTTGAGAAGTCATTTCATCTCATTGTCGGGTAAAAGTCCCACAGAATTCGAAGCAACGTCTCCAAAATGACCTACATAGTATTGACGGGGACGTAAAGCCTCAATTCAAACAAAATTGGCTTATCAGTTTCAAAAATCCTTTACTGCATATGGGCCCCGTCAAGCGATTTTGGTACTTATCGCCTATGCGAGCAGCGAAAGTTCAGACGAGCCTGCGCATCCGCGCAGTCGCGCCAGAACCTTCGCTGCTCGCTTACACAAGCAATGAATCAAGAGGAACCTTCAGACAGAAAGCCATATCCTTGGCCCCTCTGAATGGCTGGGCATGCGCAGTTAAAATTTGTCATGACGAAATGCTCGAAGACACAAATTTGCTCGGCGGGGCTCATATATGATAATGCAAATTGAAATGATCATTTAAACTAGTTTTATTCTTGTTATGGCTGAAACTGTTCTCCTTCCTGTTACGAACAGACGGTTGAGTCCTTTAAAACATTGGAAAATGGGAATATAAGAATCTTATATGGGTGTGAGGGGTGGATGGAAAATCCGTCCCGAGGGTCACTGTCCGGCATCACGAGGCTCGGCATCACGAGGCTTGCCGAGTGATGCCGGACAGTGATCCCGAGGGACGGATTATTCTATCCACCCCTCACACCCATATAGGATTCTTTTTCTTGCATACCTTCCATTTTAAGCGCGGCGTTTAAATGCTGCAGTCACTTCGGTTACCAACGTCCGCCATATTGTGATGCCACTACAGGAATGTTTAGTGACGTCACGTAACGTGCATGACGGCAGCCTTAACGACGGCGCATACGAGGTCGTATTCAACCAGTTCATTTATCAAACACGCGGGAATATTCGATATTGGGTCGGAACACCAGGGTCAGAACATAAATTTCTATCCCAGGGTAAAATCACGGATTTCCTTGTATGGTGTGCTAAAAAAATATATGACGGTAAGGTTTGCCATAGCAAACAATAATCATTGGGTAAAACTATAGTGATTATCTGTAACAGCAGGTGCAGTAAAATGAAACAGAGTAGAGGGGAAGACAATGACCAGAAATCAATAAAATTTCCTTACACCTTTAATTAGTGATGCTTTAGGCTGCAATCTACATGTAGAATGAACTCATTACGCAGGCAAAGCTCTCAAGCAACAGGAAAGATGAGTAGTTTTAAGAACATAGCAGACACACACATTCCCGTATAATAAAACAATGTCTTGCACACCAGATAAGCAAATCCGTGAGTTTTAGCCTGGGATAGAAATTTTGTTCTTATCAGGGTACTCTTACCAAGACAAACTACATGTATGTAAGTATAGTGCGCAGAAAACAATATAGATTCAACTTCGGTGAAGTTGATGTCGCACCTGTCCCATCCAAAATATAAATGTTTTAAGACAGAAGAGAGGAATATAGGACTTTAAGAATTATCCATAGTCTATATATCTGAGGTAAGAAATCACATACGCAAAAAGTAGTTAAAATCCATCCAAGAATTATATGTAAACCACATGCACATCCTTATACCATGGAGAAAACGCATGCAAAGTTTCAAACTGATTAGTATAAAACTGTAAGAGGATTTGCGATGGTAAGTGGTGCCTACTGCCTATCAATTGAAGGTTAAAAAACTGACAATAATCGATCCAAGATTTATATCCAAACCACACGCACAACCTCATACCATGTAGAAAACACTTGAAGTTTCAAAATGAATGGTATAAAACTGTAAGAGGAGTTGCGATGACGAGGTGCCTACTGCCTATCAATCGAAGGTTAAAAATGACAAAGTTCACAATGTGGAAAAAAGTGACAAAATTCATCCAAGATTTATATCCAAATCACATACACACCCTCGTACCATGGCAAAACACATACAATGTTTCAAAATGATTGAAATCAAACTGTAAGAGTTTGGATGACAAGAGGTACCTACCGTATATCAATCGAAGGTTAAAATGACTAAATATGTTCTAGAAAGGGTTACCCTTTGGAAGCAAGGAACACACCACAGAACTGGAAAATATGGAGTGTACGTGTTTTCTTGGCCAGACTAGCTAGTTTCGGCCATTTAGGCCTCATCAGTGACCCTCAGATATTTTCAAAATTCAACAATGGAATCAATGATTCACGATGTGAAAAAGTGACAAAAATTAATAATAATTGATAAATAAGTTCACGATGTGAAAAAAATGACAAAAATTGATACAATAATTATGTCCAAATCACATGCTCATCCTCATACCATGACATAAAGAACATACAAAGTTTCAAAATGATTTGTATGGAAATAGAAGTTAAGGCAATGATCAGAAATGGATACAATTAACCCACAGCTCCCATCAGAGAAACCAAGGGAAAAGAAACACAAACAGGAAACAGCTATACCTTAATGGAAACATCACTAGCGGAAAGCCAAAAGGACAGTTACTTCCCACAAAATGGCCAATAGGCTATCGAAAGCAAAATAATATAAGCGATACACACACTCAAAGACAAGTCATAACAAAAATAAACCACGACAGAAGAACTCTCTTGGAACGGTCAGTGAAACGAATTCCACTGGGGGGGGGGGGGTTAATAGAAGTGAAGGCAATGATCAGGAATCGATACAATTAACCCACACACAGCTCCAATCAGAGACACCGCGGGAAAAACACAAACGTGAAACAATCAGACCCTAATGGAAACCTCATAAGCGGAAAACCAAAAGGACAGTCACTTTCCAACAAAATGGCCAATTGGCTATCCAAAGTAAAATAATATAAGCGATACACACACTCAAAGACAAGCCATAACAAAAGTAAACCAGGACAGAAGAACCGCTTTTACGTGGCCACAATCCTCGCCCTTACTTCCGTAGCGATTTAGACTGCATGAAGCCCCCTAACTCATCAGTTCAATATCTCCGTGAACACAAAACTCAATCAACCACAGAGATGAAACAACGGCGAGGACTAGACAGCAAGAAACCACTAAAATGCTGGACCAAAAGAAAACTGAAAGAGGAGTTGCGATGACAAGAGGTACCTACTATATCAATTGAAGGTTAAAATGACTAAGTTCACAATTTGGAAAAAAAGGACAATAAAAAAATCCGAGAAATATGTCAAAACCACACGCACATCCTCATATCATGGCAAAAACAATTGCAAAGTTTCAAAATGATTGATTTGAAACTGTAGGAGGAGTTGCGATGATAGGACACTCGGTGTAAAATGTTGACGGAAAGACGGACGGATGGGCGAAAAGGTGCACGCCTATGTCTTCCTGCTAAAGCAGGTGCGACAAAGCGTTAAATAAAGTAAAATTAACATTTTCGGTGGTGTTGTGCAAGAAAAAAAGATCTAATTTGGGGTTGTGTTGTAGATGCAGGAAGAAGGTGCCGCGGTTCCGCTCAGCACGGTCATCTTTAATTAATCCCCTGATAAATCAATGAACACAGACATTTTTAAATAAAAGTTAAACATGTCACTGCGGATAGAGCACGAAACTGCTTACTCGCTGTAGCACGCACTTGAGCAAATCTATAATATAATATGCGGCACATTACGCAAACACACCTATACAAATACATTGTCACCTTTATCGCCGATAAATGAAAAATTTGAGATGAAAAATTGTGATATTTTTCTTTCAGAGCAGAAATTAGGAAAGTAAGGATTACCTCTGTGAACCCCAGTTTTACTATATAAAAGTGGGATTCAAGGGGATCACAGTATTATAGGCTTGTTTTCGTGATGCTTATCACTTGTAAATGACGAAACTCGCCAGACCTGATCAAACCGCCTTAGATTACACACCTTTCTTGTTTCAAATGCCAAGAATGCACCAAAAGTGAGTAGCATTCCATTTATGATATAGATGGACCAAGTGAAGTAGTTATAGTAGTGGGAGGTGCACACACGGATATACCGATGAATCTCGGCGTCGTTGATGGTGACGTATGCCTGAAATTTAAATACGGGATTAATACATGAAAAACAACAAAAGTAGATTACAGAATACTCATACGTAGACATTTCTACTTAATTAAATTATGCCCGTGTTTCAACTAAATACATTCGTTTTCTCGAGGCTTGTGGTTAATAATTAAGTAACGATACAAAATGGCAGTTTATTACTAGCTGTAAAATATTTCCTCGTAAACCCTCCTAATATATACATATATATGCTGTCATTGATGCAGAATGTGTCCGCCGGGTAAGATTAATTTGTAATCTTACTGCCAAACTCTGTAATTGCAAAGCGGTACTTATCAAATTCTACGCTCATGCTCAGGTTTCCCAGCCCCCGTTTAACAGAAAGACACGGTGATTTGAAGGCACACACAAAGTTCAATAGCAAGACAAATTAAATTATTGAAATACACAAATTAAGAATACAGCCGCATCATAATAGTCACTTAAAGAGGCCACAAACAGAAAACAAAGCCGTCATAAGTCACCAAATGCACAGAAATACTTAGTGAAATAAAGATACGCTCGATTGTTGCTGCTTATAATTTTTCTTTGTCTTCGTTTCCAAGGTAGCAAAACATAACATAAGTGCTCCTGATTCACCGTTTATAGTGGCTATAACATAACTGTCCTGTGACAGCAGTGTCATATATTTACATATTCAGTGCATTTACAGAAAACCCTTGAAGCAATGCTGTTCATACATCAATAATCACACTGACTCACGCGACGTCACAAGATCATTAAATGACGTCATACTAAACCATGTCTCTCTCCAATATAAGTGGAAAACGGCGACTTTAATAAATCAACGACGTTCTTCCGTCATTACTAGGAAAACTGCACTTAGGCAAAACGTTTCATCTCGAAAACACGCCTATATACTTTTGATTCCCTCGAACCCTATTTTTTTTGGAAAAAAAACTGGGGTTTACAGGGGTAAACCTTAATGTCCTTATTTCTGCTCTAAAATATAGATTGTGGTTCTCGTTAGAACGGGTACCAACAATCTATACTTGAGCAGATATAAGAAAAATAATACACTTTTTCATCTCATTTTTTTTTTTTTTTTGGCGGAAGTAAAGTTTACAATGCATTTGTTTAGGCGTGTTAACTTAATGGCATCAAATAATGGATGACAGCTAACGTAAATATAAGTAATCAGGACATTTTTAATGGTTTGCTTAAGCAAAGAACGGCAAAACAATAATTCGTTTCTTAAATCAAAATGCTGAAGGAAGCACTGTGCTTCCTTTAAAATATGAACCGCACCAATTGAGTCTACGCCTTCAGATCTGTGCGCCCACTGAAGACTCGTAATAACCTCCATTGAAGACTCATAATTTGGGATCATAATAACATGCGCATTCACACAGTCCAGAGCATTCGCTTTGAGCTATTTGAACGTCCCATTTCAGGCTGACTGAAAAACAAACTGAATAATATCTGAGCAAGTACGTAGGCTAATTTCATCTTCTATATGCGCACGTTTTCATAGGCACCTTTTTGCATGATGCAGAAATGTCAATAAATAGAGGGTATTTATGTTTTGAGATGAAGACCGAAAATATTTCATCGAATGTGTTGAAAATATCAGAAATTTCACGACTGCAAAGCCAGTGTGAACATTCTGATTTTTCAACACACCAGATGATTTTTCCGGTATTAGTAAATATTCCCTTTATTTTTACGTGACTTTGGCGATCTACTGTGATTGAGAAATTATTCGTAACATGCATCGCACTCGTGAAAATTATCGGTGTTTCCAACTAACTCTATGAAATATGTATTCTACACATTCGACAGGGCCCCGCCCATTGGGGCTTGAAGAAAAACAAATGGGCTGCATGATGCTCCCACACAGAGCTTAAACCGACCAGCACACGAGTACTGGTAAACCGCTAGACGATCTAAGCCGGCTCAGGCAAAGCGGTGCGAGTCGGACCGTCCATGCTTACAAACCCTATTGGTTTCATTAGGGCTTCATTAGCTGGTGTGTGGGAATGTGTGGCGGCGGTAAAACGTCTCCCTGCCCTACATCATAGTGTAGATTATATTTTCTTGTCCTTTGGGATCATTGATTCCATTGTGGAATTTTGAAAATATCTGAGGGTCACTGATGAGGCCTAATTGGCCGAAACTAGCTAGTCTGGCCCAGAAAACATGTAAACTCCATATTTTTTCAGTTCTGTGGTGTATTCCTTGCTTCCAAAGGATAACCCTTTTATACAACATATTGAGATGTCATTTCATCACTATGTACAAAGTTGGTAGCAATGTCTCCAAAATGACCTTTACAGTGTTGACGGGGACGTTAAACCCCAAATCAAACAAACGAAACGCATTTGACGAAATAATGGTATTTATTGAAAAACTGTAAAGTTTTTTTTTATTTTACAGGGAAAACAGACCAAAAAAGTAGTCCGGGCTGCTACTGTGCTTACGGTCATGTTATTTTTCACAATATGAATGATGATGATGATGATTTCGTGTTTAACGAAGCGTCAACCTTCTTTGTGGGTCATAAGCGTCAAGCGGTTAATGGTTAAACGGCATCACAATATGAAAGTATCATATTTTTATATATTTTCGCATTGTGAAAATATCCTTTTTATTTGTTTTAGACATGCATTGATTACCGTGCTAAGTATAAAATAAATGAAAATGTACCTCTGATCGCAATTGTTCTACCACAATATATAAAGGATCAATAACCTCCCACAGTACCAATACAAAACAGAGCACCCCGACAAGGCCAAGTACAAACCCAATAAGTTGCGAATCTTTAATTTTCTGAAAAGGAAAACACAAATGTTATTTATTATTTTGATTCTTGACGGGGGAACAGGGCATCATGTTGATATTTTCCCCAGTCGTTTTACGAGGGCCAATATCGATGTTAAGTGGGGAATTGTGCCCTTGGTTCCCATCTAGAAAGCTTTTTTCGCGACATTTTGTATTTGTTTTTAAATTCAAAGAAATCGTTTGCATCGGACGTCGTGAGTAGTAAATGTTTACATGCCTCAAATGCACCCTTCAGCCCTCACTACGTTGACCATAGTGCCCAAAAGAAAATCAGAATTAGAGTTATATAATTGAATAGAAAATGTGTCCTTGTGACACGGGTGCCTTTTCTTCGCAGCTGTTACACTGATAAAAGACTGAAACGCAAATTATTATCACCAACTGGGACGCGGACGGCGATGGTCGAGCAGGATAAGACGTTACACGCTGTCCACCATTTTTCGAGTGGTTGGTGCAAAACAATCAAAACCAAGTACCAAATGGATAAAGAACAGGTAATTTCGTTTTGTTATCTATTAGCGGAAACGGTTGTGGTGTATGAAATTAAATTGTTTTTATTTCTCATCAACTGTGCAGCAAACCCAAGATCGTGGACATCACAATTCATCGATGGCGAGCGTGTTTGGGCAACTTTTTTTTTCAAAGGGTTTTGACAAATAATGTGTTCATTTCGCATGAAGGCATTCTATCTCACCAGGGCTACATCTCCGAGAACATAGAAGTCAAATGCAGCGTTGTTTCATCTCTGTAGTCATTTGATATTTGAGCCAGCGCATGACAAAATCTACAAGAAGACTTGGGCGACCAGCGAAGACTCGGATCCGCACAGTCTTATCAGAGCCTTCGATGATCGCATGTCCCTTCTATAGCCCTCGGGCTACCAAAAGGGTGATAAGCTTAACCTCTTGCCACACTGTGATGATATACAGGTGGATCTGAGTCTTTGCTAGTGGAACAGGTCTTATTGTAGGTTTTGTCGTGCGCTGGCTCATTTATGTTCTCGGAGTTGCAACACTGATGAGTGATCTTTCATACGGACAGAACAAAATGTTTGCCAGGACTGTGGTCACTTTAAGTATATTTAAGCTCCCAGCCACGACATACTTTTTGCTGGTCAATCGAAGGCGGTTCTTCTGCTGCGATTTATTATGCCCCCGAGAATCTTTGATTCGGGGGGCATATAGTATTTGCCCTGTCTGTCTGTCTGTTTGGTTGTTTGTCTGTCTGTCCATCACAAAAACTTTAACCTTGATCATAACGTCAAAAGTATTTGACCTAGCCCCATGAAACTTCAGACACTTATTCACCATCACAAGGGCTACATTTTGACCAAGGGACATAACTCTGTTGTCATTTTTGGCTGAATTATCTCTCCTTGAAATTTAGCAAAAACTCAGAAATTGGCTCCCACGGGGAGCATTGGTCATAACTTCAAAAGTATTTGACCTAGCCCCATGAAACTCCACACACTTTTTCACCATCACAAGGGCTACATTCTGACCAAGGGCCATAACTCTGTTTTCATTTTTGGCTGAATTTTCCTACCTTGAAATTTTGCCAAAACTCAGAAATTGGCTCCCACGGGGGGCATTGGTCACCTACAGTGATAGCGCTTGTTTTTTGTTATAGTGTGTCTTCGCTTGTATGTCTTGCATATATCTTTTTATATTGAACAGGCGTTTGGCAATTTTGTGGGGAAATAACTGTCCTTTTGGCTTTCATGGCCCCCGCCCATCGGGGCTTGAAGAAATAGATGGGCTGCATGATTTTTCCATGCAGAGCTGAAACCGACCGCACACGAGTACCGGTAAACTGTTTAGATGCGGTGCGATTCTGACCGTCCATGCTTTTAAACCATACTGGTTTCATTGAGCTGCATGGCTTTAGATGTCAGTTCATCTCAATGTCTGGTAATAGTCCTACAACATTGGAAGCAATGTCTCCATAATGACCTATACAGTGTTGACGGGGACGTTACACCTCAAATCAAACAAACAAAAACAAAACTTTTGGCTTTCCGCTTGTCATGTTTCATTAGGATTTAGTTATTTCGTGTTCATGTTTCTTTCCGTTTTGGCGCCTCTGACGGAGGTGTTGGTTAGTTGTATCAATTCCTGATCATTGCCTTCACTTCTATTTTGGTTATTGCAGCTAACTGTTCTCTTGGTTTGGTTTGCTTTTTGATCATTCAAATGAATCTCGTTCATTGCTGCACCGATGGTTTCATTTTAGGTCTTGTTTTGATACATTTTTGTTATTTTCATTTCCTTTACGACATTTTATCATATGACATCATGTCAGATAATGTAATAACATCATGTAATAAATTTAATTATCCACTAGTGGATTAAATATGCAAATTATTAAGAGACTCGCCTTCCTTAACGACGTCGCGTTTACTAATGGCGGAATATTGACATTTTAGTAAATAAAATAAACCAAAATAATAAATCCGTGAATAAAATAGAACCTTGCATTCATGCTCATGTACTTTTAAATTTATTAAACTCGTTGAGACAAAGAGATTAAATGTTCGACAGAGCCTCGCGTTTTATCCCTTTTTCTCACCTCGTTTAATAAATTCAATAATACATGAGCACTCCTGTGAGACCCTCTACTATCATCCGTATTAACATCAGGTTTTGTTTTGTTTGTTTGATTTGAGGTTTAACGTCCCCATCAACACTGTAAAGGTCATTTTGGAGACGTTGCTTCCAATTTTGTGGGACTTTTACCCGACAATGAGATGATATGACATCTCAAGCCCTGTCGCCAAATGAACAGGCTTAGATCCTCTAAGCCGTTTACCAGTACTAGTGTGCGGGCCGGATTCAGCTCTGCGTGGAAGCATCATGCAGCCCATATACTTCTTCAAGCCCCTATGGGCGGGGGCGGATTAACATCAGGTAAACCGATATTTACCAGAGGTCGAGCAGTATTAGGCCCGGATCAAAAACTATTAACCACGTTTTTAATTGTGCCAGTTGACACATAGTCATTAATCAAGTAACTTCGCATTTGCACAATTACAGGTCCTCGGTCAGCTGTATTGGCCCTCGGTTGACCGAGGGCCTGTAACTGGGCCAATACGAAATTACTTGATTAATAATATCATAGTACAGAATAAAGGTATGCTGTATGTACCAATTAGAATCGCCTCATCGAGACATTTTAACGAGAGCACACGACATTCCGTTCAACGATAAAATTCAGAATAAAAAAATTCCCTGAAATATCCATACATACGAACATGCGAAATAGTATGATAGGATTTTGTAGAACAAGTGTTCATAGAAGGAAAAAATCTTACAAGTCGCAGTAGTTTCTTGTTCGAGAATATCCTGTATACCCTCCATGTCTTGGAAAACAAGGCACCAAACGCCATAGAGAAGCCAATGGTAAAGGTGAAATTTCTCAGCTAAAACAGAAAAAAATACTAACAGATGACGTGTTATAATAAAACAACAATAGATATTTATTTGGAAAGGGCTATTGCCAGTTAACTGGGCAATAGCGGTTTTACGTTAAAATTGCTATTGCCAGTTCACTGGCAATAGCCACTATTGCCAGTTAACTAGCAATAGCGAATTTATGTTAAAATCGCTTTTGCCAGTTGGCTAGCCGAATCATTTCATTTCGGTTATTACTTATACAGAGGGGGCAGAAATTAGTATTCTTGCACACCAGACAAGGAAATCCGTGATTTTACCCTGGGATAGAAATTTATGTTCTGACCCTGATGTTCCGACCCCAAATCGAATATAATCGCGTGTTTGATAAATGCACTGGTTGATTACAACCTCAAGCGCGGCGTCGTCATGCGTGACGTCACTAAACATTCCTGTTATGTCATCACAAAATGGCGGACGTCGGTAACCGAAGTGACAGCAGCATTAAAAATTCGCAATAGAAATGGAAGGTATGCAAGAAAAAGAATCTAATATGGGTGTTAGGGGTTGATAGAAAAATCCGTCCCTCGGGAACACTGTCCGGCATCACTCGGCAAGCCTCGTTAAGCCGGACAGTGTCCCTCGGGACGGATTTTTCAATCCACCCCTCACACCCATATAAGATTCTTATATTCTTATTCGTTTTCTTAAACATAGACTTTTGTTCCTCGTTAGCATCTTCAAGATAAGGCGGTCTTACGAGAGCTATATAAAATTGCAAAGAAAGACAAAAATCGATGAGGTAGTTCCAGTACCCGCATCCTATGTTTTGAAAGGAAGTAGGAAAGTATCCTTTATCAGTTTCACCAGGAAATTATTGTTCTTACAGCCCTACATCACGACAACACGCCTATATAATTTTGATCTCATTAAACCACACTTTATATAGTAAAACTGGGGTTTACAGGAATATACATCATTTTTTCTTATTTCTGCTCGAAAACGTTAGATTGTGGTTACACGTTACTTCCTAGAATCTATGTTTGGAGCAGATATATGAAAATATCGGAATTTTTTATCTGATTTTTTTTTCAGTTTTTGTGGTAAAATTTTCCGCTATATTTGAATTGGCATGATTTGGTAATGAATAGTCCATTGCATTGATTAGATGTGTTTTAATCCATTCGCATACATGTAGAACTACATCAGGCTGTTGATCTCTGCAAGCTGCATTTTGGTAGCATATATATAACTGTATTAGATGAATATATGACACCTGTCAGAAACAACCACAATTTACCGTAGGTGCATAATCATTCAGATCATTAATTTATTTTATTTTCAGCGTTTCATTTTATTTCATGCTAAATGGCAATAAGATATTGTCGTAAGATATTTTTGTTATAACCATTTGACTGGCAATTGCGGTTTTACATTAAAATGGCTATTGCCAGTTAACTGACAATAACACTTTTAACGTAAAACCGCTACTGCCAGTTAATTGGCAATAACAATTTTTACGTAACACCGATATTGCCAGTTAACTGTCAATAGCCACTTCGTATTTATTTTGAATAACTTCAAAACTTAGCATGTCAAAACACTGCAAACGTATTCAAAAGTAAAATATTATTTAATATATAATATAATATA